>CANSGD010001076.1:6000000-6600000 GCA_947645195.1 Patellifolia procumbens
GGATCAAAATTATTTCAAATCAAAGGGTAAACCCGTCATAGTCTCTTAGGCAATTTGTGGTGTATGAACACCTTTCAAATAATTTTTTTGTGACTAATTACCAAATTTTTTTGAGTCCTTGAATAGGTATTAGATATATTTAAAGCATATGAAGCCCTTGGATCGAACTGAATTCAAATCAAATTGTAAAACCGTCATAGTCTCTTAGGTGATTTGTGGTGTATGAAGAACTTTCAAAGTATTTTTTTATGAATATTTACAAAATATTTCTGACTCCTTGAATAGGTATCAGATATATTTACAGCATATGAAGCCCTTGTATCAAACTCAATTCAAATCAAAGGGTAAAACCGTCATAGTCTCTTAGGCGATTTGTGGTGCATGAACACTTTTCAAATCATTTTGTTGTGAATAATTACCAAATATTTTTGAGTCCTTGATTAAGTATTAGATCTATAAAAAGCATAGGAAGCCCGTAGATCAAACTCAATTCAAATTAAAGGGTAAAACCATCATAGTCTCTTAGGGGATTTGTGGTGTAAGAACAACTTGCAAATCATTTGTTCTGCAATATTACCAAATATTTTTGACTCCTTGAATAGGTATTATATATATTTAAAGAATATGAAGCCCATGGATCAAACTCAATACTAATCAAAGGGTAAAACCGTCATCGTCTCTTAAGGGATTTGTGGTGTATGAACACCTTTCAAGTCATTTTTTGTGTTAAATTACCAAATATTTTTGTCTCCTTGAATAGGTATTAGATATATTTAAAGCATATGAAGCCTTGGATGAAACTCAATTCAAATGAAAGGGTAAAACCGTCATAGTCTCTTAGGCGATTTGTGGTGAATCTACACCTTTCAAATCATTTCGTTGTGAATAATTACCAAATATTTTTAACTCCTTGAATAGGTATTAGATGTATTTAAAGCATATGAATTCTTTGGATCAAACTCAATTCAAATCAAAGGGTAAAACCGTCATAGTCTCTTAGGGAATTTGTGGTGTAGGAACACCTTTCAAATCATTTTTTGTGCTTAATTACCAAATATTTTTGACTCCTTGAATAGGTATTATATATATTTCAATTATATGAATAACTTGGATAAACATTATGTCATATCAAAGGGTAAAATCGTCATAGTCTCTTCGGCAATTTGTGGTGTATGAACATCTTTCAAATAATTTTGTTGTGAATAATTACCAAATATTTTTGATTCCTTGAATAGGTATTAGATATATTTAAAGCATATGAATCGCTTGGATCAATGTCAATTCAAATCAAAGGGTTAAACCGTCGTAGTCTCTTAGGGGATTTGTGGTGTAAGAAAAACTTTCAAATCATTTGTTGTGCAATATTACCAAATATTTTTGACACCTTGAATAGGTATTAGATATATTTAAAGAATATGAATCCCTTGGATCAAACTCAATACAAATCAAAGGGAAAAACCGTCATAGTCCCTTAAGGGATTTATGGTGTATGAACACCTTTCAAGTCATTTTTTGTGCTTAATTACCAAAGATTTTTCTCTCCTTGAATAGCTATTAGATATATTTAAAGTATATGAAGACCTTTGATCAAACTCAATTTAAATCAAAAGGTAAAACGGTAATAGTCTCTTAGGCGATTTGTGGTGTAAGAACATCTTTCAAATCATTTGTTGTAAAATATTACCAAATATTTTTGAATTCTTGAATAGGTATTAGATATATTTAAAGCAATTGAAGCCCTTGGATCAAACTCAATACAAATCAAAGGGTAAAACTGTCATAGTCTCTTAGGCGATTTGTGGTGTATAAACACCTTTCAAATCTTTTTTTGTGCTTAATTACCAAATATTTTTGACTCCTTGAATAGGTATTTGATATATTTAAAGCATATGCAGACCTTGGATCAAACTCAGTTCAAATCAAAGGATAAAACCGTCATGGGCTTTCAGGCAATTTGTGGTGTATGAACACCTTTCAAATCATTTTTTGTGCTTAATTACAAAATATGTTTGACTCCTTGAATAGGTTTTAGATATATTTCAAACAAATGAAGCCCTTGGCTCAAACTTATTTCAAATCAAAGGGTAAAACCGTCATAGTCTCTTAGGCGATTTATGGTGTATGAACACCTTTCAAATCATTCTGTTGTGAATAATTACCAAATATTTTTGAGTCCTTGAATAGGTATTAGATATATTTAAAGCATATGAAGCCCTTGGATCAAACTGAATTCAAATCAAAGGGTAAAACCGTCATAGTCTCTTAGGCGATTGGTGGTGTATGAACACCTTTCAAATCATTTTGTTGTGAATAATTACCAAATATTTTTCAGTCCATGATTAAGTATTAGATCTATTAAAAGCATAGGAAGCCCGTAGATCAAACTCAATTCAAATCAAAGGGTAAAACCATCATAGTCTCTTAGGGGATTTGTGGTGCAAGAAGAACTTGCAAATCATTTGTTCTGCATTATTACCAAATATTTTTGACTCCTTGAATAGGTATTAGATATATTTAAAGAATATGAAGCCCTTGGACCAAACTCAATACAAATCAAAGGGTAAAACCGTCATCGTCTCTTAAGGGATTTGTGGTGTATGAACACCTTTCAAGTCATTTTTTGTGTTTAATTACCAAATATTTTTGTCTCCTTGAATAGATATTAGATATATTTAAAGCATATAAAGCCCTTGGATAAAACTCAATTCAAATGAAAGGGTAAAACCGTCATAGTCTCTTAGGCGATTTGTGTTGAATGAACACCTTTCAAATCATTTTGTTGTGAATAATTACCAAATATTTTTGAGTCCTTGAATAGGTATTAGATGTATCTAAAGCATATGAAGTCCTTGGATCAAACTCAATTCAAATCAAAGGGTAAAATCGTCATAGTCTGTTAGGGTATTTGTGGTGTATGAACACCTTTCAAATTATTTTTTTGTGCTTAATCACCAAATATTTTTGATTCCTTGAATAGGTATTAGATATATTTAGATCATATGAAGCCCTTAGATCAAACCTATTTAATATCAAAGGGTAAAACCGTCATAGTCTCTTAGGCGATTTGTGGTGTATGAACATCTTTCAAATTAATTTGTTGTGAATAATTACCAAATATTTTTGATTCCTTGAATAGGTATTAGATATATTTAAAGCATATGAAGCCCTTGGATCAATGTCAATTCAAATCAAAGGGTAAAACCGTCGTAGTCTCTTAGGGGATTTGTGGTGTAAGAACAACTTCCAAATCATTTGTTGTGCATTATTACCAAATATTTTTGATTCCTTGAATAGGTATTAGGTATATTTAAAGAATATGAAGCCCTTGGATCAAACTCAATACAAATAAAAGGGTAAAACCGTCATATTCTCTTAGGTGATTTGTGGTGTATGAACAACTTTCAAATCATTTTTGTGCTTAATTGCCAAATAATTTTGACTCCTTGAATAGGTATAAATCATATGAAGCCCTTGGATCGAACTTATTTCATGTCAAAGGGTAAAACCATCATAGTCTCTTAGGGGATTTGTGGTGTATGAACACCTTTCAAGTCATTTTTTGTGCAATATTACCAACTATTTTTGTCTTCTTGAATGGGTATTAGATATATTTAAAGCATATGAAGCCCTTAGATAAAACTCAATTCAAATCAAAGGGTTAAACCGTCATAGTATCTTAGGCTATTTGTGGTGTATGAACACCTTTCAAATCATTTTGTTGTGAATAGTTACCAAAGATTTTTGAGTCCTTGGATAGGTATTATATATAATTAAAGCATATGAAGCTCTTGGATCAAACTCAATTAAAATCAAAGCGTCAAATCGTCATAGTCTCTTTAGGGATTTGTGGTATAAGAACAACTTTCAAATCATGTGTTCTACAATATTATCAATATTTTAGGGTCCTTGAATGGGTAATAGATATATTTAATGCATATGAAGCCCTTGGATAAAACTCAATTCAAATCAAAGGATAAAACCATCATAGTCTCTTAGGCGATTTGTGGTGTGTGAAAACCTTTCAAATAATTTTGTTGTGAATAATTACCAAATATTTTTGAGTCCTTGAATAGGTATTAGATATCATTTAAGCATATAAAGCCATTGGATAAATCTCAATTCAAAACAAAGGGTAAAACCGTCATAGTCTTTTAGGCGATTTGTGATGTATGAAAACCTTTCAAATCATTTTGTTGTGAATAATTACCAAATATTTTTGAGTCCTTGAATAGGTATTAGATATAATTAAAGCATATGAAGCCCTTGGATCAAACTCCATTCAAAACAAAGGGTAAAACCGTCATAGTCTCTTACGCAATTTGTGGTGAATGAACACCTTTCAATCATTTTGTTGTGAATAATTGTCAAATATTTTTGAGTCCTTGAATAGATGTTAGATCTATTTAAAGCATATAAAGTCTTTGGATCAAACTCAATTCAAATCAATGGTTAAAACCGTCATAGTCTCTTAGGGGATTTCTGTTGTATAAACACCTTTCAAATCATTGTTTGTGCTTAATTACCAAAATATTTTTGACTCCTTGAATAGGTATTAGATATATTTCAATCATATGAAGCACTTGGATCAAACTTATTTCAAATCAAAGGGTAAAACCGTCATAGTCTCTCAGGCGATTTGTGGTGTATGAACACCTTTACAATTATTTTGGTTGTGAATAATTACCAAATATTATTGTGTCCTTGAATAGGTATTAGATATATTTAAAGCATATGAAGCCCTTGGATCAAACTCAATTCAAATCAAAGGGTAAAACCGTCATAGTCTTTTAAGGGATTAATGGTGTAATAACAAATTTCAAATAATTTATTGTGCATTATTACCAAACATTTTTGATTCCTTGAATAGGTATTAGGTATATTTAAAGAATATGAAGCCCTTGTATCAAACTCAATACAAATAAAAGGGTAAAACCGTCATATTCTCTTAGGTGATTTGTGGTGTATGAACACCTTTCAAGTCATTTTTTGTGCTTAATTACAAAATATTTTGTCTCCTTGAATGGGTATCAGATATATTTAAAGAATATGAAGCCCTTGGATAAAACTCAATTCAAATCAAGGGGTAAAACCGTCATAGTCTCTTAGGCGATTTGTGGTGTATGAACAACTTTCAAATCATTTTTGTGCTTAATTACCAAATAATTTTGACTCCTTTAATAGGTATTAAATATATTTCAATCATATGAAGCCCGTGGATTAAATTTATTTCAAATCAAAGGGTAAAATCATCATAGTGATAGGGTTTAGTCGTATTACCTATTCATTGATAAACCTACGGTCCTCTAACTAAGGTAGTCAATGGAAGCAGGGTCGAATACGCAGGGAGACAGAGTTTCTAAATTAAAATCCAATTAACTAGCTACTTCAGATGATAATAGGGAGAATTAATTAAACTATTGATTAAACTAAGAAAGACGAATTAAACAGAGGATTTAACTATGGAATAAAAGCCTAGAGTATTAGGTCGGTCCACCATGCTTATACCAATCAAACAAGGTCAACAACTATCAAAACCTAGGTCGAGAGTCGAGGGATTAGAGCATGTGTTGAGCTATGGTTAAGACTCAACGCTCATAGTTCAACATACACCGCATGTTCACTAACGTAATCAGAACTACTGATGTGTCCTAGGCCTCTAGTCGTAAGACGGATCTGTGCAAACAACTATTAACCACAGGCAATCAATAAAATTGTACACTGACATTAATTACTCAATAAGAACAAACCACATCACAATCACCCTAATCAAGCCCTAGAAATTGATAGAAATCTAAATCACAATCATGGTATAAACATGGCTTTCCTATCTAACACCCTAGAAAGAGAACTACTCACTCATAATCGAATTAACAACAACAAAACTAATATGAAACCCTAATAATTGCATCATGAACGATTAATTAAATAAACTAAGCAATCAAGAATAATAAGAGAGATTAGGGCAAAGAAAAATACCAATTGACAGAAAGCAGGAACTTTTATTGAAATCGAATAGGTTTGATCACCCTTAATCTAATCTAAAGTGTTTAAACTAGACTAAGAACAGTGAGAAATAACTAGAGTCTAAACTAGCTTGAAAGATCCTAAAAATAATGAGGAAAAGGTATTTATAATACCCCTCAAAGTCTAATTAAAAACGGAAATAAAGATAGAAAATCCGCGTCAAGGAGTGCGGGACCCGATCGGGCAAAGTGCCACCCGATCGGGCCCATAGTAAATGTAATGCCCCGACGTCTAATTACCTGATTAAGGTACTAATAGCAGCGGAGAATCCTATTAGGTCGAGGCATTACTGCCGTATTCTCCGTTAAGAAAATACAAGGCAACATTCATATATTAAACTTTAATGTTAACTTGATTAAGTGACAAAATAACATTAGAACCTTATTTACATTAAGTAACAGTAACCTAATACTCTAGTAATTCTTATAGTTCACAAAAAGAAACACAAGTGATAATAACTACTAAAACTTATAAGAGTAAATCCTCGCCACTACTCGTTATCGTCTTCCCCAGCTGTACCTAAAACATAAATACAAAAACGGATGAGTCGAGAGACTCAGTAACAGACTACTCTAGCAACGTAAATTCATTTCAATTCATTTTATCAAACAGGGAGAGAGAGAATAATTAAAACATTCATGATTACAGTATAACCCAATCATTCCAGTATTCCCATTTATCAGATTCATTCTGGTTATTGGGCAGTATTTCAGCTGGTGGGACGTCTCCCACAATGGGCCAGTGCCCCAGTAAAAGAGCCAGTGCTCATCAGTAATAACAGTAGCGGGCCAGTACCCCAGTAATAACAGTAAACAACTCGGTACATGCACGACCATCAGTCAGTCAGTATATATATACAGCCAACAAACCAGTTCTTTCACTTGAATTTATCATGTTTCACCTCTTTTAATTTATACAGGCAGTATACAATATTTTCAGTCATTCAGCTGTACCTCAGTAGGTATAATATCTTTGAATCCTTAAATAGGTATTAGATCTGTTTAAAGCATATGAAGCCCTTGGATCAAAATCAATACAAATTAAAGGGTAAAACCATCATAGTCTCTTTGGCGATTTGCGGTGCATGAACACCTTTCAAATCATTTTGTTGTGAATAATTACCAAATATTTTTAAGTCCTTGAATAGGAATTAGATCTATTAAAAGCATATGAAGACCTTGGATCAAACTCAATTCATATCAAAGGGTAAAACCGTCATAGTCTCTTAGGGGATTTGTGGTGTATGAACACCTTTCAAATCATTTTTTGTGCTTAATTACCAAATAAATTTGACTCCTTGAATAGGTATCAATCATATGAAGCCCTTGGATCGAACTTATTTCATGTCAAAGGGTAAAACCATCATAGTCTCTTAGGGGATTTGTGGTGTATGAACACCTTTCAAGTCACTTTTTGTGCAATATTACCAACTATTTTTGTCTTCTTGAATGGGTATTAGATATATTTAGAGCATATGAAGCCCTTGGATAAAACTCAATTCAAATCAAAGGGTTAAACCGTCATAGTATCTTAGGCGATTTGTGGTGTGTGAAAAGCTTTCAAATAATTTTGTTGTGAATAATTACCAAATATTTTTGAGTCCTTGAATAGGTATTAGATATGATTTAAGCATATAAAGCCCTTGGATAAATCTCAATTCAAAACAAAGGGTAAAACCGTCATAGTCTTTTAGGCAATTTGTGATGTATGAAAACCTTTCAAATCATTTTGTTGTGAATAGTTACCAAATATATTTGAGTCCTTGAATAGATATTAGATATAATTAAAGCATATGAAGCCCTTGGATCAAACTCCATTCAAAACAAAGTAAAACCGTCATAGTCTCTTACGCAATTTGTGGTGAATGAACACCTTTCAAATCATTTTGTTGTGAATAATTGCCAAATATTTTTGAGTACTTGAATAGGTATTAGATCTATTTATAGCATATAAAGTGTTTGGATCAAACTCAATTCAAATCAAAGGTTAAAACCGTCATAGTCTCTTAGGGGATTTGTGGTGTATAAACACCTTTCAAATCATTGTTTGTGCTTAATTACCAAAATATTTTTGACTCCTTCAATAGGTATTAGATATATTTCAATCATATGAAGCCCTTGGATCAAACGTATTTCAAATTAAAGGGTAAAACCGTCATAGTCTATTAAGAGATTTGGGGTGTATGAACACCTTTCAAATTATTTTGGTTGTGAATAATTACCAATTATTTTTTAGTCCTTGAATAGGTATTTGGTATATTTAAAGCATATAAAGCCCTTGGATCAAACTCAATTCAAATCAATGGGTAAAACCGTCCTAGTCTCTTAAGGGATTTGTGGTGTAAGAACTACTTTCAAATCATTTGTGGTGCAATATTACCAAATATTATTGACTCCTTGAATAGGTATTAGATATAGTTAAATAATATGAATCCCTTGGATAAAACACTATTCAAATCAAAGGGTAAAACCGTTATAGTCTCTTAGGCAATTTGTGGTGTATGAAAACCTTTCAAATGATTTTGTTGTGAATAATTACCAAATATTTTAGTCCTTGAATAAGTATTAGACATAATTAAAGCATCCGAAGCATTTGGATCAAACTCAATTCAAAGCAAAGGGTAAAATCGTCATAGTCTCTTAGGCAATTTGTGGTGAATGAACACCTTTCAAATCATTTTATTGTGAATAATTGCCAAATATTTTGTAGTCCTTGAATAGGTATTAGATTTATTGAAAGCATATGATGTCCTTGGATAAAACTAAATTCAAATCAAAGGGTAAAACTGTCATAGTCTCTTAGGGGATTTGTGATGTATAAACACCTTTCAAATCATAGTTTGTGCTCAATTAGAAAATTTTTTTTGACTCCTTGAATAGGTATTAGATATATTTCAATCATATGCAGCACATGGATCAAACTTATTTCAAATTAAAGGGTTAAACCGTCATAATCTCTTAGGCGATTTGTGGTGTATGAACAGCTTTCAAATTAATTTGGTTGTGAATAATTACAAAATATTTTTGAGTCCTTGAATAGGTATTAGATATATTTAAAGCTTATGAACCCCTTGGAGCAAACTCAATTCAAATCAAAGGGTAAAATTGTCATAGTCTTTTATGGGATTTGTGGTGTAAGAACAACTTTCAAATCATTTGTTGTATAATATTACCAAATATTTTTTGACTCCTTGAATAGGTATTAGAAATATTTAACGAATATGAAACCCTTGGATCAAACTCATTGTAAATCAAAGGGTTAAAACCGTAATAGTCTTTTAGGCGATTTTTGGTGTATGAACGCCTTTTAAGTCATTTTTGTGCTTAATTACCAAATATTTTTGTCTCCTTGAATGGGTATTAGATGTAAAGAATATGAAGCCCCTGGATAAAACTCAATTCAAATCAAAGGGTAAAACTGTCATAGTCACTTAGGCCATTTCTGGTGTATCAACACCATTCAAATCATTTTTTCTCCTTAATTACCGAATAATTTTGAATCCTTGAATAGGTATCAATCTTATGAAGCCCTTGGATCGAACTTATCACATGTTAAAGGGTAAAACCGTCATAGTCTATTAGGGGATTTTTGGTTTATAAACACCTTTCAAGTCATTTTTTATGCAATATTACCAACTATTTTTGTCTCCTAGAATGGGTATTAGATATATTTAAAGCATATGAAGCCCTTGGATAAAAATCAATTCAAATCAAAGGGTAAAATCGTCATAGTATCTTAGGCGATTTGTGGTGTATGAACACCTTTCAAATCATTTTGTTGTGAATAATTACCAAATATTTTGTGTCCTTAAATAGGTATTAGATATATTTAAAGCATATGAAGCCCTTGGATCAAACTCAATTCAAATCAAAGGGTAAAATCGTCATAGTCTCTTAGGCGTTTCGTGGTGTGTGAAAACCTTTCAAATCAATTTTTTGTGAATAATTACCAAATAATTTTGAGTCCTTGAATAGGTATTAGATATAATTAAATCATATGAAGCCCTTGGATCAAACTCCATTCAAAACAAAGTTTAAAACCGTCATAGTGTCTTACGCAATTTATGGTGAATGAACACCTTTCAAATCATTTTGTTGTTAATAATTGCCAAATATTTTTGAGTCCTTGAATAGGTATTAGATCTATTTAAATCATATAAAGTCTTTGGATCAAACTCAATTCAAATCAAAGGTTAGAAACGTCATAGTCTCTTAGGGGATTTATGGTCTATAAACACCTTTCAAATCATTGTTTGTTCTTAATTACCAAAATATTTTTGACTCCTTCAATAGGTATTAGATATATTTCATTCACATGAAGCCCTTGGATCAAAAGTATTTCAAATTATAGGGTAAAACCCTCATAGTCTGTTGGGCGATTTGTGGTGTATGGACACCTTTCAAATTATTTTGGTTGTGAATAATTACCAATTATTTTTGAGTCCTTGATTAGGTATTAGATATAATTAAAGCATATGAAGCCCTTGGATCAAACTCAATTCAAATCAAAGCGTCAAATCGTCATAGTCTCTTAAGGGATTTGTGGTGTAAGAACAACTTTCAAATCATTTGTTCTACAATATTACCAAATATTTTAGGGTCCTTGAATGAGTATTAGATATATTTAATGCATATGAAGCCCTTGGATAAAACTCAATTCAAATCAAAGGATAAAACCATCATAGTCTCTTAGGCGATTTGTAGTGTGTGAAAACCTTTCAAATAATTTTGTTGGGAATAATTACCAAATTTTTTTGAGTCCTTGAATAGGTATTAGATATGATTTAAGCATATAAAGCCCTTGGATAAATCTCAATTCAAAACAAAGGGTAAAATCGTCATATTTTTTTAGGCGATTTGTGATGTATGAAAACCTTTCAAATCATTTTGTTGTGAATAATTACCAAATATTTTTGAGTCCTTGAATAGGTATTAGATATAATTAAAGCATATGAATCCCTTGGATCAAACTCCATTCAAAACAAAGGGTAAAATCGTCATAGTCTCTTACGCAATTTGTGGTGAATGAACACCTTTCAAATCATTTTGTTGTGAATAATTGCCAAATATTTTTGAGTCCTTGAATAGGTATTAGATCTATTTAAATCATATAAAGTCTTTGAATCAAACTAAATTCAAATCAAAGGTAAAAACCGTCATAGTCTCTTAGGGTTTTGTGGTGTATAAACACCTTTCAAATCATTGTTTGTGCTTAATTACAAAAATATTTTTGACTCCTTTAATAGGTATTAGATATATTTCAATCATATGAAGCCCTTGGATCAAACGTATTCCAAATTAAAGGATAAAACCGTAATAGTCTGTTAGGAGATTTGTGGTGTATGAACACCTTTCAAATAATTTTGTTGTGAATAATTACCAAATATTTTTGAGTCCTTGAATAGGTATTAGATATAATTAAAGCATATGAAGCCCTTGGATCAAACTCCATTCAAAACAAAGGGTAAAACCGTCATAGTGTCTTACGCAATTTGTGGTGAATGAACACCTTTCAAATCATTTTGTTGTTAATAATTGCCAAGTATTTTTGAGTCCTTGAATAGGTATTAGATCTATCTAAATCATATAAAGTCTTTGGATCAAACTCAATTCAAATCAAAGGTTAGAACCGTCATAGTCTCTTAGGGGATTTATGGTGTAGAAACACCTTTCAAATCATTGTTTGTGCTTAATTACCAAAATATTTTTGACTCCTTCAATAGGTATTAGATATATTTCATTCATATGAAGCCCTTGGATCAAAAGTATTTCAAATTATAGGGTAAAACCGTCAGAGTCTGTTGGGCCAATTGTGGTGTACGGACACCTTTCAAATTATTTTGGTTGTGAATAATTACCAATTATTTTTGAGTCCTTGATTAGGTATTAGATATAATTAAAGCATATGAAGCCCTTGGATCAAAATCAATTCAAATCAAAACGTCAAATCATCATAGTCTCTTAAGGGATTTGTGGAGTAAGAACAACTTTCAAATCATTTGTTGTGCAATATTACCAAATATTATTGACTCCTTTAATAGGTATTAGATATATTTATAGAATATGAATCCCTTGGATCAAACACAATTCAAATCAAAGGGTAAAACCGTCATAGTCTCTTAGGCGATTTGTGGTGTATGAAAACCTTTCCAATCATTTTATTGTGAATAATTACCAAATATTATTGACTCCTTTAATAGGTATTAGATATATTTATAGAATATGAATCCCTTGGATGAAACACAATTCAAATCAAAGGGTAAAATCGTCATAGTCTCTTAGGAGATTTGTGGTGTATGAAAACCTTTCCAATCATTTTGTTGTGAATAATTACCAAATATTTTTGAGTCCTTGAATAGGTATTAGATATAATTAAAGAATATGAAGCCCTTGGATCAAACTCAATTTAAAAAAAGGGTAAAACCGTCATAGTCTCTTAGGGGATTTGTAGTGTATGAACACTTTTCAAATCATTTTTTGTGCTTAATTACCAAATAATTTTGACTCCTTGAATAGGTATCAATCATATGAAGCCCTTGGATCGAAATTATTTCATGTCAAAGGGTAAAACCATCATTGTCTCTTAGGGGATTTGTTGTGTATGAACATCTTTCAAGTCATTTTTTGTGCAATATTACCAACTATTTTTGTCTTCTTGAATGGGTATTACATATATTTAAAGTATATGAAGCCCTTGGATAAAACTCAATTCAAATCAAAGGGTTAAACCGTCATAGTATCTTAGGCTATTTGATGTGTATGAACACCTTTCAAATAATTTTGTTGTGAATAATTACCAAATATTTTTGAGTCCTTGAATAGGTATTAGATATAATTAAAGCATATGAAGCCCTTGGATCAAACTCAATTCAAATCAAAGCGTCAAAGCGTCATAGTCTCTTAAGGGATTTGTGGTGTAAGAACAACTTTCAAATCATTTGTTCTACAATATTACCAAATATTTTAGAGTCCTTGAATGGGTATTAGATATATTTAATGCATATGAAGCCCTTGGATAAAACTCAATTCAAATCAAAGGATAAAACCATCATAGTCTCTTAGGCGATTTGTGGTGTGTGAAAACCTTTCAAATAATTTTGTTGGGAATAATTACCAAATTTTTTTGAGTCGTTGAATAGGTATTAGATATGATTTAAGCATATAAAGCCCTTGGATAAATCTCAATTCAAAACAAAGGGTAAAACCGTCATAGTTTTTTAGGCGATTTGTGATGTATGAAAACCTTTCAAATCATTTTGTTGTGAATAATTACCAAATATTTTTGAGTCCTTGAATAGGTATTAGATATAATTAAAGCATATGAAGCCCTTGGATCAAACTCCATTCAAAACAAAGGGTAAAACCGTCATAGTCTCTTACACAATTTGTAGTGAATGAACACCTTTCAAATCATTTTGTTGTGAATAATTGCCAAATATTTTTTAGTCCTTGAATAGGTATTAGATCTATTTAAAGCATATAAAGTCTTTGAATCAAACTAAATTCAAATCAAAGGTAAAAACCGTCATAGTCTCTTAGGGTTTTGTGGTGTATAAACACCTTTCAAATCATTGTTTGTGCTTAATTACCAAAATATTTTTGACTCCTTCAATAGGTATTAGATATATTTCATTCATATGAAGCCCTTGGATCAAAAGTATTTCAAATTATAGGGTAAAACCGTCATAGTCTGTTGGGCGATTTGTGGTGTACGGACACCTTTCAAATTATTTTGGTTGTGAATAATTACCAATTATTTTTGAGTCCTTGATTAGGTATTAGATATAATTAAAGCATATGAAGCCCTTGGATCAAAATCAATTCAAATCAAAACGTCAAATCATCATAGTATCTTAAGGGATTTGTGGAGTAAGAACAACTTTCAAATCATTTGTTGTGCAATATTACCAAATATTATTGACTCCTTTAATAGGTATTAGATATATTTATAGAATATGAATCCCTTGGATCAAACACAATTCAAATCAAAGGGTAAAACCGTCATAGTCTCTTAGGCGATTTGTGGTGTATGAAAACCTTTCCAATCATTTTATTGTGAATAATTACCAAATATTATTGAATCCTTTAATAGGTATTAGATATATTTATAGAATATGAATCCCTTGGATCAAACACAATTCAAATCAAAGGGTAAAACCGTCATAGTCTCTTAGGCGATTTGTGGTGTATGAAAACCTTTCCAATCATTTTGTTGTGAATAATTACCAAATATTTTTGAGTCCTTGAATAGGTATTAGATATAATTGAAGCATATGAACCCCTTGGATCAAACTCAATTAAAAAAAAAGGGTAAAACCGTCATAGTCTCTTAGGGGATTTGTAGTGTATGAACACTTTTCAAATCATTTTTTGTGCTTAATTACCAAATAATTTTGACTCCTTGAATAGGTATCAATCATATGAAGCCCTTGGATCGAAATTATTTCATGTCAAAGGGTAAAACAATCATAGTCTCTTAGGGGATTTGTGGTGTATGAACATCTTTCAAGTCATTTTTTGTGCAATATTACCAACTATTTTTGTCTTCTTGAATACATATATTTAAAGTATATGAAGCCCTTGGATAAAACTCAATTCAAATCAAAGGGTTAAACCGTCATAGTATCTTAGGCTATTTGATGTGTATGAACACCTTTCATATCATTTTGTTGTGAATAATTACCAAATATTTTTGAGTCCTTGAATAGGTATTAGATATAATTAAAGCATATGAAGCCCTTGGATCAAACTCAATTCAAATCAAAGTGTCAAATCGTCATAGTCTCTTAAGGGATTTGTGGTGTAAGAACAACTTTCAAATCATTTGTTCTACAATATTACCAAATATTTTAGGGTCCTTGAATGGGTATTAGATATATTTAATGCATATGAAGCCCTTGGATAAAACTCAATTCAAATCAAAGGATAAAACCATCATAGTCTCTTAGGCGATTTGTGGTGTGTTAAAACCTTTCAAATAATTTTGTTGTGAATAATTACCAAATTTTTTTGAGTCCATGAATAGGTATTAGATATGATTTAAGCATATAAAGCCCATGGATAAATCTCAATTCAAAACAAAGGGTAAAACAGTCATAGTTTTTTAGGCGATTTGTGATGTATGAAAACCTTTCAAATCATTTTGTTGTGAATAATTACCAAAAATTTTTGAGTCCTTGAATAGGTATTAGATATAATTAAAGCATATGAAGCCCTTGGATCAAACTCCATTCAAAACAAAGGGTAAAACCGTCATAGTCTCTTACGCAATTTGTGGTGAATGAACACCTTTCTAATCATTTTGTTGTGAATAATTGCCAAATATTTTTGAGTCCTTGAATAGGTATTAGATCTATTTAAAGCATATAAAGTCTTTGAATCAAACTCAATTCAAATCAAAGGTTAAAACCGTCATAGTCTCTTAGGGTTTTGTGGTGTATAAACACCTTTCAAATCATTGTTTGTGCTTAATTACCAAAATATTTTTGACTCCTTCAATAGGTATTAGATATATTTCAATCATATGAAGCCCTTGGATCAAACGTATTCCAAATTAAAGGGTAAAACTGTCATAGTCTGTTAGGAGATTTGTGGTGTATGAACACCTTTCAAATTATTTTGGTTGTGAATAATTACCAATTATTTTTTAGTTCTTGAATAGGTATTTGATATATTTAAAGCATATGAAGCCCTTGGATCAAACTCAATTCAAATGAAAGGGTAAAAACGTCCTAGTCTCTTAAGGGATTTGTGGTGTAAGAACAACTTTCAAATCATTTGTTGTGCAATATTACCAAATGTTATTGACTCCTTCAATAGGTATTAGATATATTTAAATAATATAAATCCCTTGGATAAAACACAATTCAAATCAAAGGGTAAAACCGTCATAGTCTCTTAGGCGAATTGTGGTGTATGAAAACCTTTCAAATGATTTTGTTGTGAATAATAACCAAATATTTTTGAGTCCTTGAAAAAATATTAGATATAATTAAAGCATCTGAAGCACTTGGATCAAACTCAATTCAAAGCAAAGAGTAAAATCGTCATAGTCTCTTAGGCAATTTGTGGTGAATGAACACCTTTCAAATCATTTTATTGTGAATAATTGACAAATATTTTCTAGTCCTTGAATAGGTATTAGATCTATTTCAAGAATATGAAGTCCTTGGATAAAACTCAATTCAAATCAAAAGGGTAAAACTGTCATAGTCTCTTAGGGGATTTGTGGTGTATAAACACCTTTCAAATCATAGTTTGTGCTTAATTAGCAAATTATTTTTGACTCCTTGAATAGGTATTAGATATACTTCAATCATATGCAGCACTTGGATGAAACTTTTTTCAAATTAAAGGGTAAAACCGTCATAATGTCTTAGGCGATTTGTGGTGTACGAACACCTTTCAAATTATTTTGGTTGTAAATAATTACAAAATATTTTTGATTCTTTGAATAGGTATTAGATATATTTAAAGCATATGAAGCCCTTGCAGCAAACTCAATTCAAATCAAAGGGTAAAATTGTCATAGTCTTTTAAGGGATTTGTGGTGTAAGAACAACTTTCAAATCATTTGTTGTGCAATATTACCAAATATTATTTAACTCCTTGAATATGTATTAGAAATAATTAAAGAATATGAAACCCTTGGATCAAACTCATTACTAATCAAAGGGTTAAAACCGTCATAGTCTTTTAGGCGATTTTTGGTGTATGAACTCCTTTTAAGACATTTTTGTGCTTAATTACCAAATATTTTTGTCTCCTTTAATGGGTATTAGATGTAAAGCATATGATGCCCTTGGATAAAACTCAATTCAAATCAAAGGGTAAAACTGTCATAGTCACATAGGCCATTTGTGGTGTATCAACACCATTCAAATCATTTTTTTTGCTTACTTACCAAATAATTTTGACTCCTTGAATAGGTATCAATCATATGAATCCCTTGGATCGAACTTATTACATGTCAAAGGGTAAAACCGTCATAGTCTATTAGGGGATTTTTGGTTTATGAACACCTTTCAACTCATTTTTTATGCAATATTACCAACTATTTTTGTCTCCTTGAATGGGTATTAGATATATTTAAAGCATATGAAGCCCTTGGATAAAACTCAATTCAAATCAAAGGGTAAAACCGTCATAGTATCTTAGGCGATTTGTGGTGTATGAACACCTTTCAAATCATTTTTTTGTGAATAATTACAAAATATTTTTGAGTCCTTAAATAGGTATTAGATATAATTAAAGCATATGAAGCCCTTGGATAAAACTCAATTCAAATCAAAGGGTAAAATCGTCATAGTCTCTTAAGGGATTTGTGGTGTAAGAACAACTTTCAAATCATTTGTTCTGCAATATTACCAAATATTTTTGGCTCCTTGAATGGGTATTAGATAAATTTAAAGCATATGAAGCCCTTGGATAAAACTCAATTCAAATCAAAGGGTAAAACCGTCATAGTCTCTTAGGCGATTTGTGGTGTGTGAAAACCTTCAAATAATTTTGTTGTGAATAATTAACAAATATTTTTGAGTCCTTGAATAGGTATTAGATATGATTTATGCATATGAAGCCCTTGGATGAAACTCAATTCAAAACAAAGGGTAAAACCGTCATAGTCTTTTAGGCGATTTGTGATGTATGAAAACCTATCAAATCATTTTGTTGGGAATAATTACTAAATATTTTTGAGTCCTTGAATAGGTATTAGATATAATTAAAGCATATGAAGCCCTTGGATCAAACTCCATTTAAAACAAAGGGTAAAACCGTCATAGTCTCTTAGGCAATTTGTGGTGAATGAACACCTTTCAAATCATTTTGTTTTGGATAATTGCCAAATATTTTTGAGTCCTTGAATAGGTATTAGATCTATTTAAAGCATATAAAGTCCTTGGATCAAACTCAATTGAAATCGAAGGTGAAAACCGTCATAGTCTCTTAGGGGATTTGTGGTGTATAAACACCTTTGTACTCATTGTTTTTGCTTAATTATCAAAATAGTTTTGACTCCTTGAATAGGTATTCGATATATTTCAATCATATGAAGCACTTGGATCAAAAGTATTTCAAATTATAGGGTAAAACCCTCAGAGTCTGTTGGGCGATTTGTGGTGTATGGACACCTTTCAAATTATTTTGGTTGTGAATAATTACCAATTATTTTTGAGTCCTTGATTAGGTATCAGATACTCCCTCCGTCCCCCAAAGGATTTCCCATTTGCTTTTCTTGAAGTCAAACATTGTAAACTTTGACCATAAATTATAACTAATATATAATATAAATAATTGTCAAAGGTGATCTTGTTAGATTTGTATTAATAGGTACATTAAAAATATCAACATTTTATCATTTTTATTAATAAATAACAGGAGATATAAGCGGTCAAAGATGTTCATTGGAGACCGTGCAAAAGGCAAATGGGAAATCCTTTGGGGGACGGAGGGAGCATGATTAAAGCATATGAAGCCCTTGGATCAAACTCAATTCAAATCAAAGCGTCAAATCATCATAGTCTCTTAAGGGATTTGTGGTGTAAGAACAACTTTCAAATCATTTGTTGTGCAATATTACCAAATATTATTGACTCCTTGAATAGGTATTAGACATATTTAAAGAATATGAATCCCTTGGATAAAACACAATTCAAATCAAAGGGTAAAACCGTCATAGTCTCTTAGGCGATTTGTGGTGTATGAAAACCTTTCAAATCATTTTGTTGTGAATAATTACCAAATATTTTTGAGTCCTTGAATAGGTGTTAGATATAATTAAAGCATATGAAGCCATTGGATCAAACTCAATTCAAAACAAAGGGTAAAACCGTCATAGTCTCTTAAGGGATTTGTGGTGTATGAACACCTTTCACATCATTTTTTGTGCTTAATTACCAAATAATTTTGACTCCTTTAATAAGTATCCATCATATGAAGCCCTTGGATCGAACTTATTTCATGTCAAAGGGTAAAACCATCAGTCTCTTAGGGGATTTGTGGTGTATGAACACCTTTCAAGTCATTTTTTGTGCAATATTACCAACTATTTTTGTCTTCTTGAATGGGTATTAGATATATTTAAAGCATATGAAGCCCTTGGATAAAACTCAATTCAAATCAAAGGGTTAAACCGTCATAGTATCTTAGGATCTTAGTGGTGTATGAACACCTTTCAAATCATTTTGTGGTGAATAATTACAAAATATTTTTGAGTCCTTGAATAGGTATTAGATATAATAAAAGCATATGAAGCCCTTGGATCAAACTCGTCAAATCGTTATAGTCTCTTAAGGGATTTGTGGTGTAAGAACAACTTTCAAATCATATGTTGTGCAATATTACCAAATATTATTTACTCCTTGAATAGGTATTAAATATATTTAAAGAATATAGATCCCTTGGATAAAACACAATTCAAATCAAAGGGTAAAACCGTCATAGTCTCTTAGGCGATTTGTGGTGTATGAAAACCTTTCCAATCATTTTGTTGTGAATAATTACCAAATATTTTTGAGTCTTTGAATAGGTATTAGATATAATTAAAGCATATGAAGCCCTTGGATCAAACTCAATTCAAAACAAAGGGTAAAACCGTCATAGTCTCTTAGGGGATTTGTGGTGTTTGAACATCTTTCAAATCATTTTTTGTGCTTAATTACCAAATAATTTTGACTCCTTGAATAGGTATCAATCATATGAAGCCCTTGGATCGAACTTATTTCATGTCAAAGGGTAAAACCATCATAGTCTCTTAGAGGTTTTGTGGGGTATGAACACCTTTCAAGTCATTTTTTGTGCAATATTACCAACTATTTTTGTCTTCTTTAATAGGTATTAGATATATTTAAAGCATATGAAGCCCTTGGATAAAACTCAATTCAAATCAAAGGGTTAAACCGTCATAGTATCTTAGGATATTTGTGGTGTATGAACACCTTTCAAATCATTTTGTTGTGAATAATTACCAAATATTTTTGAGTCCTTGAATAGGTATTAGATATAATTAAAACATACGAAGCCCTTGGATCAAACTCAATTCAAATCAAAGCGTCAAATCGTCATAGTCTCTTAAGGGATTTGTGGTGTAAGAACAACTTTCAAATCATTTGTTCTACAATATTACCAAATATTTTAGGCTCCTTGAATGAGTATTAGATATATTTAATGCAAATGAAGCCCTTGGATAAAACTCAATTCAAATCAAAGGATAAAACCATCATAGTCTCTTAGGCGACTTGTGGTGTGTGAAAACCTTTCAATTAATTTTGTTGTGAATAATTACCAAAATATTTTTGAGTACTTGAATAGGTATTAGATATGATTTAAGCATATGAAGCCCTTGGATCAAACTCCATTCAAAATAAAGGGTAAAACCGTCATAGTCTCTTAGGCAATTTGTGGTGAATGAACACCTTTCAAATTATTTTATTGTGAATAATTGCCAAATATTTTTGAGTCCTTGAATAGGTATTAGATATATTTCAATCATATGAAGCCCTTGGATCAAACGTATTTCAAATTAAAGGGTAAAACCGTCATAGTGTGTTAAGAGATTTGTGGTGTATGAACACCTTTCAAATTATTTTGGTTGTGAATAATTACAAATTATTTTTTAGTCCTTGAATAGGTATTTAATATATTTAAAGCATATGAAGCCCTTTGATCAAACTCAATTCAAATCAAAGGGTAAAATCGTCCTAGTCTCTTAAGGGATTTGTGGTGTAAGAACAACTTTCAAATCATTTGTTGTGCAATATTACTAAATATTATTGACTCCTTAAATAGGTATTAGATATATTTAAAGCATATGAATCCCTTTGATAAAACACAGTTCAAATCAAATGGTAAAACCGTCATAGTCTCTTAGGCGATTTGTGGTGTATGAAAACCTTTCAAATGATTTTGTTGTGAATAATTACCAAATATTTTTGAGTCCTTGAATAAGTATTAGATATAATTAAAGCATCTGAAGCACTTGGATCAAACTCAATTCAAAGCAAATGGTAAAATCGTCATAGTCTCTTAAGCAATTTATGGTGAATGAACACCTTTCAAATCATTTTATTGTGAATAATTGCCAAATATTTTTGAGTCCTTGAATATATATTATATCTATTTAAAGCATATGAAATCCTTGGATAAAACTCAATTCAAATCAAAGGGTAAAACTGTCATAGTCTCTTGGATCCTTGAATAGGTATTAGATATATTTCAATCATATGCAGCACTTGGATCATAATCTCTTAGGCGATTTGTGGTGTATGAACACCTTTCAAATTATTTTGGTTGTGAATAATTACAATATATTTTTGAGTCCTTCAATAGGTATTAGTTATATTTAAAGCATATGAAGCCTTTGGAGCAAACTCAATTCAAATCAAAGGGTAAAATTGTCATAGTCTTTTAAAGGATTTGTGGTGTAAGAACAACTTTCAAATCATTTGTTGTGCAATATTACCAAATATTTTTTGACTCCTTGAATAGGTATTAGAAATATTTAAAGAATATGAAACCCTTGTATCAAACTCATTACTAATCAAAGGGTTAAAACTGTCATAGTCTTTTAGGCGATTTTTGGTGTATGAACGCCTTTTATGTCATTTTTGTGCTTAATTTCCAAATATTTTTGTCTCCTTGAATGGTTATTAGATGTAAAGCATATGAAGCCATTGGATAAAACTCAATTCAAATCAAAGGGTAAAACTGTCATAGTCACTTAGGCCATTTATGGTGTATCACACCATTCAAATCAATTTTTTTGCTTAATTACCAAATAATTTTGACTCCTTAAATAGGTATCAATCATATGAAGCCCTTGGATCGAACTTATTACATGTCAAAGGGTAAAACCGTCATAGTCTATTAAGGGATTTTTGGTTTCTGAACACCTTTCAAGTCATTTTTTATGCAATATTACCAACTAGTTTTGTCTCCTTGAATGGGTATTAGATATATTTAAAGCACATGAAACCCTTGGATAAAACTCAATTCAAATCAAAGGGTAAAACCGTCATAGTATCTTAGGCGATTTGTGGTGTATGAACACGTTTCAAATCATTTTGTTGTGAATAATTACAAAATATTTTTGAGTCCTTGAATAAGTATTAGATACAATTAAAGCATCTGAAGCACTTGGATCAAACTCAATTCAAAGCAAAGGGTAAAATCGTCATAGTCTCTTAGGTAATTTGTGGTGAATGAACACCTTTCAAATCATTTTATTGTGAATAATTGCCAAATATTTTTGAGTCCTTGAATAGGTATTATATCTATTTAAAGCATATGAAGTCCTTGGATAAAACTCAATTCAAATCAAAGGGTAAAACTGTCATAGTCCCTTAAGGGATTTGTGGTGTATAAACACCTTTCAAATCATAGTTTGTGCTTAATTAGAAAATTATTTTTGACTGCTTGAATAGGTATTAGATATATTTCAATCATATGCAGCACTTGGATGAAACTTATTTCAAATTAAACGGTAAAAATGTCATAATCTCTTAGGCGATTTATGGTGTATGAACACCTTTCAAATTATTTTGGTTGTGAATAATTACAAAATATTTTTGAGTCCTTGAATAGGTATTAGATATAGTTAAAGCATATGAAGCCCTTGGATCAAACTCAATTCAAATCAAAGGGTAAAATCGTCATATTCTCTTATGGGATTTGTGGTGTAAGAACAACTTTCAAATCATTTAATCTGCAATATTACCAAATATTTTTGGCTCCTTGAATGGGTATTAGATATATTTAAAGCATATGAAGCCCTTGGATCAAACTCAATTCAAATCAAAGGGTAGAACCGTCCTAGTCTCTTATGGGATTTGTGGTGGAAGAACAACTTTCAAATCATTTGTTAGGCAATATTACCAAATATTTTTGACTCCTTGAATAGGTATTAGATATATTTAAAGAATATGAAGCCCTTGGTTAAAACACAATTCAAATCAAAGGTTAAAACCGTCATAATCTCTTAGGGGATTTGTTGTGTATAAACACCTTTCAAATCATTGTTTGTGCTTAATTACCAAAATATTTTTGACTCCTGGAATAGGTATTAGATATATTTCAATCATATGAAGCTCTTGGATCAAACGTATTTCAAATTATAGGGTAAAACCGTCATTGTATTCTTTTAGGCGATTTTTGTTGTATGAACACCTTTCAAATTATTTTGGTTGTGAATAATTACTAATTATCTTTGATTTCTTTAATAGGTATTAGATATATTTAAAGCATATGAAGACCTTGGATCAAACTCAATTCAAATCAAAGGGTCAAACCGTCCTAGTCTCTTATGGGATTTGTGGTGGAAGAACAACTTTCAAATCATTTGTTGTGCAATATTACCAAATAGTTTTGACTCCTTGAATAGGTATTAGATATATTTAAAGAATATGAAGCCCTTGGTTAAAACATAATTCAAATCAAAGGGTAAAACCGTCATAGTCTCTTAGGCGATTTGAGGTGTATGAAAACCTTTCAAATCATTTTGTTGTGAATAATTACCAAATATTTTTGAGTCCTTCAATAGGTATTAAATATAATTAAAGCATATGAAGCACTTGGATCAAACTCAATTCAAAGCAAAGGGTAAAACCGTCATAGTCTCTTAGGCAATTTGTGGTGAATGAACACCTTTCAAATAAATTTTGTTGTGAATAATTGCCAAATATTTTCGAGTCCTTGAATAGGTATTAGATCTATTTAAAGCATATGAAGTCCTTGGATAAAACTCAATTTATATCAAAGGGTAAAACCGTCATAGTCTCTTAGGGGATTTGTGGTGTATAAACACCTTTCAAATCATAGTTTGTGCTTAATTAGCAAATTATTTTTGACTCCTTGAATAGGTATTAGATATATTTCAATCATATGCAGCACTTGGATCAAACTTATTTCAAATTAAAGGGTAAAACCATCATAATCTCTTAGGCGACTTGTGGTGCATGAACACCTTTCAAATTATTTTGGTTGTGAATAATTACAAAATATTTTTGAGTCCTTAAATAGGTATTACATTTATTTAAAGCATATGAAGCCTTTGGATCAAACTCAAATCACATCAAAGGGTAAAATTGTCCTAGTCTTTTAAGGGATTTATGGCGTAAGAACAACTTTCAAATCATTTGATGTGCAATATTACCAATTATTTTTGACCCCTTGAATAGGTATTAGATATGATTTAAGCATATGAAGCCCTTGGATAAAACTCTTTTCAAAACAAAAGGTAAAACCGTCATAGTCTCTTAGGCGATTTGTGGTGAATGAACACCTTTCAAATCATTTTGTTGTGAATAATTACCAAATATTTTTGATTCCTTGAATAGGTATTAGATCTATTTAAAGCATATAAAGTCCTTGGATCAAACTTAATTCAAATCAAAGGTTAAAACCGTCATAATCTCTTAGGGATTTATTGTGTATAAACACCTTTCAAATCATTGTTTGTGCTTAATTACCAAAATATTTTTGACTCCTGTGACAGGTATTAGATATATTTCAATCATATGAAGGACTTGGATCAAACGTATTTCAAATTATAAGGTAAAATCGTCATAGTCTGTTAGGCGATTTTTGGTGTATGAACACCTTTCAAAATATTTTGGTTGTGAATAATTACTAATTATCTTTTAGTTCTTGAATAGGTATTACATATATTTAAAGCATATGAAGCCCTTGGATCAAACTCAATTCAAATGAAAGGGTAAAACCGTCCTAGTCTCTTATGGGATTTGTGGTGGAAGAACAACTTTCAAATCATTTGTTGTGCAATATTACCAAATATTTTTGACTCCTTGAATAGGTATTAGATATATTTAAAGAATATGAAGCCCTTGGTTAAAACACAATTCAAATCAAACGGTAAAACCGTCATAGTCTCTTAGGCGATTTGTGGTGTATGAAAACCTTTCAAATCATTTTGTTGTGAATAATTACCAAATATTTTTCAGTCCTTCAATAGGTATTAAATATAATTAAAGTATATGAAGCACTTGGATCAAACTCAATTCAAATCAAAGGGTAAAATCGTCATATTCTCTTATGGGATTTGCGGTGTAAGAACAACTTTCAAATCATTTAATCTGCAATATTACCAAATATTTTTGGCTCCTTGAATGGGTATTAGATATATTTAAAGTATATGAAGCCCTTGGATCAAACTCAATTCAAATCAAAGGGTAAAACCGTCCTAGTCTCTTATGGGATTTGTGGTGGAAGAACAACATTCAAATCATTTGTTAGGCAATATTACCAAATATTTTTGACTCCTTGAATAGGTATTAGATATATTTAAAGAATATGAAGCCCTTGGTTAAAACACAATTCAAATCAAAGGTTAAAACCGTCATAATCTCTTAGGGGATTTGTTGTGTATAAACACCTTTCAAATCATTGTTTGTGCTTAATTACCAAAATATTTTTGACTCCTGGAATAGGTATTAGATATATTTCAATCATATGAAGCTCTTGGATCAAACGTATTTCAAATTATAGGGTAAAACCGTCATAGTCTGTTAGGCGATTTTTGGTGTATGAACACCTTTCAAATTATTTTGGTTGTGAATAATTACTAATTATCTTTTATTTATTTAATAGGTATTAGATATATTTAAAGCATATGAAGCCCTTGGATCAAACTCAATTCAAATCAAAGGGTAAAACAGTCCTACTCTCTTATGGGATTTGTGGTTGAAGAACAACTTTCAAATCATTTGTTGTGCAATATTACCAAATAGTTTTGAGTATTTGAATAGGTATTAGATATATTTATAGAATATGAAGCCCTTGGTTAAAACATAATTCAAATCAAAGGGTAAAACCGTCATAGTCTCTTAGGCGATTTGTGGTGTATGAAAACCTTTCAAATCATTTTGTTCTGAATAATTACCAAATATTTTTGAGTCCTTGAATAGGTATTAAATATAATTAAAGCATATGAAGCACTTGGATCAAACTCAATTCAAAGCAAAGGGTAAAACCGTCATAGTCTCTTAGGCAATTTGTGCTGAATGAACACCTTTCAAATAAATTTTGTTGTGAATAATTGCCAAATATTTTCTAGTCCTTGAATAGGTATTAGATCTATTTAAAGCATATGAAGTCCTTGGATAAAACTCAATTTAAATCAAAGGGTAAAACCGTCATAGTCTCTTAGGGGATTTGTGGTGTATAAACACCTTTCAAATCATAGTTTGTGGTTAATTAGCAAATTATTTTTGACTCCTTGAATAGGTATTAGATATATTTCAATCATATGCAGCACTTGGATCAAACTTATTTCAAATTATAGGGTAAAACCGTCATAATCTCTTAGGCGACTTGTGGTGCATGAACACCTTTCAAATTATTTTGGTTGTGAATAATTACAAAATATTTTTGATTCCTTAAATAGGTATTACATTTATTTAAAGCATATGAAGCCTTTGGATCAAACTCAAATCACATCAAAGGGTAAAATTGTCATAGTCTTTTAAGGGATTTATGGCGTAAGAACAACTTTCAAATCATTTGATGTGCAATATTACCAAATATTTTTGACCCCTTGAATAGGTATTACATATGATTTAAGCGTATGAAGCCCTTGGATAAAACTCAATTCAAAGCAAAGGGTAAAACCGTCATAGTCTCTTAGGCAATTTGTGGTGAATGAACACCTTTCAAACCATTTGGTTGTGAATAATTGCCAATTGCCAAATATTTTCGAGTCCTTGAATAGGTATTAGATCTATTTAAAGCATATGAATTCCTTGGATAAAACTCAATTTAAATCAAAGGGTAAAACCGTCATAGTCTCTTAGGCGATTTGTGGTGTATTAACACCTTTCAAATCATAGTTTGTGCTTAATTAGCAAATTATTTTTGACTCCTTGAATAGGTATTAGATATATTTCAATCATATGCAGCACTTGGATCAAACTTATTTCAAATTAAAGGGTAAAACCGTCATAATCTCTTAAGCGATTTGTGGTCCATGAACACCTTTCAAATTATTTTGGTTGTGAATAATTACAAAATATATTTGAGTCCTTGAATAGGTATTACATTTATTTAAAGAATATGAAGCCTTTGGATCAAACTCAAATCACATCAAAGGGTAAAATTATCATAGTCTTTTAAGGGATTCATGGCGTAAGAACAACTTTCAAATCATTTGTTGTGCAATATTACCAAATATTTTGGACTCCTTGGATAAAACTCAATTCAAATGAAAGGGTAAAATCGTCATAGTCTCTGAGGCGATTTGTGTTGAATGAACACCTTTCAAATCATTTTGTTTTGAATAATTACCTAATATTTTTGAGTCCTTGAATAAGTATTAGATGTATTTAAAGCTTATGAAGTCCTTGGATCAAACTCAATTCCAATCAAAGGGTAAAACCGTCATAGTCTGTTAAGGGATTTGTGGTGTATGAACACCTTTCAACTCATTTTTTTGTGCTTAATTACCAAATATTTTTGATTCCTTCAATAGGTATTAGATATATTTCAATCATATGAAGCCCTTCGATCAAACTTATTTCATATCAAAGGGTAAAACCGTCATAGTCTCTTAGGCGATTTGTGGTGTATGAACATCTTTCAAATTATTTTGTTGTGAATAATTACCAAATATTTTTGATTCCTTTAATAGGTATTGGATATATATAAAGCATATGAAGCCCTTGGATCAATGTCAATTCAAATCAAAGGGTAAAACCGTCGTAGTCTCTTAGGGATTTGTGGTGTATAAACACCTTTCAAATCATTGTTTGTGCTTAATTACCAAAAGACTTTTGACTCCTTCAATAGGTATTAGATATATTTCAATCATATGAAGAACTTGGATCAAACTTAATTCAAATCAAATGGTAAAACCGTCATAGTCTCTTAGGCGATTTCTGGTGTATGAACACCTTTCCAATTATTTTGGTTGTGAATAATTACAAAATATTTTTGTGTCCTTGAATAGGTATTAGATATATTTAAAGCATATGAAGCCCTTGGATCAAACTCAATTCAAATCAAAGGGTAAAACAGCCATAGTCTCTTAAGGGATAATTGGTGTAAGAACAAATTTCAAATCATTTGTTGTGCAATATTACCAAATATTTTTGATTCCTTGATTAGGTATTAGGTATATTTAAATAATATGAAGCCCTTGGATCAAACTCAATACAAATAAAAGGGTAAAACCGTCATTTTCTCTTAGGTGATTTGAGGTGCATGAACACCTCTCAAGTCATTTTTTGTGCTTAATTACCAAATATTTTTGTCTCCTTGAATGGGTATTAGATATATTTAAAGCATATGAAGCCCTTGGATCAAACTCAATTTAAATCAAAGGGCAAAACCGCCATAGTCTCTTAAGGGATTAATGGTGTAAGAACAACTTTCAAATCATTTGTTGTGCAATATTACCAAATATTTTAGATTCCTTGATTAGGTATTAGGTATATTTAAAGAATATGAAGCCCTTAGATCAAACTCAATACAAATAAAAGGGTAAAACCGTCATAGTCCCTTAGGCAATTTGTGGTGTATGAACAACTTTCAAATCATTTTTATGCTTAATTGCCAAATAATTTTGACTCCTTTAATAGGTATTAGATATATTTCAATCATATGAAGCCCGTGGATTAAACTTATTTGAAATCAAAGGGTAAAATCATCATAGCGTCTTAGGCGATTGTGGTGTATGAACACCATTCAAATTATTTTGTTGTGAATAATTACCAAATATTTTTGAGTCCTTGAATAGATATTAGATATCATTAAAGCATATGATGCCCTTGGATCAAACTCAGTTCAAAACAAAGGGTAAAATCGTCATAGTCTCTTAGGCGATTTGTGGTGAATGAACAGCTTTCAAATCATTTTGTTTTGAATAGTTACCAAATCTTTTTGAGTCCTTAAATAGATATTAGATCTATTTAAAGCATATGTAGTCCTTAGATCAAACTCAATTCAAAACAAAGGGTAAAACTGTCATAGTCTCTTAGGCGATTTGTGGTGAATGAACACCTTTCTAATCATTTTGTTGTGAATAATTGCCAAAAATATTTTTGAGTCCTAAAATAAGTATTAGATCTGTTTAAAGCATAGGAAGCCCTTGGATCAAAATCAATACAAATTAAAGGGTAAAACCGTCATAGTCTCTTTTTCGATTTGTGGTGCATGAACACCTTTCAAATCATTTTGTTGTGAATAATTACCAAATATTTTTTAGTCCTTGAATAGGTATTAGATCTATTAAAAGCATATGAAGACCTTGGATCAAACTCAATTCAAATCAAAGGGTAAAAACGTCATAGTCTCTTAGGGGATTTGTGGTGTATGAACACCGTTAAAATCATTTTTTGTGCTTCATTACCAAATAATTTTGACTCCTTGAATAGGTACCAATCATATAAAGCCCTTGGATCAAATTCAATTCAAATCAAAGGGTAAAACTGTCATAGTCTCTTAGAGGATTTATGGTGTATGAACACCTTTCAAGTCATTTTTTGCGCAATATTACCAACTATTTTTGTTTCCTTGAATGGGTATTACATATATTTAAAGCATATGAAGCCCTTGGATAAAACTCAATTCAAATCAAAGGGTAAAACCGTCATAGTATCTTAGGCGATTTGTGGTGTATGAACACCTTTCAAATCATTTTGTTGTGAATAATTACCAAATATTTTTGAGTCCTTGAATAGGTATTAGATATAATTAAAGCATATGAAGCCCTTGGATCAAACTCAATTCAAATCAAAGCGTAGAATCGTCATAGTCTCTTAAGGGATTTGTGGTGTAAGAACAACTTTCAAATCATTTGTTTTGCAATGTTACCAAATATTTTTGACTCCTTGAATGGGTATTAGATATATTTAAAGCATATGAAGCCCTTGGATCAAACTCAATTCAAATCAAAGGGTAAAATTGTCCTAGTCTCTTAAGGGATTTGTGGTGTAAGAACAACTTTCAAATCATTTGTTGTGCAATATTACCAAATATTATTGACTCCTTGAATAGGTATTAGATATATTTAAAGAATATGAAGCCCTGGGATAAAACACAATTCAAATCAAAGGGTAAAACCGTCATAGTCCCTTAGGCGATTTGTGGTGTGTGAAAAACTTTCAAATCATTTTGTTGTGAATAATTACCAAATATTTTTGAGTCCTTGAATCAGTATTAGATATAATTGAAGCATATGAAGCACTTGGATCAAACTCAATTAAAAGCAAAGGGTAAAATCGTCATAGTCTCTTAGGCAATTTGTGGAGAATGAACACCTTTCAAATCATTTTATTGTGAATAATTGCCAAATATTTTCGAGTCCTTGAATAGGTATTAGATCTATTTAAAGCATATGAAGTCCTTGGATAAAAATCAATTCAAATCAAAGGGTAAAACTGTCATAGTCTCTTTGGGGATTTGTGGTGTATAAACACCTTTCAAATCATAGTTTGTGCTTAATTAGCAAATTATTTTTGACTCCTTTGTTGTTTATTTAGCAACACTACAAGAGGGGGGGTGAATTGTATGTGTGGGAAATGAACGTACTTTTTGCGGAATTAAAAATACAATGAAAGGAACAAGAGAAAGACAAAATAGATTTTTACGAGGAAAAACTTCCTGGGCCCAACAGGAAGAAACGACCTCGACCACAAGGGATTTTAAACTCAACTCTTTCACTATAATAGGCCAAACACCTTTGTTACAAACCTATTAACTCTCGGGCCACTACTTGAGTTCCTCTACAAACTCAAGTCCCAACAACAGTTCCCTCTAACTGTTGTTCCTCTCGAACTTCAATCGAAGTTCCTTTCTCTTTCTCTTGCTTCACTCAAAGACTCACACTTTACAGGAGTTCACTCAAACCCCTTACCCAAACTCAAACTACAAGAGTTCCTCTCAACTCTTTTCTCAACTCAAAATACAGAATAATATAACGTTATTGAACACTAATGGAACAATGAACTCATATGGTAATGGAACTTGGAACTTGGAACTTTGGTGATACTGACTCAATATACGTGATACTCAAATTAATACCTTTTTAGATCAATTATTACTTTGTCAGACACACTTATGACTTAGTTGGAACAACCCTTTTGTAGCAGTCATTTAGAATAAACATGATTTCAATCATGGGTTAGTGGAGTAGTGGAGTGAAGCCATGTTTGTTCCTTTGCTTGAGGAACAAACAACACTATCCCACTACATGCACGTAACAAATTAAACGTTGGATTACCATGTGATAATGGAGTAGTGGAGTCAAGTCATGTATGTTCCTATGCTTGAGGAACAAGGTAGCACTATCCCACTATTCCCACTAATTATACACGTTCAACTGAACGCTTATTGATTTCCTAAATTCAAGCAATTCATTTAAGATATTTTTGACTAAGAAAACCAGTTATAAATAATTAAAAGCTTATTTAAATCTTTTCCTAACAAATAATATCTTAAAAAGATTTTCTTTGATTAAAAGATATTATTTTCGAAAACAATAAATATCTTTTAGAAATATCCAAAATATCTTTGAAAATAATTTCCTAAATTTTCTCCATTGTCAGTTAATTAATTCTAGGCGTGTGAAAGAGGAACAAACAAAATTAGCTTGTTCCTTTATCCTAAGACAATGTTTGTTCCTTTGCATAATAAAACATTAGGCGTGTAGACATATTTTGCAAAACAAAATTGTTTGTTCCTTTAAGGACATTGCTTGTTCCTTTGCTTAAAACATTGCTTGTTCCTTTAAAACCATTGCACGCATGTTTCAAGTCTGTTCCATTCATAGGAACAGACAAACATTCAATTCATAGGAACAGACATATATTTTGTTAGTATTTCTTTTTAGACACATGTTTCTTATATCAGTTCCACTAACATAGTTCCATAGAAAGTTCCAAATCCTTACCATATGACGATCTTTGTTCCTTACATAAGAAACCTAATTACACCCTTATGTAACTAAGCTCCTTTTCTCTTGGAGTTCCCCCTCAGGAACTTCACTCTTCCCTTGGAGTTCCAACTCAGGAACTTCACTTATTACCTTCATAAAGCACCATTATTTATTCATGAACCTTGCACACATAAAACTTATAAACCTTGTTAGTTATTACTTTAGTTTGTCATCATCAAAAGCATATAGGGTCAACAATTTCCCCCTTTTTGGTGATGACAAAACCAAAGCAAAGTAATATAAAAGCTAACACAAATATAATATAATATAACAATGCAAGATCATGTTATGTAGAGAATAAACCATAATAAGAACAATAAGTAAGCTACTTTGCCATTATCTTCCCCCTTTTGACATCATCAAAAAGCGTATTCCTTTTCAAGAATCCATGTTCAATCTTCTAGACTTATAATGTCACCACACCACCATAAATATATAATTAATGGTCAAACATGAGTTTAAATTTTTTCAATTTGCTCAAATATTAATCTAGTAATATTAGCCATCCTCATACACATGTTAATCAATTAGTCAAAGAAGCTAAAGCATGTTAAACATAAACCACCACTATTACCAAAGTGCAATCCATATAAAAGCAAAGAAATCAAATGTCCAATAAAAATTTAAAGATAAGATCAAAGGCTCACTTTATGAAGGAATGGCTGAAATAGGCTTAGTGGCAAAAATATATATGAATGAGTTGGTCACTTGTTCCTCCACCATTACCTTTCCTAAACTTCTAGTTCTCTTGTGATTTGCCTTTGAAACACATGCTCGTTCCTTTCAAGTAAGATGCTCCTTTCAAATAACATGTAGTTCCTTACTTCTTTTCCAATACGTACTTTGAATAAAATTTTGTACTGTCTGTTCCTTATTTGTAGTTTCAAGGAAATAACTTATTCCTTGTTTACTTTAGACTTGATACTGAAGGAACACACTTGGGACTACTAGAACCCATGTTTTTTTTTGACAACTTTGTAGAAGTAGGAACTTGAATATTTTTTGAACTTTTTTTTTTCTTCTATTACTCCCTCTCACACATCTCTCCTTTTATTCTCCTGTTTTCTCTCATATTTTTAATTCTTCTTTCTCTCCCTCAAACTCTACTTTTTCTTCTCCATATCAACTTATTCTCCCTCAAGCTTTTCTTTTTCTTTTCTTTGTTCCCCCTCAATTATTGCATCACCATCAATATTTATAGTTTTAGTGGAGGAACACTAACCGAAGGATTTGTATATATGGTGAATTGGTTAGAAAGAAAAAGTATATATAAATGTGATATGGATTGGTTTGGAGAAATATTTGAGATCTTTACAAATATAAAGTAGAATAAGAGGTATGAGATTTTAGGGAGTGATATAACTTATGTGTAAACAGAATTGGACATTCATACGTAATGCACTTGATTCAGGTGAAATGTATAACATATGAGTTCCTTAGATGAAAGGAACTACACTTTTTACTTCCTCTTCCTCTTGGCTAACAATTAGCAATATGGACAATAAGGGGAATATTACAAAGGCATCAGTTAGTCATCTTTTATATTTTAACTCATGACTACGCATAAAACATAGAAACAATTGTGGTGTGTCACATTCATATGGAAGACATTTCACAAAAACTCTACATATAAACGCTAGATGAATTTGACATTTAGAGGAAAACAAGACATCATAACTTAACAAAATCATCTCTACAATATATATATATATATTTTTAAAGCCTTTTAAGTGAAAGAAATTAAAATACTTCACTAGATAAATGCAAGGAACAACGGGCGCCATACATTGTTCCCCCTGACTAAGGCATCCATAATGTCTAGTTATTAAAACTAGGAACCCCATGTTGTTTAGGTTCCATATTACGACAAACATTAAGCTTTTTAATACATAACTCAGTTTTATTCTCAAAGTCAGATTCAGCTATTAGACATAACTGAGCAGTTCCTTCATCTGAAAGTTCCTCTTCGGATTCAGACGCTTGTTCCCATAAGGGACACTCCTTAATGTAGTGATCTAATCTACCACATTTGTAACAACCAGGTTCAAATTTAGAATTAGAAGACGTTTTACCTTTAGTTTTGTTCGCTTTCAGATTTTTGTACATCCTCTTGAATTTTTGAACAAGTTTCATAGTTTCTTCTACATCAAAGTCTTCATCTTCTTCTTCTTCCTCTTCACCAGCTTTTAGAGCAAGCGTCAGATTTGTAAAACTTTCACCATAATGAGTTTCTAATTGGAGTTCATGAGTCAACAATGAGCCAGCCAACTGCACCAGATTAAACTTGGTGAAATCTTTAGTTTCTTGGAGAGCAGTAACTTTGGCCATCCATTTCTCCTTTGACAAGCTCCTTAAAATTTTGCGTACCTGTTCCTCAGATGAAATATACTTTCCAAGAGACTCTAACTCGTTAACAATGTTAGAAAATCGATTAAGCATGTCACGAATAGCCTCATATGGTTTCATTGAAAAGAGTTCATATTTATTCATTAGTAAATCAATTTTAGACCTTTTAACCTCGCTTGTTCCTTCGTGTGTGACTACAAGTAAATCCCATATTTGTTTAGCGGTTTTGCACCCCATGACACGATTGTATTCATGAGGTCCAAGACCACAATATAATAACTGAATAGCTTTAGCATTAATTTCTAATTTCTTATAGTCAATTGAATCAAAATCACAGATGGGTTTAGGAACTACCTCGTTCTTTTCATTTTTGGTTGTGATTTCGAAATCTCCAACCTCTATGATTGCCCATACCTGATAGTTATATGCCTTGATGAAGATCTCCATCCGATTGTTCCAGTATGTGAAGAATTTTCCATTGAACATTGGAGGTCGTAATGTTGAGTAACCTTCTTCGAGCTTTTCAATAGTGTTCATGTTCCTTAGGATCTTTTTTCTCAATAGAGTTTCCTACGTTTTTGTGAGATCCGGCTCTGATACCAATTGTTGTTTATTTAGGAACACTATAAGAGGGGGGGTGAATTGTATGTGTGGGAAATGAACGTACTTTTTGCGGAATTAAAAAAACAATGAAAGGAACAAGAGAAAGACAAAATAGATTTTTACGAGGAAAAACTTCCTGGGCCCAACAGGAAGAAACGACCTCGACCACAAGGGATTTTAAACTCAACTCTTTCACTATAATAGGCCAAACACCTTTGTTACAAACCTATTAACTCTCGGGCCACTACTTGAGTTCCTCTACAAACTCAAGTCCCAACAACAGTTCCCTCTAACTGTTGTTCCTCTCGAACTTCAATCGAAGTTCCTTTCTCTTTCTCTTGCTTCACTCAAAGCCTCACACTTTACAGGAGTTCACTCAAACCCCTTACCCAAACTCAAACTACAAGAGTTCCTCTCAACTCTTTTCTCAACTCAAAATACAGAATAATATAACGTTATTGAACACTAATGGAACAATGAACTCATATGGTAATGGAACTTGGAACTTGGAACTTTGGTGATACTGACTCAATATACGTGATACTCAAATTAATACCTTTTTAGATCAATTATTACTTTGTCAGACACACTTATGACTTAGTTGGAACAACCCTTTTATAGCAGTCATTTAGAATAAACATGATTTCAATCATGGGTTAGTGGAGTAGTGGAGTGAAGCCATGTTTGTTCCTTTGCTTGAGGAACAAACAACACTATCCCACTACATGCACGTAATAAATTAAACGTTGGATTACCATGTGATAATGGAGTAGTGGAGTCAAGTCATGTATGTTCCTATGCTTGAGGAACAAGGTAGCACTATCCCACTATTCCCACTAATTATACACGTTCAACTGAACACTTATTGATTTCCTAAATTCAAGCAATTCATTTAAGATATTTTTGACTAAGAAAATCAGTTATAAATAATTAAAAGCTTATTTAAATCTTTTCCTAACAAATAATATCTTAAAAAGATTTTCTTTGATTAAAAGATATTATTTTCGAAAACAATAAATATCTTTTAGAAATATCCAAAATATCTTTGAAAATAATTTTCTAAATTTTCTCCATTGTCAGTTAATTAATTCTAGGCGTGTGAAAGAGGAACAAACAAAATTAGCTTGTTCCTTTATCCTAAGACAATGTTTGTTCCTTTGCATAATAAAACATTAGGCGTGTAGACATATTTTGCAAAACAAAATTGTTTGTTCCTTTAAGGACATTGCTTGTTCCTTTAAAACCATTGCACGCATGTTTCAAGTCTGTTCCATTCATAGGAACAGACAAACATTCAATTCATAGGAACAGACATATATTTTGTTAGTATTTCTTTTTAGACACATGTTTCTTATATCAGTTCCACTAACATAGTTCCATAGAAAGTTCCAATTCCTTACCATATGACGATCTTTGTTCCTTACATAAGAAACCTAATTACACCCTTATGTAACTAAGCTCCTTTTCTCTTGGAGTTCCCCCTCAGGAACTTCACTCTTCCCTTGGAGTTCCAACTCAGGAACTTCACTTATTACCTTCATAAAGCACCATTATTTATTCATGAACCTTGCACACATAAAACTTATAAACCTTGTTAGTTATTACTTTAGTTTGTCATCATCAAAACCATATAGGGTCAACAATTTCCCCCTTTTTGGTGATGACAAACCAAAGCAACGTAATATAAAAGCTAACACAAATATAATATAATATAACAATGCAAGATCATGTTATGTAGAGAATAAACCATAATAAGAACAATAAGTAAGCTACTTTGCCATTATCTTCCCCCTTTTGACATCATCAAAAAGCGTATTCCTTTTCAAGAATCCATGTTCAATCTTCTAGACTTATAATGTCACCACACCACCATAAATATATAATTAATGGTCAAACATGAGTTTAAATTTTTTCAATTTGCTCAAATATTAATCTAGTAATATTAGCCATCCTCATACACATGTTAATCAATTAGTCAAAGAAGCTAAAGCATGTTAAACATAAACCACCACTATTACCAAAGTGCAATCCATATAAAAGCAAAGAAATCAAATGTCCAATAAAAATTTAAAGATAAGATCAAAGGCTCACTTTATGAAGGAATGGCTGAAATAGGCTTAGTGGCAAAAATATATATGAATGAGTTGGTCACTTGTTCCTCCACCATTACCTTTCCTAAACTTCTAGTTCTCTTGTGATTTGCCTTTGAAACACATGCTCGTTCCTTTCAAGTAAGATGCTCCTTTCAAATAACATGTAGTTCCTTACTTCTTTTCCAATACGTACTTTGAATAAAATTTTGTACTGTCTGTTCCTTATTTGTAGTTTCAAGGAAATAACTTATTCCTTGTTTACTTTAGACTTGATACTGAAGGAACACACTTGGGACTACTAGAACCCATGTTTTTTTGACAACTTTGTAGAAGTAGGAACTTGAATATTTTTTGAACTTTTTTTTCTTCTATTACTCCCTCTCACACATCTCTCCTTTTATTCTCCTGTTTTCTCTCATATTTTTAATTCTTCTTTCTCTCCCTCAAACTCTCCTTTTTCTTCTCCATATCAACTTATTCTCCCTCAAGCTTTTCTTTTTCTTTTCTTTGTTCCCCCTCAATTATTGCATCACCATCAATATTTATAGTTTTAGTGGAGGAACACTAACCGAAGGATTTGTATATATGGTGAATTGGTTAGAAAGAAAAAGTATATATAAATGTGATATGGATTGGTTTGGAGAAATATTTGAGATCTTTACAAATATAAAGTAGAATAAGAGGTATGAGATTTTAGGGAGTGATATAACTTATGTGTAAACAGAATTGGACATTCATACGTAATGCACTTGATTCAGGTGAAATGTATAACATATGAGTTCCTTAGATGAAAGGAACTACACTTTTTACTTCCTCTTCCTCTTGGCTAACAATTAGCAATATGGACAATAAGGGGAATATTACAAAGACATCAGTTAGTCATCTTTTATATTTTAACTCATGACTACGCATAAAACATAGAAACAATTGTGGTGTGTCACATTCATATGGAAGACATTTCACAAAAACTCTACATATAAACGCTAGATGAATTTGACATTTAGAGGAAAACAAGACATCATAACTTAACAAAATCATCTCTACAATATATATATTTTTTTAAAGCCTTTTAAGTGAAAGAAATTAAAATACTTCACTAGATAAATGCAAGGAACAACGGGCGCCATACATTGTTCCCCCTCACTAAGGCATCCATAATGTCTAGTTATTAAAACTAGGAACCCCATGTTGTTTAGGTTCCATATTACGACAAACATTAAGCTTTTTAATACATAACTCAGTTTTATTCTCAAAGTCAGATTCAGCTATTAGACATAACTGAGCAGTTCCTTCATCTGAAAGTTCCTCTTCGGATTCAGACGCTTGTTCCCATAAGGGACACTCCTTAATGTAGTGATCTAATCTACCACATTTGTAACAACCAGGTTCAAATTTAGAATTAGAAGACTTTTTACAATTAGTTTTGTTCGCTTTCAGAATTTTGTACATCCTCTTGAATTTTTGAACAAGTTTCATAGTTTCTTCTACATCAAAGTCTTCATCTTCTTCTTCTTGGTGTATGAACATATTACAAATATTTAAAGTTTCATAGGTATTAGAAATATTTAAAGAATATGAAACCCTTGGATCAAACTCATTACAAATCAAAGGGTTAAAACCGTCATAGTCTTTTAGGCGATTTTTGGTGTATGAACGCCTTTTAAGTCATTTTTGTGCTTAATTACCAAATATTTTTGTCTCCTTGAACGGGAATTAGGTGTAAAGCATATGAAGCCCTTGAATAACTTGTTAATTACGAGGGCTTCATTTTTGGTTTATGACCACCTTTCAAATAATTTGTTATTCAATATTACCAACTATATTTGTCTCCTTGAATGGGTATTAGATATATTTAAAGCATGTGAAGCCCTTGGATAAAACTCAATTCAAATCAAAGGGTAAAACCGTCATAGTATCTTAGGCGATTTGTGGTGCATGAACAACTTTCAAATCATTTGTTCTGCAATATTACCAAATATTTTTGGCTCCTTCAATGGGTATTAGATATATTTAAAGCATATGAAGCCCTTGTATAAAACTCAATTCAAATCAAAGGGTAAAACCGTCATAGTTCCTTAGGCGATTTGTGGTGTGTGAAAACTTTCAAATAATTTTGTTGTGAATAATTACCAAATAATTTTGAGTCCTTGAATAGGTACTAGATATGATTTAAGCATATGAAGCCCTTGGATCAAACTCAATTCAAAAGAAAGGGTAACACCGTCATAGTCTTTTAGGCGATTTGTGATGTATGAAAACCGTTCAATTCATTATGTTGTGAAAAATTACCAAATATTTTTGAGTCCTTGAATAGGTATTAGATATAATTAAAGAATATGAAGACCTTGGAACAAACTCAATTCAAAACAAAGGGTAAAACCGTCATAGTCTGTTAGGCGATTTGTGGTGAAAGAACACCTTTCACATCATTTTCTTGTGAATAATTACCAATTTTTTTTGATTCCTTGAATAGGTATTAGATCTATTTAAAGCATATAAAGTCCTTGGATCAAACTCAATTCAAATCAAAGGGTAAAACCATCATAGTCTCTTAGGCGATTTGTGGTGTGTGAAAACCTTTCAAATAATTTTGTTGTGAATAATTACCAAATATTTTTGAGTCCTTGAATAGGTATTAGATATAATTTAAGCATATGAAGCCCTTGGATCAAACTCAATTTAAAACAAAGGGTAAAACAGTCATAGTCTTTTAGGCGATTTGTGGTGTATGAAAACCTTTCAAATAATTTTGTTGTGAATAATTACCAAATATTTTTGAGTCCTTGAATAGGTATTAGATATAATTCAAGCATATGAAGCCCTTGGATCAAACTCAATTCAAAACAAAGGGTAAAACGGCATAGTCTCTTAGGCGATTTGTGGTGAATGAACACCTTTCACATCATTTTGTTGTGAATAATTACCAAATATTTTTGAGTCCTTAAATAGGTATTAGATATAATTAAAGCATATGAAGCCCTTGGATCAAACTCAATTCAAATCAAAGGGTAAAATCGTCATAGTCTCTTAAGGGGTTTGTGGTGTAAAAACAACTTTCAAATCATTTTTTCTGCAATATTACCAAATATTTTTGGCTCCTTGAATGGGTATTAGATATATTTCAATCATGTGAAGCACTTGGATCAAACGTATTTCAAATTATAGGGTAAAACCGTCACAGTATGTTAGGCGATTTTTTGTTGTGAATAATTACTAATTATTTTTTAGTTATTGAATAGGTTTTAGATATATTTAAAGCATATGAAGCCCTTGGATCAAACTCAATTCAAATCAAAGGGTAAAACCGTCCTAGTCTCTTATGGGATTTTTGGTGTAAGAACAACTTTCAAATCATTTGTTGTGCAATATTACCAAATATTTTTGAGTCCTTGAATATGTATAAGATATAATTAAAGCATATAAAGCGCTTGGATCAAACTCAATTCAAAGAAAAGGGTAAAATCGTCATAGTCTCTTAGGCAATTTGTGGTGAATGAACACCTTTCAAATCATTTTATTGTGAATAATTGCCAAATATTTTCGAGTCCTTGGATAGGTATTAGAGATATTTAAAGCATATGAAGTCCTTGGATAAAACTCAATTCAAATAAAAAGGTAAAACTGTCATAGTCTCTTAGGGGATTTGTGGTGTATAAACACCTTTCAAATCATAGTTTGTGCTTAATTAGCAAATTATTTTTGACTTCTTGAATAGGTATTAGATATATTTCAATCATATGCAGCACTTGGATCAAACTTATTTCAAATTAAAGGGTAAAACCGTCATAATCTCTTAGGCGATTTGTGGTGCATGAACACCTTTCAAATTATTTTGGTTGTGAATAATTACAAAATATTTTTGATTCCTTGAATAGGTATTAGATATATTTAAAGCATATGAAGCCCATGGAGCAAACTCAATTCAATCAAAAGGGTAAAATTGTCATAGTCTTTTAAGGGATTTGTGGTGTAAGAATAACTTTCAAATCATTTGTTGTGCAGTATTTCCAAATATTTTTTGACTCCTTGAATAGGTATTAGAAATATTTAAATAATATGAAACCCTTCGATCAAACTCATTACAAATCAAAGGGTTAAAATCACCATAGTCTTATAGGCGATTTTTGATGTATGAACGCCTTTTAAGTCATTTTTGTGCTTAATTACCAAATATTTTTGTGTCCTTGAATGGGTATTAGATGTAATGCATATGAAGCCCTTGGATAAAACTCAATTCAAATCAAAGGGTAAAACTGTCATAGTCACTTAGGCCATTTGTGGTGTATCAACACCTTTTAAATCACTTTTTCTGCTTAATTACCAAATAATTTTGACTCCTTGAATAGGTATCAATCATATGAAGCCCTTGGATCGAACTTATTACATGTCAGAGGGTAAAACTGTCATAGTCTCTTAGGGGATTTTTTGTTTATGAACATCTTTCAAGTCATTTTTTATGCAATATTACCAACTATTTTTGTCTCCTTGAATGGGTATTAGATATATTTAAAGCATGTGAAGCCCTTGGTTAAAACTCAATTCAAATCAACGGGTAAAATCGTCATAGTATCTTAGGCGATTTGTTGTGTATGAACACCTTTCAAATCATTTTGTTGTGAATATTACCAAATATTTTTGAGTCCTTAAATAGGTATTAGATATAATTAAAGCATATGAAGCCCTTGGATCAAACTTAATTCAAATCAAAGGGTAAAATCATCATAGTCTCTTAAGGGATTTGTGGTGTAAGAACAACTTTCATATCATTTGTTCTGCAATATTACCAAATATTTTTGGCTCCTTGAATGGGTATTAGATATTTTTAAAGCATCTGAAGCCCTTGTATAAAATTCAATTCAAATCAAAGGGTAAAACCGTCATAGTCTCTTAGGCGCATTGTGGTGTGTGAAAACCTTTGAAATAATTTTTTTGTGAATAATTACAAAATATTTTTGAGTCCTTTAATAGGTACTAGATATGATTTAAGCATATGAAGCCCTTGGATCAAACTCAATTCAAAACAAAGGGTAAACCCGTCATAGTCTTTTAGGCGATTTGTGATGTATGAAAACCGTTCAAATCATTTTGTTGTGAATAATTACCAAATATTTTTGAGTTCTTGAATAGGTATTAGATATAATTAAAGCATACGAAGCCCTTGGATCAAACTCAATTCAAAACAAAGGGTAAAACCGTCATAGTCTCTTAGGGGATTTGTTGTGTATAAACACCTTTCAAATCATTGTTTGTGCTTAATTACCAAAATATTTTTGACTCGTTGAATAGGTATTAGGTATATTTCAATCATATTAAGCACTTGGATCAAACGAATTTCAAATTAAAGGGTAAAACCGTCATAGTCTGTTAAGCGATTTGTGGTGTATGAACACCTTTCAAATAATTTTTGTTGTGAATAATTACCATTTATTTTTGAGTCCTTGAATAGATATTAGATATCGTTAAAGCATATGATGCCCTTGGATCAAACTCAGTTCAAAACAAAGGGTAAAACCGTCATAGTCTCTTAGGCGATTTGTGGTGAATGAACAGCTTTCAAATCATTTTGTTTTGAATAGTTACCAAATATTTTTGAGTCCTTGAATAGATATTAGATCTATTTAAAGCATATGGAGTCCTTAGATCAAACTCAATTCAAAACAAAGGGTAAAACTGTCATAGTCTCTTAGGCGATTTGTGGTGAATGAACACCTTTCTAATCATTTTGTTGTGAATAATTGCCAAAAATATTTTTGAGTCCTTAAATAGGTATTAGATCTGTTTAAAGCGTATGAAGCCCTTGGATCAAAATCAATACAAATTAAAGGGTAAAACCGTCATAGTCTCTTTTTTCGATTTGTGGTGCATGAACACCTTTTAAATTATTTTGTTGTGAATAATTACCAAATATTTTTTAGTCCTTGAATAGGTATTAGATCTATTAAAAGCATATGAAGACCTTGGATCAAACTCAATTCAAATCAAAGGGTAAAAACGTCATAGTCTCTTACGGGATTTGTGGTGTATGAACACCGTTTAAATCATTTTTTGTGCTTCATTACCAAATAATTTTGACTCCTTGAATAGGTATCAATCATATAAAGCCCTTGGATCGAACTTATTTCATGTCAAAGGGTAAAACTGTCATAGTCTCTTATAGGATTTATGGTGTATGAACACCTTTCAAGTCATTTTTTGCGCAATATTACCAACTATTTTTGTCTCCTTGAATGGGTATTACATATATTTAAAGCATATGAAGCCCTTGGATAAAACTCAATTCAAATCAAAGGGTAAAACCGTCATAGTAGCTTAGGCGATTTGTGGTGTATGAACACCTTTCAAATCATTTTGTTGTGAATAATTACCAAATATTTTTGAGTCCTTGAATAGGTATTAGATATAATTAAAGCATATGAAGCCCTTGGATCAAACTCAATTCAAATCAAAGCGTAGAATCGTCATAGTCTCTTAAGGGATTTGTGGTGTAAGAACAACTTTCAAATCATTTGCTCTGCAATGTTACCAAATATTTTTGGCTCCTTGAATGGGTATTAGATATATTTAAAGCATATGAAGCCCTTGGATCAAACGCAATTCAAATCAAAGGGTAAAACCGTCCTAGTCTCTTAAGGGATTTGTGGTGTAAGAACAACTTTCAAATCATTTGTTGTGCAATATTACCAAATATTATTGACTCCTTGAATAGGTATTAGATATATTTAAAGAATATGAAGCCCTGGGATAAAACACAATTCAAATCAAAGGGTAAAACCGTGATAGTATCTTAGGCGATTTGTGGTGCATGAACAACTTTCCAATCATTTGTTCTGCAATATTACCAAATATTTTTGGCTCCTTGAATGGGTATTAGATATATTTAAAGCATATGAAGCCCTTGTATAAAACTCAATTCAAATCAAAGTGTAAAACCGTGATAGTCTCTTAGGCGATTTGTGGCTTCATATTCTTTAAAATATATCAAATACCTATTCAAGGGCCCAAAAATATTTGGTAATTATTCATTACAAAATGATTCAAAATGTGTTCATACACCACGAATCGCCTAAGAGACTAGACAGTTTTACCCTTTGATTTCAATTGAGTTTGATCCAATGGCCTCATATGCTTTAAATAGATCTAATACCTTTTTAAGGACTCAAAAATTATTCATAACAAAATGATTTGAAAGGTGTTCATACAATACAAATCGCTTAAGAGACTATGACTGTTTTACCCTTTGATATGAAATAAGTTTGATCCAAGGGCTTCATATGATTGAAACATATCTAATAGCTATTCAAGGAGTCAAAAATATTTGGTAATCAAGCACAAAAAATGATTTCAAAGGTGTTCATACACCACAAATCCCCTAAGAGACTATGACAGTTTTACCCTTTGATTTGAATTGAGTTTGATCCAATGGATTCATATGATTGAAATATATCTAATTCCCATTCAAGGAGTCAAAAATAGTTTTGGTAATTAAGCACAAACAATGATTTGAAAGGTGTTTATACACGACAAATCCCCTAAGAGACTATTACGGTTTTACCCTTTGTTTTGAATTATGTTTGATCCAAGGACTTCGTATGCTTTAAATATATCTATTACCTATTCAAGAACTTTAAAATATTTGGTAATTATTCACCAAAAAAATGATTTGAAAGGTGTTCATTCACCACAAATGGCCTAAGAGACAATGACGGTTTTACCCTTTGTTTTTAACTGAGTTTGATCCAAGGGCTTCATATGATTTAAATATATCTAATACCTATTCAAGGACTCAAAAATATTTGGTAATTATTCCTAACAAATTGATTTGAAAGTTGTTCATACACCAAAAATCGCCTGAGAGACTATGACGGTTTTACCCTTTGATATGAAATAAGTTTTTTCCAAGGGCTTCATATGATTGAAATATATCTAATACTTATTCAAGGAATCAAAAATATTTGGTAATTAAGCGCAAAAAATGATTTGAAAGGTGTTCATACACCATAAATCCCCTAAGAGACTAGACAGTTTTACCCTTTGATTTCAATTGAGTTTGATCCAAGGGCCTCATATTCTTTAAATAGATCTAATACCTATTTAAGGAATCAAAAATATTTTGTAGTTATTCACAACAAAATGATTTGAAAGGTGTTCATTCACAGCCAATGGCCTAAGAGACTATGGCGGTTTTACCTTTTGTTTTGAATTGAGTTTAATCCAAGGGCTTCATATGCTTTAGATATATCTAATACCTATTCAAGGACTCAATAATATATGGTAATTAATAACAACCAAAATAATTTGAAAGGTGTTCATACACCACAAATCCCCAAAGAGACTATGACGGTTTTACCTATTGATTTGAAATAAGTTTGATCCAAGGGCTTTATATGATTGTAATATATCTAATACCTATTGAAGGAGTTAAAAATATTTGGTAATTAAATACACCACAAATCACCAAAGAGACTATGACGGCTTTACCATTTGATTTGAAATAATTTTGATCAAAGTGCTTCGTACGATTGAAATATATCTAATACCGATTCAATGAGTCAAATACTTTTGGTAATTAAGCACAACAAATGATTTGAAAGGTGTTTATACACCACAAATCGCCTAAGAGACAATGACGATTTTACCCTTTGATTTGAATTGAGTTTGATCCAAATATGCTTTAATTATATCTAATACCTATTTAAGGACTAAAAAATATTTGGTAATTATTAACAACAAAATTATTTGAAAGGTTTTCGTAACACAAATCGCCTACGTGACTGACGGTTTTACCCTTTGCTATGAAATACGTTTGATCCAAGGGCTTCATATGATTAAAAATACCTATTTAAGTATTCAAAAATATTTGGTTATTCAGCACAAAATATGATTTGAAAGTTGTTCATTCACCATAGATCGCCTAAGAGAATATAACGGTTTTACCCTTTGATTTGAATTAAGTTTTATCCAATGGCTTCATATGTTTTAAATTTATCTAATACCTATTCCAGGCGACAAAAATATTTGGTAATTAAGCACAAAAAATGATTTGAAAGGTGTTCATACACCACAAATCGCCTAAGAGACTGACGGTTTTACCCTTTGATATGAAATAAGTATGATCCAAGGGATTCATATGATTGAAATATATCTAATACCTATTCAAGGAGTCAAAAATATTTGGTAATTAAGCACAAAAAATGATTTCAAAGGTGTTCATACACCACAAATCCCCTAAGAGACTACGACGGTTTTACCCTTTGATATGAAATAAGTTTGTTCAAGGGATTCATAAGATTGAAATATATCTAATACCTATTGAAGGAGTCAAACATATTTGGTAATTAAGCACAAAAAATGATTTCAAAAGTGTTCATACACCACAAATACCCTAAGTGACTATGACGGTTTTACCCTTTGATTTTTTTTATTTTGATCCAAGGGGTTCATATTCTTTAAATATATCTAATACCTATTAAAGGAGTCAAAAATATTTGGTAATATTGCACAACAAATGATTTAAAAGTTATTCTTACACCACAAATCCCCTAAGAGACAACCACGGTTTTACCCGTTTATTTGAATTGAGTTTGATCTAAAGGCTTCATATGCTTTAAATATATCTAATACCTATTCAAGGACTCAAAAATAATCGGTAAATATTCAGAACCAAAATAATTTGAAAGGTGTTCAAACACCACAAATAGCCTAAGAGACTATGACAGTTTTACCCTTTGATTTGAAATGAGTTTAATCCAAGTGCTTCATATGATTAAAATATATCTAATACCTATTCAAGGAGTCAAAAATAATTTTGGTAACTAAGCACAAACAATGACTTAAAAGGTGTTTATGCAGCACAAATACCATAAGAGACTATGACGGTTTTACCCTTTGTTTTGAATTGAGTTTGATCCAAGGACTTCGTATGCTTTAAATAGATCTAATACCTATTCAAAGACTAAAAAATATTTGGTAATTATTCCCAAAAAAATGATTTGAAAGGTGTTCATTCACATCAAATGGCCTAAGAGACAATGACGGTTTTACCCTTTCTTTTGCTCTGAGTTTGATCCAATGGCTTCATATGATTTGAATATAGCTAATACCTGTTCAAGGACTCAAAAATATTTGGTAATTATTCGTAACAAAATCCCCTAAGAGACTAGACAGTTTTACCCTTTGATTTCAATTGAGTTTGATCCAAGGGCCTCATATGCTTTAAATAGATCTAATACCTATTTAAGGACTCAAAAATTATTCACATAAAATGATTTGAAAGGTGTTCATACGACACAAATCGCCTAAGAGACTATGACGGTTTTACCCTTTGATATGAAATAAGTTTGATCCAAGGGCTTCATATGATTGAAATATATCTAATACCTATTCAAGGAGTCAAAAATATTTGGTAATTAAGCACAAAAAATGATTTCAAAGGTGTTCATACACCACAAATACCCTAAGAGACTAGACAGTTTTACCCTTTGATTTCAATTGAGTTTGATCCAAGGGCCTCATATGCTTTAAATATATCTAATACCTATTTAAGGAATCAAAAATATTTGGTAATTATTCACAACAAAATGATTTGAAAGGTGTTCATTCACAGCCAATGGCCTAAGAGACAATGGCGGTTTTACCTTTTGTTTTGAATTGAGTTTGATCCAAGGGCTTCATATGATTTAGATATATCTAATACCTATACAAGGACTCAAGAATATATGGTAATTATTAACAACCAAAATAATTTGAAAGGTGTTCATACACCACAAATCCCCAAAAAGACTATGATGGTTTTTCATATTGATTTGAAATAAGTTTATATGATTGTAATATATCTAATGCCTATTGAAGGAGTTAAAAATATTTGGTAATTAAGCAAAAAAATGATTTGAAAGGTGTTCATACACCACAAATCACCTAAGAGACTATGACGATTTTACCATTTGATTTGAAATAATTTATATCAAAGTTCTTCGTATGATTAAATATATCTAATACCGATTCAATGAGTCAAAAGCTTTTGGTAATTAAGCATAACAAATGATTTGAAAGGTGTTTATACACCACAAATCGCCTAAGAGACAATGACGATTTTACCCTTTGATTTGAATTGAGTTTGATCCAAATATGCTTTAATTATATCTAATACCTATTCAAGGACTCAAAAATATTTTGTAATTATTAACAACAAAATGATTTGAAAGGTTTTCGTAACACAAGTCGCCTACGTGACTTTAACGGTTTTAACCTTTGCTATGAAATACGTTTGATCCAAGGGCTTCATATGATTAAAATAAATCTAATACCTATTTAAGGAGTCAAAAATATTTGGTTATTCAGAACAAAATATGATTTGAAAGTTGTTCATTCACCAAAGATCGCCTAAGAGAATATAACGGTTTTACCCTTTGATTTGAATTATGTTTTATCCAATAGCTTCATATGCTTTAAATTTATCTAATACCTATTCCAGGAGACAAAAATATTTGGTAATTAAGCACAAAAAATGATTTGAAAGGTGTTCATACACCACAAATCGCCTAAGAGACAGACGATTTTACCCTTTGATATGAAATAAGTTTGATCCAAGGGATTCATATGATTGAAATATATTTATAACTATTCAAGGAGTCAAACATATTTGGTAATTAAGCACAAAAAATGATTTTGGTAATATTGCACAACACATGATTTAAAAGTTGTTCTTACACCACAAATCTCCTAATAGACTACGACAGTTTTACCCGTTTGTTGAATTGAGTTTGATCTAAGGGCTTCATATGCTTTAAATATATCTAATACCTATTCAAGGACTAAAAAATAATCGGTAATTATTCAGAACCAAAATATTTTGAAAGGTGTTCATACACCACAAATAGCCTAAGAGGCTATGAGAGTTTTACCCTTTGATTTGAAATAAGTTTAATCCAAGTGCTTCATATGATTAAAATATATCTAATACCTATTCAAGGAGTCAAAATATTTTTTGGTAACTAAGCACAAACAATGATTTAAAAGGTGTTTATACACCACAAATCCCATAAGAGACTATGACGGTTTTACCCTTTGTTTTGAATTGAGTTTGATCCGAGGACTTCATATGCTTTAAATATATCTAATACCTATTCAACGACTTAAAAATATTTGGTAATTATTGCCAATAAAATGATTTGAAAGATGTTCATTCACATCAAATGGCCTAAGAGACAATGACGGTTTTACCCTTTGTTTTGATCTGAGTTTGATCCAAGGGCTTCATATGCTTTAAATATAGCTAATACCTATTTAAGGACTCAAAAATATTATGGTAATTATTCGTAACAAAATGATTTGAAAGTTGTTCATACACCAAAAATCGCCTGAGAGAGTATGACAGTTTTACCCTTTGATATGAAATAAGTTTTTTCCAAGGGCTTAATATGATTGAAATATATCTAATACTTATTCAAGGATTCAAAAATATTTGGTAAATTAAGCACAAAAAATGATTTGAAAGGTGTTCATATACCACAAATCCCCTAAGAGACTAGACAGTTTTACCCTTTGATTTCAATTGAGTTTGATCCAAGGGCCTCATATGCTTTAAATAGATCTAATACCTATTTAAGGACTCAAAAATTATTCACATAAAATGATTTTAAAGGTGTTCATACGACACAAATCGCCTAAGAGACTATGACAGTTTTACCCTTTGATATGAAATAAGTTTGATCCAAGGGCTTCATATGATTGAAATATATCTAATACCTATTCAAGGAGTCAAAAATATTTGGTAATTAAGCACAAAAACTGATTTCAAAGGTGTTCATACACCATAAATCCCCTAAGAGACTATGACGGTTTTACCCTTTGATTTGAATTGAGTTTGATCCAAGGCTTCATATGCTTTTAAAAGATCTAATACCTATTCAAGGACTCAAAAATATTTGGTAATTATTCACAACAAAATAATTTGAAAGGTGTTTATACACCACAAATCCCCAAAAAGACTATGATGGTTTTTCCTATTGATTTGAAATAAGTTTGATCCAATGGCTTTATATGATTGCAATATATCTAATACCTATTGAAGGAGTTAAAAATATTTGGTAATTAAGCAAAAAAATGATTTGAAAGGTGTTCATACACCACAAATCACCTAAGAGACTATGACGGTTTTACCATTTGATTTGAAATAATTTTGAACAAAGTGCTTCGTATGATTGAAATATATCTAATACCGATTCAATGAGTCAAAAACTTTTGGTAATTAAGCACAACAAATGATTTGAAAGGTGTTTATACACCACAAATCGCCTAAGTGACAATGACGATTTTACCCTTTGATTTGAATTGAGTTTGATCCAAATATGCTTTAAATATATCTAATACCTATTCAAGGACTCAAAAATATTTGGTAATTATTAACAACAAAATGATTTGAAAGGTTTTCGTAACACAAATCACCTACGTGACTTTGACGGTTTTACCCTTTGCTATGAAATACGTTTGATCCAAGGGCTTCATATGATTAAAATATATCTAATACCTATTTAAGGAGTAAAAAATATTTGGTTATTCAGAACAAAATATGATTTGAAAGTTGTTCATTCACCATAGATCGCCTAAGAGAATATAACGGTTTTACCCTTTGATTTGAGTTATGTTTTATCCAATGGCTTCATATGCTTTAAATTTATCTAATACCTATTCCAGGCGACAAAAATATTTGGTACTTAAGCACAAAAAATGATTTGAAAGGTGTTCATACACCACAAATCGCCTAAGAGACAGACGGTTTTACCCTTTGATATGAAATAAGTTTGATCCAAGGGATTCATATGATTGAAATATATCTAATAACTATTCAAGGAGTCAAAAGTATTTGGTAATTATTCACAACAAAATAATTTCAAAGGTGTTCATACACCACAAATCCCCTAAGAGACTATGGCGGTTTTACCCTTTGATTTGAATTGAGTTTGATCCAAGGGCTTCATATGATTTTAATAGATCTAATACTGATTCAAGGAATCAAAATATTTGGTAATTATTACCAACCAAAATAATTTGAAAGGTGTTCAAACACCACAAATCCCCCAAAAGACTATGATGGTTTTTCCTATTGATTTGAAATAAGTTTGATCCAATGGCTTTATATGATTGTAATATATCTAATACCTATTGAAGGAGTTAAAAATATTTGGTAATTAAGCAAAAAAATGATTTGAAAGGTGTTCATACACCACAAATCACCTAAGAGACTATGACGGTTTTACCATTTGATTTGAAATAATTTTGATCAAAGTGCTTCGTATGATTGAAATATATCTAATACCGATTCAATGAGTCAAAAACTTTTGGTAATTAAGCACAACAAATGATTTGAAAGGTGTTTATACACCACAAATTGCCTAAGAGACAATGACGATTTTACCCTTTGATTTGAATTGAGTTTGATCCAAATATGCTTTAATTATATCTAATACCTATTCAAGGACTCAAAAATATTTGGTTATTATTAACAACAAAATGATTTGAAAGGTTTTCGTAACACAAATCGCCTACGTGACTTTGACGGTTTTACCCTTTGCAATGAAATACGTTTGAACCAAGGGCTTCATATGATTAAAATATATCTAATACCTATTTAAGGAGTCAAAAATATTTGGTTATTCAGAACAAAATATGATTTGAAAGTTGTTCATTCACCATAGATCGCCTAAGAGAATATAACGGTTTTACCCTTTGATTTGAATTATGTTTTATCCAATGGCTTCATATGCTTTAAATTTATCTAATACCTATTCCAGGCGACAAAAATATTTGGTAATTAAGCACAAAAAATGATTTGAAAGGTGTTCATACACCACAAATCGCCTAAGAGACAGACGGTTTTACCCTTTGATATGAAATAAGTTTGATCCAAGGGATTCATATGATTTAAATATATCTAATAACTATTCAAGGAGTCAAACATATTTGGTAATTAAGCACAAAAAATGATTTAAAAGGTGTTCACACACCACAAATCCCCTAAGAGACTATGACGGTTTTACCCTTTGATATGAAATAAGTTTGATTCAAGGGATTCATATGATTGAAATATATCTAATACCTATTAAAGGAGTCAAACATATTTGGTAATTAAGCACAAAAAATGATTTCAATGGTGTTCATACACCACAAATCCCCTAAGTGACTATGACGGTTTTACCCTTTGATTTCTTTTGAGTTTGATCCAAGGGTTTCATATTCTTTAAATATATCTAATACCTATTAGAGGAGTCAAAAATATTTGATGATACTGCACAACACATGATTTAAAAGTTGTTCTTACACCACAAATCTCCTAAGAGACTATGACAGTTTTACCCGTTTATTTGAATTGAGTTTGATCTAAGGGCTTCATATGCTTTAAATATATCTAATACCTATTCAAGGACTAAAAAATAATCGTTAATTATTCAGAACCAAAATAATTTGAAAGGTGTTCATACACCACAAATAGCCTAAGAGGCTACGACAGTTTTACCCTTTGAATTGAAATAAGTTTAATCCAAGTGCTTCATATGATTAAAATTTATCTAATACCAATTCAAGGAGTCAAAAAAAATTTTTGTAACTAAGCACAAACAATGATTTAAAAGGTGTTCATACACCACAAATCCCCTAAGAGACTATGGCGGTTTTACCCTTTGATTTGAATTGAGTTTGATCCAACGGCTTCATATGATTTTAATAGATCTAATACTGATTGAAGGACTCAAAATATTTGGTAATTATTAACAACCAAAATAATCTGAATGGTGTATATACACCACAAATCCCCAAAAAGACTATGATGGTTTTTCCTATTGATTTGAAATAAGTTTGATCCAATGGCTTTATATGATTGTAATATATCTAATACCTATTGAAGGAGTTAAAAATATTTGGTAATTAAGAAAAAAAATGATTTGAAAGGTGATCATACACCACAAATCACCTAAGAGACTATGACGATTTTACCATTTGATTTGAAATAATTTTGATCAAAGTGCTTCGTATGATTGAAATATATCTAATACCGATTCAATGCGTCAAAAACTTTTGGTAATTAAGCACAACAAATGATTTGAAAGGTGTTTATACACCACAAATCGCCTAAGAGACAATGACGATTTTACCCTTTGATTTGAATTGAGTTTGATCCAAATATGCTTTAATTATATCTAATACCTATTCAAGGACTCAAAAATATTTGGTAATTATTAACAACAAAATGATTTGAAAGGTTTTCGTAACACAAATCGCCTACGTGACTTTGATGGTTTTACCCTTTGCTATGAAATACGTTTGATCCAAGGGCTTCATATGATTAAAATATATCTAATACCTATTTAAGGAGTCAAAAATATTTGGTTATTCAGAACAAAATATGATTTGAAAGTTGTTCATTCACCATAGATCGCCTAAGAGAATATAACGGTTTTACCCTTTGATTGGAAATAAGTTTGATACAAGGGCTTCATATGATTGAAATGTACCTAATACCGATTAAAGGAATCAAAAATATTTGTTAATTAAGCAAAAAAAATGATTTGAAAGGTGTTCATACACCAAAAATCGCCTAAGAGACTATGGCGGTTTTATCCTTTGTTTTGAATTGAGTTTGATCCAAGGACTTCGTATGCTTTAAATAGATCTAATACCTATTCAAGGACTTAAAAATATTTGGTAATTATTCACAAAAAAATGATTTGAAAGGTGTTCATTCACCACAAATGGCCAAAGAGACAATGACAGTTTTACCCTTTGTTTTAAACTGAGTTTGATCCAAGGGTTTCATATACTTTAAATATATCTAATACCTATTCAAGGACTCAAAAATATTTGGTAATTATTCCTAAAATAATGATTTGAAAGTTGTTCAAACACCAAAAATCGCCTGACAGACTATGACTGTTATGCCATTTGATATGAGATAATTTCGATCCAAGTTCTCCATATAATTGAAATATATCAAATACCTGTTCTAGGAGTCAAAAATATTTAAGCCTTTGTTTTAGCCTTTGTTTTGAAATAAGTTTGATCCACAATGGCCTAAGAGACTATGACGGTTTTACCCTTTGATTTGAAGTAATTTTGATCAAAGTGCCTCATATGATTGAAATGTATCTAATACCGATTCAAGGAGTCAAAAACTTTTGGTAATTAAGCACAAAAAATGATTTGAAAGGTGTTCAAACACCACAAATCGCCTAAGGGACAATAACGATTTAACCCTTTGATTTGAATTGAGTTTGAACCAAATATGCTTTAATTATATCAAATACCTATTCAAGGACTCAAAAATGTTAGGTAATTATTCACAACAAAATGATTTGAAAGGTTTTCATAACACAAATCACCTAAGAGAGTCTAACGGTTTTACACTATGATTTGAAGTACGTTTGATCTAAGGGCTTCATATGATTAAAATATATCTAATACCTATTTAAGGAGTCAAAAATATTTGGTAATTCAGCACAACATATGATTTGAGAGTTGTTCATTCACCATAGATCGCCTAAGAGACTATGACGGTTTTACCCTTTGATTTGAATTGACTTTTATCCAAGGCCTTCATATGCTTTAAATTTATCTAATACCTATTCAAGGAGACAAAAATATTTGATAATTAAGCACAAAATATAATTTGAAAGGTGTTCATACACCACAAATCCCCTAACAGACTATGACGGTTTTACCCTTTGATTTGAATTGAGTTTGATCCAAGGGCTTCATATTCTATAAATATATCTAATACCTATTCAAGGACTCAAAAATATTTGGTAATTATTCACAAAAAAAAGATTTGAAAGGTGTTCATACACCAAAAATCACCTACGAAACTATGACAGTTTTACCCTTTGATTTGAATTGAGTTTGATCCAAGGGCTTCATATGATTGAAATATATCTAATACTTATTAAAGGATTCAAAAATATTTGGTAATTAAGCACAAAAAATGATTTGAAAGGTGTTCATACACCAAAAATCCCCTAAGAGACTAGACCGTTTTAACCTTTGATTTCAATTGACTTTGATCCAAGGGCCTCATATGCTTTAAATAGATCTAATACCTATTTAAGGACTCAAAAATTATTCACAACAAAATGATTTGAAAGGTGTTCATACAACACAAATCGCCTAAGAGACTATGACAGTTTTACCCTATGATATGAAATAAGTTTGATCCAAGGGCTTCATATGATTGAAATATATCTAATACCTATACAAGGATTCTAAAATACTTGCTAATTAAGCACAAAAAAATGATTTCAAAGGTGTTCATACACCACAAAGCCCCTAAGAGAATATGACGATTTTACCCTTTGATTTTAATTGAGTTTGATCCAAGGGCTTCATATTCTTTTAATAGATCTAATACCTATTCAAGAACTCAAAAATATTTGGTAATTATTCACAAAAAAAAAAAATCCAAAGGTGAACATACACCACAAATCCCCTAAGAGACTATGACGGTTTTTCCCTTTGATTTGAATTCAGTTTGATCCAAGTGCTTCATATTCTTTAAATATATCTAATACATATTCAAGGACTCAAAAATATTTGGTACTTATTCACAAAAAAATAATTTGACAGGTGTTCATACACCACAAATCGCTTAAGAGAGTATGACGGTTTTAGCCTTTGATTGAAATAAGTTTGATCCACGGTCTTCATATGATTGAAATATGCCTAATAGTTATTCAAGGAGTCAAAAATATTTGGTACTTAAAAACAAAAATGATTTAAAAGGTGTTCATACACTAAAAATTGCCTAAGAGTCTATAACGGTTTTACCCTTTGATTTGAATTGAGTTTTATCCAAGGGCTTCATATGGTTTAAATATATCTAATACCTATTCAAGGAGACAAAAATATTTGGTAAATCAGCAGAAAAACTGACTTTAAAGGTGTTCATACATCACAAATCCCCTAGGACACTATGACGGTTTAACCCTTTGATTTGTATTAAGTTTGATCCAGGGGCTTCATATTCTTTAAATAAATCTAATACCTATTAAAGGAGTCAAAAATATTTGGTAATATTGCACAACAAATGATTTAAAAGTTGTTCTTACACCACAAATCCCCTAAGAGACTACGATGGTTTTACCCGTTGATTTGACTTGTGTTTGATCTAAGGGCTTCGTATGCTTTAAATATATCTAATACCTATTGAACGACTATAAAATATTTGGTAATTATACCTAACAAAATGATTTGACAGTTGTTCATACACCAAATATCGCCTGAGAGACTATGACGGTGTTACCCTTTGATATGAGATAATTTCGATCCAAGTTGTCCATATGATTGAAATATATCTAACACCTGTTCAAGGAGTAAAAAATATTTTGGTAATTAAGCACAAACAATGATTTGAAAGGTGTTTATACCCCACAAATCCCCTAAGAGACTATGACAGTTTTACCCTTTGTTTTGAATTGAGTTTGATTCAAGGACTTCATATGCTTTAAATATATCAAATACCTATTCAAGGACTTAAAAATATTTGGTAATTATTCACTACAAAATTATTTGAAAGGCGTTCATTCACCACAAATGGCGTAAGAGACAATGGCAGTTTTACCCATTGTTTTGATTTGAGTTTGATCAAAAGGGCTTTAATGCTTTAAATATATCTAATACCTATTCAAGGACTCAAAAATATTTGGTAATTATTGACAACCAAATTAATTTGAAAGGTGTTCATACACCACAATCTTCTAAGAGACTACGCCGGTTTTACCCTTTGATTTGAGATAAGTTTGATCCAAGGGCTTTACATGATTGAAATATATCTAATACCTATTCAAAGAGTCAAAAATATTTTGTAATTAACCAAAAAAATAATTTGAAAGGTGTTCATACACCACAAATCTCCTAAGAGACTATGACGGTTTTACCCTTTGATTTGAAATGATTTTGATCAAAGTGCTTCGTATGATTCAAATAAATGTAATACCGATTTAAGGAGTAAAAACATTTGGTAATTAAGCACAACAAATGATTTGAAAGGTGTTCCTACACCACAAATCGCCTAAGAGACAATGACAATTTTACCCTTTGATTTGAATTGAGTTTGATCCAAATATGCTTTAATTATATCTAAAACCTATTCAAGGACTCAAAGATATTTTGTAATTATTCACAACCAAATAATTTGAAAGGTTTTATAACACAAATCGCCTAAGAGACTCTGATGGTTTTACCGTTTGATATGAAATTAGTTTGATCCAAGGGCTTCATATGATTAAAATATATATAATACCTATTTAAGGGGTCAAAAATATTTGGTAATTCAGCACAAAATATGATTTAAAAGTTGTACATTCACCATAGATCGCCTAAGAGACTATGACGGTTTTACCCTATGATTTGAATTGAGTTTTATCCAAGGGCTTCATATGCTTTAAATTTATCTAATACCTATACAAGGAGAAAAAATATTTCGTAATTATTCACAAAAAAAAGATTTGAAAGGTGTTCATACACCAAAAATCGCCTACGAGACTACGACAGTTTTACCCTTTGATTTGAATTGAGTTTGATCCAAGGGCTTCATATGCTTTAAATATATCAAATACCTATTCAAGGGCTCAAAAATATTTGGTAATTATTCATTACAAAATGATTCGAAATGTGTCCATACACCACGAATCACCTAAGAGACTAGACAGTTTTACCCTTTGATTTCAATTGAGTTTGATCCAAGTGCCTCATATGCTTTAAATAGATCTAATACCTTTTTAAGGACTCAAAAATTATTCACAACAAAATGATTTGAAAGGTGTTCATACAACACAAATCTCCTAAGCGATAATGACGGTTTTACCCTTTGATATGAAATAAGTTTGATCCAAGGGCTTCATATGATTGAAACATATCTAATACCTATTCAAGGAGTCAAAAATATTTGGTAATTAAGCACAAAAAATGATTTCAAAGGTGTTCATACACCACAAATCCCCTAAGAGACTATGACGGTTTTACCCTTTGATTTAAATTGAGTTTGATCCAAGGGCTTCATATGATTGAAACATATCTAATACCTATTCAAGGACTCAAAAATATTTGTTAATTAAGCACAAAAAATGATTTCAAAGGTGTTCATAAACCACAAATCCTCTAAGAGATTATGACTGTTTTACCCTTTGATTTGTATTTAGTTTGATCCAAGGGCTTCATATTCTTTAAATATATCTAATACCTATTCAATGAGTCAAAAATATTTGGTAATATTACACAATAATTATTTGAAAGTTGTTCTAACACCTCAAATCCCTTAAGAGACTATGAAGGTTTTACACTTTGATTTCAATTGATTTGATCCAAGGGCCTCATATGCTTTAAATAGATCTAATACCTATTAAAGGACTCAAAAATTATTCACAACAAAATGATTTGAAAGGTGTTCATACAACACAAATCGCCTAAGAGACTATGACGGTTTTACCCTTTGATATGAAATAAGTTTGATCGAAGGGCTTCATATGATTGAAATATATCTAATACCTATTCAAGGAGTCAAAAATATAAGGTAGTTAAGCACAAAAAATAATTTCAAAAGTGTTCATACACCACAAATCCCCTAAGAGACTATGATGAACCCTTTGATTTGAATTGAGTTGATCCAAGGGCTTCATATGCTTTTAATAGATCTAATACCTATTCAAGTACTCAAAAATATTTGGTAATTATTCACAACAAAATGATTTGAAAGGTGTTCATACACCATAAATCGCCTAAGAGTCTATGACGGTTTTACCCTCTGATTTGAATTGAGTTTGATCCAAGGGCTTCATATACTTTAAATATATATCTGATAACTATTCAAGGAGTCAGAAATATTTGGTAAATATTCATAATAAAATAATTTGAAAGGTGTTCTTACACCACAAATCGCCTACGACACTATAATGATTTTACCCTTTGATTTGAAATATGTTTGTTCCACGGGCTTCATATGATTACAATATATCTAATACCTATTCAAGGAGTGAAAAATATTTGGTAATTAAGCACAAAAAAAGATTTCAAAGGTGTTCATACTCCTCAAATCCCCTAAGAGACTATGACGGTTTTACCCTTTGATTTGAATTGAGTTTGATCCAAGGGCTTCATTTGATTTTAATAGATCTAATACCTATTCAGGGACTCAAAAATATTTGGTAATTATTCCCAACAAAATGATTTGAAAGGTGTTCATACACCGTAAATCGCCTAAGAGACTATGACGGTTTTACCCTCTGATTTGAATTGAGTTTGATCCAAGGGCTTCATATGCTTTAAATATATATCTGATAACTATTAAAGGAGTCAGAAATATTTGGTAAATATTCATAACAAAATAATTTGAAAGGTGTTCATACACCACAAATCGCCTACGACACTATGATGATTTTACCCTTTGATTTGAAATAAGTTTGTTCCACGGGCTTCATATGATTGAAATATATCTAATACCTATTCAACGAGTCAAAAATATTTGGTAATTAAGCATAAAAAAATATTTCAATGGTGTTCATACACCACAAATCCCCTAAGAGACTATGACGGTTTTACCCTATGATTTGAATTAAGTTTGATCCAAGGGCTTCATATGCTTGTAATAGATCTAATACCTATTCAAGGACTCAAAATATTTTTTTAATTATTCACAACAAAATAATTTGAAAGATGTTCATACACATACACCACAAATTGCCTAAAAGACTATGACTGTTTTATCCTCTGATTTGAATTGAGTTTGATCCAAGGGCTTCATATGCTTTAAATAAATATCTAATCACTATTCAAAGAGTCTGTAATATTTGGTAAATATTCATAACAAAATAATTTGAAAGGTGTTCATGCACCACAAATCGCCTAAGACACTATGATGATTTTCCCATTTGATTTGAAATAAGTTTGTTCCACGGGCTTGATATGATTGAAATATATCGAATACCTATTAAAGGAGTCAAAAATATTTTAATCACAAAAATGATTTGAAAGGTGTTCATACACCACAAATCACCTAAGAGACTATGACGGTTTTAGCCTTTGATTTGAATTGAGATTTATCCAAGGGCTTCATATGCTTTAAATATATCTAATACCCATTCAAGGAGAAAAAAAAATTTGATAATTGAGCACAAAATATAATTTGAAAGGTGTTCATACACCACAAATCCCCTAACAGACTATGACGGTTTTACCGTTTAATTTGAATTGAGTTTGATCCAAGGGCTTCATATGCTTTTAATAGATCTAATACCTATTCAAGAACTCAAAAATATTTGGTAATTATTCACAACAAAATAATTTGAAAGGTGAACATACACCACAAATCCCCTAAGAGACTATGGCGGGTTTTCCCTTTGATTTGAATTGAGTTTGATCCAAGTGCTTCATATTCTTTAAATATATCTAATACCTATTCAAGGACTCAAAAATATTTGGTACTTATTCACAAAAAAATAATTTGACAGGTGTTCATACACCACAAATCCCCTAAGAGACTATAGAGGTTTTACCCTTTGATTTTTAATAAGTTTGATGCAAGGGCTTCATATGATTGAAATATACCTAACACCAATTAAAGGAATCAAAACTATTTGTTAATTAAGCAAAAAAATGATTTGAAATGTGTTCATACACCAAAAATCGCCTAAGAGACTATGGCGGTTTTACCCTTTGTTTTGAATTGAGTTTGATCCAAGGACTTCGTATGCTTTAAATAGATCTAATACCTATTCAATGACTTAAAAATATTTGGTAATTATTCACAAAAAAATGATTTGAAAGGTGTTCATTCACCACAAATGGCCTAAGAGACAATGACAGTTTTACCCTTTGTTTTGATCTGAGTTTGATCCAAGGGCTTCATATGCTTTAAATATATCTAATACCTATTCAAGGACTCAAAAATATTTGGTAATTATTCCTAAAATAATGATTTGAAAGTTGTTCATACACCAAAAATTGCCTGAGAGACTATGAGATAATTTCGATCCAAGTTCTCCATATGATTGAAATATATCAAATACCTGTTCTAGGAGTCAAAAATATTTTGGTAATTAAGCACAAATAATGGTTTGAAAGGTGTTTATACACCACAAATCCCTTAAGAGACTATGACGGTTTTACCCTTTATTTTGAATTGAGTTTGCTCCAAGGACTTCATATGCTTTAAATAGATCTAATACCTATTCAAGGAATTAAAAATATTTGGTAATTATTCACAACAAAATGATTTGAAAGGTGTTCATGCACCACAAATGGCCTAAGAGACAATGGAGGTTTTACCCTTTGTTTTGAATTGAGTTTGATCCAAGGGCTTCAATGCTTTAAATATATCTAATACCTATTCAAGGACTCAAAAATATTTGGTAGTTATTAACAACAAAAATTATTTGAAAGGTGTTCATACACCACAAATGGCCTAAGAGACTATGACGGTTTTAGCCTTTGAATTGAAATAAGTTTGATCCAAGGACTTTATATGATTGAAATATATCTAATACCTATTCAAGGAGTCAAAAATATATGTTAATTAATCAAAAAAATGATTTGAAAGGTGTTCATACACCACAAATGGCCTAAGAGACTATGACGGTTTTACCCTTTGATTTGAAATAATTTTGATCAAAGTGCTTCATATGATTGAAATGTATCTAATACCGATTCAAGGAGTCAAAAAGTTTTGGTAATTAAGCACAAAAAATGATTTGAAAGGTGTTCATACACCACAAATCGCCTAAGAGACAATAACAATTTTACCCTTTGATTTGAATTGAGTTTGATCCAAATATGCTTTAATTATATCTAATACCTATTCAACGACTCAAAAATGTTAGGTAATTATTCACAACAAAATGATTTGAAAGGTTTTCATAACACAAATCGCCTAAGAGACTCTAACGGTTTTACCCTTTGATTTGAAGTACGTTTGATCCAAGGGCTTCATATGATTAAAATATATCTAATACCTATTTAAGTAGTCAAAAATATTGGGTAATTCAGTACAAAATATGATTTGAAAGTTGTTCATTCACCATAGATCGCCTAAGAGATTATGACGGTTTTACCCTTTGATTTGAAATCACTTTTATCCAAGGGATTCATATGCTTTAAATTTATCTAATACCTATTCAAGGAGACAACAATATTTGATAATTGAGCACAAAATATAATTTGAAAGGTGTTCATACACCACAAATCCCCTAACAGACTATGACGGTTTTACCCTTTGATTTGAATTGAGTTTGATCCAAGGGCTTCATATTCTATAAATATATCTAATACCTATTCAAGGAGTCAAAAATATTTGGTAATTATTCACAAAAAAAATATTTGAAAGGTGTTCATACACCAAAAATCGCCTACGAAACTATGACAATTTTACCCTTTGATTTGAATTGAGTTTGATCCAAGGGCTTCTTATGATTGAAATATATCTAATACTTATTAAAGAAGTCAAAAATATTTGGTAATTAAGCGCAAAAAATCATTTGAAAGGTATTCATACACCAAAAATCCCCTAAGAGACTAGACCGTTTTAACCTTTGATTTCAAATGACTTTGATCCAAGGGCCTCATATGCTTTAAATAGATCTAATACGTATTTAAGGACTCAAAAATTATTCACAACAAAATGATTTGAAAGGTGTTCATATAACACAAATCGCCTAAGAGACTATGACAGTTTTACCCTTTGATATGAAATAAGTTTGATCCAAGGGCTTCATATGATGGAAATATATCTAATACCTATTCAAGGAGTCTAAAATATTTGCTAATTAAGCACAAAAAATGATTTCAAAGGTGTTCATACACCACAAAGACCCTAAGAGAATATGACGGTTTACCCTTTGATTTTAATTGAGTTTGATCCAAGGGCTTCATATGCTTTTAATAGATCTAATACCTATTCAAGAACTCAAAAATATTTGGTAATTATTCACAAAAAAATAATTTGAAAGGTGAACATACACCATAAATCCCCTAAGAGACTATTACGGTTTTTCCCTTTGATTTGAATTGAGTTTGATCCAAGTGCTTCATATTCTTTAAATATATCTAATACCTATTCAAGGACTCAAAAATATTTGGTACTTATTCACAAAAAAATAATTTGACAGGTGTTCATACACCACAAATCCCCTAAGAGAGTATGACGGTTTTACCCTTTGAATGAAATAAGTTTGATCCACGGTCTTCATATGGTTGAAATATGCCTAATATTTATTCAAGGAGTCAAAAATATTTGGTACTTAAAAACAAAAATGATTTAAAAGGTGTTCATACACTAAAAATTGCCTAAGAGTCTGTGACGGTTTTACCCTTTGATTTGAATTGAGTTTTATCCAAGGGCTTCATATGATTTAAATATATCTAATACCTATTCAAGGAGACAAAAATATTTGCTAAATCAGCAAAAAAAACTGACTTTAAAGGTGTTCATACACCACAAATCCCCTAGGAGACTATGACGGTTTAACCCTTTGATTTGTATTAAGTTTGATCCAGGGGCTTCATATTCTTTAAATATATCTAATACCTATTAAAGGAGTCAAAAATATTTGGTAATATTGCACAACAAATGATTTAAAAGTTGTTCTTACACCACAAATCCCCTAAGAGACTTCGATGGTTTTACCCGTTGATTTGACTTGTGTTTGATCTAAGGGCTTCGTATGCTTTAAATATATCTAATACCTATTCAACGACTGTAAAATATTTGGTAATTATACGTAACAAAATGATTTGACAGTTGTTCACACACCAAATATCGCCTGAGAGACTATGACGGTGTTACCCTTTGATATGAGATAATTTCGATCCAAGTTGTCCATATGATAGAAATATATCTAACACCTGTTCAAGGAGTCAAAAATATTTTGGTAATTAAGCACAAACAATGATTTGAAAGGTGTTTATACCCCACAAATCCCCTAAGAGACTATGACAGTTTTACCCTTTGTTTTGAATTGAGTTTGATTCAAGGACTTCATATGCTTTAAATATATCAAATACCTATTCAAGGACTTAAAAATATTTGGTTATTATTCACTACAAAATTTTTTGGAAGGTGTTCATTCACCACAAATGGCGTAAGAGACAATGGCAGTTTTACCCATTGTTTTGATTTGAGTTTGATCCAAAGGGCTTTAATGCTTTAAATATATCTAATACCTATTCAAGGACTCAAAAATATTTGGTAATTATTAACAAACAAAATAATTTGAAAGGTGTTCATATACCACAATCTTCTAAGAGACTATGCCTGTTTTACCCTTTGATTTGAGGTAAGTTTGATCCAAGGGCTTTATATGATTGAAATATATCTAATACCTATTCAAAGAGTCAAAAATATTTGGTAATTAAACAAAAAAAATGATTTGAAAGGTGTTCATACACCACAAATCTCCTAAGAGACTATGACAGTTTTACCCTTTGATTTGAAATGATTTTGATCAAAGTGCTTCGTATAATTGAAGTAAATGTAATACCGATTTAAGGAGTAAAAAACTTTTGGTAATTAAGAACAATAAATGATTTGAAAGGTGTTCCTACACCACAAATCGCCTAAGAGACAATGAAAATTTACCCTTTGATTTGAATTGAGTTTGATCCAAATATGCTTTAATTATATCTAATACCTATTCAAGGACTCAAAAATATTTGGTAATTATTCACAACAAAATGATTTGAATGGTTTTTATAACACAAATCGCCTAAGAGACTCTGACGGTTTTACCGTTTGATATGAAATTAGTTTGATCCAAGGGCTTCATATAATTAAAATATATATAATACCTATTTAAGGGGTCAAAAATATTTGGTAATTCAGCACAAAATATGATTTGAAAGTTGTTCATTCACCATAGATCGCCTAAGAGACTATGACGGTTTTACCCTTTGATTTGAATTGAGTTTTATCCAAGGGCTTCATATGCTTTAAATTTATCTAATACCTATACAAGGAGAAAAAATATTTGGTAATTATTCACAAAAAAAAATTTGAAAGGTGTTCATACACCAAAAATCGCCTACGAGACTACGACAGTTTTACCCTTTGGTTTGAATTGAGTTGGATCCAAGGGCTTCATATGCTTTAAATATATCAAATACCTATTAAGGGCACAAAAATATTTGGTAATTATTCATTACAAAATGATTCGAAATGTGTTCATACACCACGAATCGCCTAAGAGACTATGACAGTTTTACCCTTTGATTTCAATTAAGTTTGATCCAAGGGCCTCATATGCCTTAAATAGATCTAATACCTTTTTAAGGACTCAAAAATTAATCACAACAAAATGATTTGAAAGGTGTTCATACAACACAAATCTCCTAAGCTACTATGACGGTTTTACCCTTTGATATGAAATAAGTTTGATCCAAGGGCTTCATATGATTGAAACATATCTAATACCTATTCAAGGAGTCAAAAATATTTGGTAATTAAGCACAAAAAATGATTTCAAAGGTGTTCATACACAACAAATCCCCTAAGAGACTATGACGGTTTTAACCTTTGATTTGAATTGAGTTTGATCCAAGGGCTTCATATGATTTTAATAGATCTAATACCTATTCAAGGACCCAAAAATATTTGGTAATTATTCACAACAAAATGATTTGAAAGGTGTTCATACACCATAAATCTCCTAAGAAACTATGACGGTTTTACCCTCTGATTTGAATTGAGTTTGATCCAAGGGCTTCATATGCTTTAAATATATATCTGATAACAATTAAAGGAGTCAGAAATATTTGGTAAATATTCATAACTAAATAATTTGAAAGGTGTTCATACACCACAAATCGCCTACGACACTATGATGATTTTACCCTTTGATTTGAAATAAGTTTGTTCCACGCGCTTCCTATGATTGAAATATATCTAATACCTATTAAAGGAGTCAAAAATATTTGGTAATTAAGCACAAAAAATTATTTCAAAGGTGTTCATACACAACAAATCCCCTAAGAGACTATGACGGTTTTACCCTATGATTTGAATTGAGTTTGATCCAAGGGCTTCATATGCTTGTAATAGATCTAATACCTATTCAAGGACCCAAAAATATTTTTTAAATTATTCACAACAAAATAATTTGAAAGGTTTTCATACACCACAAATTGCCTAAGAGACTATGACAGTTTTACCCTCTGATTTGAATTGAGTTTGATCCAAGGGCTTCATATGCTTTAAATATATATCTGATCACTATTCAAAGAGTCTGTAATATTTGGTAAATATTCATAAGAAAATAATTTGAAAGGTGTTCATGCACCACAAATCGCCTAAGACACTATGATGATTTTACCATTTGATTTGAAATAAGTTTGTTCCACGGGCTTGGTATGATTGAAATATATCTAATACCTATTAAAGGAGAAAAAAATATTTTAAGCACAAAAATGATTTGGAAGGTGTTCATACACCACAAATCGCCTAAGAGACTATGACGGTTTTAGCCTTTGATTTGAATTGAGATTTATTCAAGGGCTTAATGTGCTTTAAATATATCTAATACCCATTCAAGGAGAAAAAAATATTTGGTAATTAAGCACAAAAAATGACTTGAAAGGTGTTCATAAACCACAAATCCTCTAAGAGATTATGACTGTTTTACCCTTTGATTTGTATTTAGTTTGATCCAACGGCTTCATATTCTTTAAATATATCTAATACCTATTCAATGAGTCAAAAATATTTGGTAATATTGCACAATAAATTATTTGAAAGTTGTCCTAACACCTCAAATCCCTTAAGAGACTATGAAGGTTTTACACTTTGATTTCAATTGATTTGATCCAAGGGCCTCATATGCTTTAAATAGATCTAATACCTATTAAAGGACTCAAAAATTATTCACAACAAAATGATTTGAAAGGTGTTCAGACAACACAAATCGCCTAAGAGACTATGACGGTTTTACCCTTTGATATGAAATAAGTTTGATCGAAGGGCTTCATATGATTGAAATATATCTAATACCTATTCAAGGAGTCAAAAATATAAGGTAGTTAAGCACAAAAAATAATTTCAAAAGTGTTCATACACCACAAATCCCCTAAGAGACTATGATGAACCCTTTGATTTGAATTGAGTTGATCCAAGGGCTTCATATGCTTTTAATAGATCTAATACCTATTCAAGTACTCAAAAATATTTGGTAATTATTCACAACAAAATGATTTGAAAGGTGTTCATACACCATAAATCGCCTAAGAGTCTATGACGGTTTTACCCTCTGATTTGAATTGAGTTTGATCCAAGGGCTTCATATGCTTTAAATATATATCTGATAACTATTCAAGGAGTCAGAAATATTTGGTAAATATTCATAATAAAATAATTTGAAAGGTGTTCATACACCACAAATCGCCTACGACACTATGATGATTTTACCCTTTGATTTGAAATATGTTTGTTCCACGGGCTTCATATGATTACAATATATCTAATACCTATTCAAGGAGTGAAAATATTTGGTAATTAAGCACAAAAAAAGATTTCAAAGGTGTTCATACTCCTCAAATCCCCTAAGAGACTATGACGGTTTTCCCTTTGATTTGAATTGAGTTTGATCCAAGGGCTTCATTTGATTTTAATAGATCTAATACCTATTCAGGGACTCAAAAATATTTGGTAATTATTCACAACAAAATGATTTGAAAGGTGTTCATACACCGTAAATCGCCTAAGAGACTATGACGGTTTTACCCTCTGATTTGAATTGAGTTTGATCCAAGGGCTTCATATGCTTTAAATATATATCTGATAACTATTAAAGGAGTCATAAATATTTGGTAAATATTCATAACAAAATAATTTGAAAGGTGTTCATACACCACAAATCGCCTAAGACACTATGATGATTTTACCCTTTGATTTGAAATAAGTTTGTTCCACGCGCTTCCTATGATTGAAATATATCTAATACCTATTAAAGGAGTCAAAAATATTTGGTAATTAAGCACAAAAAATTATTTCAAAGGTGTTCATACACAACAAATCCCCTAAGAGACTATGACGGTTTTACCCTATGATTTGAATTGAGTTTGATCCAAGGGCTTCATATGCTTGTAATAGATCTAATACCTATTCAAGGACTCAAAAATTTTTTTTTTTAATTATTCACAACAAAATAATTTGAAAGCTGTTCATACACCACAAATTGCCTAAGAGACTATGACTGTTTTACCCTCTGATTTGAATTGAGTTTGATCAAAGGGCTTCATATGCTTTAAATATATATCTGATCACTATTCAAAGAGTCTGTAATATTTGGTAAATATTCATACCAAAATAATTTGAAAGGTGTTCATGCGCCACAAATCGCCTAAGACACTATGATGATTTTACCATTTGATTTGAAATAAGTTTGTTCCACGGGCTTGATATGATTGAAATATATCTAATACCTATTAAAGGAGTCAAAAATATTTTAAGCACAAAAATGATTTCAAAGGTGTTCATACACCACAAATCGCCTAAGAGACTATGACGGTTTTAGCCTTTGATTTGAATTGAGATTTATCCAAGGGCTTCATATGCTTTAAGTATATCTAATACCCATTCAAGGAGAAAAAAATATTTGGTAATTAAGCACAAAAAATGACATGAAAGGTGTTCATAAACCACAAATCCTCTAAGAGATTATGACTGTTTTACCCTTTGATTTGTATTTAGTTTGATCCAAGGGCTTCATATTCTTTAAATATATCTAATACCTATTCAATGAGTCAAAAATATTTGGTAATATTGCACAATAAATTATTTGAAAGCTGTTCTAACACCTCAAATCCCGTAAGAGACTATGAAGGTTTTACCCTTTGATTTCAATTGATTTGATCCAAGGGCCTCATATGCTTTAAATAGATCGAATACCTATTAAAGGACTCAAAAATTATTCACAACAAAATGATTTGAAAGGTGTTCATACAACACAAATCGCCTAAGAGACTATGACGGTTTTACCCTTTGATATGAAATAAGTTTGATCCAAGGGCTTCATATGATTGAAATATATCTAATACCTATTCAAGGAGTCAAAAATATATGGTAGTTAAGCTCAAAAAATGATTTCAAAAGTGTTCATACACCACAAATCCCCTAAGAGACTATGACGAACCCTTTGATTTGAATTGAGTTTGATCCAAGGGCTTTATATGCTTCTAATAGATCTAATACCTATTCAAGGACTCAAAAATATTTGGTAATTATTCACAACAAAATGATTTAAAAGGTGTTCATACACCATAAATCGCCTAAGAGACTATGACGGATTTACCCTCTGATTTGAATTGAGTTTGATCCAAGGGCTTCATATGCTTTAAATATATATCTGATAACTATTCAAGGAGTCAGAAATATTTGGTAAATATTCATAATAAAATAATTTGAAAGGTGTTCATACACCACAAATCGCCTAAGACACTATGATGATTTTACCCTTTGATTTGAAATATGTTTGTTCCACGGGCTTCATATGATTGTAATATATCTAATACCTATTTAAGGAGTGAAAAATATTTGGTAATTAAGCACAAAAAATGACTTCAAAGGTGTTCATACACCACAAATCCCCTAAGAGACTATGACGGTTTTACCCTTTGATTTGAATTGAGTTTGATCCAAGGGCTTCATATGGTTGTAATAGATCTAATACCTATTCAAGGACTCAAAAATAATTGGTATTTATTCACAACAAAATGATTTGAAAGGTGTTCATACACCACAAATTGCCTTCGACACTATGATGATTTTACCCTTTGATTTGAAATAAGTTTGTTCCACGGGCTTCATATGATTGAAATATATCTAATACCTATTCAAGGAGGCAAAAATATTTGGTAATTAAGCACAAAAAATTATTTCAAAGGTGTTCATACACAAGAAATCCCCTAAGAGACTATGACGGTTTTACCCTATGATTTGAATTGAGTATGATCCAAGGGCTTCATATGCTTGTAATAGATCTAATACCTATTCAAGGACTCAAAAATATTTTTTTAATTATTCACAACAAAATAATTTGAAAGGTGTTCATACACCACAAATTGCCTAAGAGACTATGACTGTTTTACCCTCTGATTTGAATTGAGTTTGATCCAAGGGCTTCATATCCTTTAAATATATATCTGTTCACTATTCAAAGAGTCTGTAATATTTGGTAAATATTCATAACAAAATAATTTGAAAGGTGTTCATGCACCATAAATCGCCTAAGACACTATGATGATTTTACCATTTGATTTGAAATAAGTTTGTTCCACGGGCTTCATATGATTGCAATATATCTAATACCTATTCTAGGAGTCAAAAATATTTGGTAATTAAGCACAAAAAATTATTTCAAAGGTGTTCATCCACAACAAATCCCCTAAGAGACTATGACGGTTTTACCCTATGATTTGAATTGAGTTTGATCCAAGGGCTTCATATGCTTGTAATAGATCTAATACCTATTCAAGGACTCAAAAATATTTTTTTAATTTATTCACAACAAAATAATTTGAAAGGTGTTCATACACCACAAATCGCCTAAGAGACTATGACGGTTTTAGCCTTTGATTTGAATTGAGATTTATCCAAGGGCTTCATATGCTTTAAATATATCTAATACCCATTCAAGGAGAAAAAAATATTTGGTAAATTAGAACAAAAAATGACTTGAAAGGTGTTCCTAAACCACAAATCCTCTAAGAGATTATGACTGTTTTACCCTTTGATTTGTATTTAGTTTGATCCAAGGGCTTCATATTCTATAAATATATCTAATACCTATTCAATGAGTCAAAAATATTTGGTAATATTGCACAATAAATTATTTGAAAGTTGTTCTAACACCTTAAATCCCTTAAGAGACTATGAAGGTTTTACCCTTTGATTTCAATTGATTTGATCCAAGGGCCTCATATGCTTTAAATAGATCTAATACCTATTAAAGGACTCAAAAATTATTCACAACAAAATGATTGGAAAGGTGTTCATACAACACAAATCGCCTGTGAGACTATGACGGTTTTACCCTTTGATATGAAATAAGTTTGATCCAAGGGCTTCATATGATTGAAATATATCTAATACCTATTCAAGGAGTCAAAAATATATGGTAGTTAAGCACAAAAAATGATTTCAAAAGTGTTCATAAACCACAAATCCCCTAAGAGACTATGACGAACCCTTCGATTTGAATTGATTTTGATCCAAGGGCTTCATATGCTTTTAATAGATCTAATACCTATTCAAGGACTCAAAAATATTTGGTAATTATTCACAACAAAATGATTTGAAAGGTGTTCATACACCATAAATCGCCTAAGAGACTATGACGGTTTTACCCTCTGATTTGAATTGAGTTTGATCCAAGGGCTTCATATGCTTTAAATATATATCTGATAACTATTCAAGGAGTCAGAAATATTTGGTAAATATTCATAAATAAAATAATTTGAAAGGTGTTCATACACTACAAATCGCCTAAGACACTATGATGATTTTACCCTTTGATTTGAAATATGTTTGTTCCACGGGCTTCATATGATTGCAATATATCTAATACCCATTCAAGGGGTGAAAAATATTTGGTAATTAAGCACAAAAAATGATTTCAAAGGTGTTCATACACCACAAATCCCCTAAGAGACTATGACGGTTTTTCCCTTTGATTTGAATTGAGTTTGATCCAAGGGCTTCATATGATTTTAATAGATCTAATACCTATTCAAGGACTCAAAAATATTTGGTAGTTATTCACAACAAAATGATTTGAAAGGTGTTCATACACCATAAGTCGCCTAAGAGATTATGACGATTTTACCCTCTGATTTGAATTGAGTTTGATCCAAGGGCTTCATATGCTTTAAATATATATCTGATAACTATTAAAGGAGTCAGAAATATTTGGTAAATATTCATAACAAAATAATTTGAAAGGTGTTCATACACCACAAATCGTCTACGACACTATGATGATTTTACCCTTTGATTTGAAATAAGTTTGTTCCACGGCCTTCATATGATTGAAATATATCTAATACCTATTCTAGGAGTCAAAAATATTTGGTAATTAAGCACAAAAAATTATTTCAAAGGTGTTCATACACAACAAATCCCCTAAGAGACTATGACGGTTTTACCCTATGATTTGAATTGAGTTTGATCCAAGGGCTTCATATGCTTGTAATAGATCTATTACCTATTCAAGGACTCAAAAATATTTTTTTAATTATTCACAACAAAATAATTTGAAAGGTGTTCATACACCAAAAATTGCCTAAGAGACTATGACTGTTTTACCCTCTGATTTCAATTGAGTTTGATCCAAGGGCTTCATATGCTTTAAATATATATCTGATCACTATTCAAAGAGTCTGTAATATTTGGTAAATATTCATAACAAAATAATTTGAAAGGTGTTCATGCACCACAAATCGCCTAAGACACTATGATGATTTTACCATTTGATTTGAAATAAGTTTGTTCCACGGGCTTGATATGATTGAAATATATCGATACCTATTAAAGGAGTAAAAAATATTTTAAGCACAAGAATGATTTGAAAGGTGTTCATACACCACAAATCGCCTAAAAACTATGACGGTTTTAGCCTTTGATTTGAATTGAGATTTATCCAAGGGCTTCATATGCTTTAAATATATCTAATACCCATTCAAGGAGAAAAAAATATTTGGTAAATAAGAACAAAAAATCACTTGAAAGGTGTTCCTAAACCACAAACCCTCTAAGAGATTATGACTGTTTTACCCTTTGATTATTATTTAGTTTGATCCAAGGGCTTCATATTCTTTAAATATATCTAATACCTATTCAATGAGTCAAAAATATTTGGTAATATTGCACAATAAATTATTTGAAAGTTGTTCTAACACCTCAAATCCCTTAAGAGACTATGAAGGTTTTACCCTTTGATTTCAATTGATTTGATCCAAGGTCCTCATGTGCTTTAAATAGATCTAATACCTATTAAAGGACTCAAAAATTATTCAGAACAAAATGATTGGAAAGGTGTTCATTCAACACAAATCGCCTAAGAGACTATGACGGTTTTACCCTTTGATATGAAATAAGTTTGATCCAAGGGCTTCATATGATTGAAATATATCTAATACCTATTCAAGGAGTCAAAAATATATGGTAGTTAAGCACAAAAAATGATTTCAAAAGTGTTCATAAACCACAAATCCCCTAAGAGACTATGACGAACCCTTTGATTTGAATTGAGTTTGATCCAAGGGCTTCATATGCTTTTAATAGATCTAATACCTATTCAAGGACTCAAAAATATTTGGTAATTATTCACAACAAAATGATTTGAAAGGTGTTCATACACCATAAATCGCCTAAGAGACTATAACGGTTTTATCCTCTGATTTGAATTGAGTTTGATCCAAGGGCTTCATATGCTTTAAATATATATCTGATAACTATTCAAGGAGTCAGAAATATTTGGTAAATATTCATAATAAAATAATTTGAAAGGTGTTCATACACCACAAATCGCCTAAGACACTATGATGATTTTACCCTTTGATTTGACATATGTTTGTTCCACGGGCTTCATATGATTGCAATTTATCTAATACCTATTCAAGGAGTGAAAAATATTTGGTAATTAAGCACAAAAAATGATTTCAAAGGTGTTCATACACCACAAATCCCCTAAGATACTATGACGGTTTTACCCTTTGATTTGAATTGAGTTTGATCCAAGGGCTTCATATGATTTTAATAGATCTAATACCTATTCAAGGACTCAAAAATATTTGGTAATTATTCACAACAAAATGATTTGAAAGGAGTTCATACACCATAAGTCGCCTAAGAGATTATGACGGTTTTAGCCTCTGATTTGAATTGAGTTTGATCAAAGGGCTTCATATGATTTTATTAGATCTAATACATATTCAAGGACTCAAAAATTATTCACAACAAAATGATTGGAAAGGTGTTCATTCAACACAAATCGCCTAAGAGACTATGACGGTTTTACCCTTTGATATGAAATAAGTTTGATCCAAGGGCTTCATATGATTGAAATATATCTAATACCTATTCAAGGAGTCAAAAATATATGGTAGTTAAGCACAAAAAATGATTTCAAAAGTGTTCATAAACCACAAATCCCCTAAGAGACTATGACGAACCCTTTGATTTGAATTGAGTTTGATCCAAGGGCTTCATATGCTTTTAATAGATCTAATACCTATTCAAGGACTCAAAAATATTTGGTAATTATTCACAACAAAATGATTTGAAAGGTGTTCATACACCATAAATCGCCTAAGAGACTATGACGGTTTTACCCTCTGATTTGAATTGAGTTTGATCCAAGGGCTTCATATGCTTTAAATATATATCTGATAACTATTCAAGGAGTCAGAAATATTTGGTCAATATTCATAATAAAATAATTTGAAAGGTGTTCATACACCACAAATCGCCTAAGACACTATGATGATTTTACCCTTTGATTTGAAATATGTTTGTTCCACGGGCTTCATATGATTGCAATATATCTAATACCTATTCAAGGAGTGAAAAATATTTGGTAATTAAGCACAAAAAATGATTTCAAAGATGTTCATACACCACAAATCCCCTAAGAGACTATGACGGTTTTACCCTTTGATTTGAATTGAGTTTGATCCAAGGGCTTCATATGATTTTAATAGATCTAATAACTATTCAAGGACTCAAAAATATTTGGTAATTATTCACAACAAAATGATTTGAAAGGTGTTCATTCACCATAAGTCGCCTAAGAGATTATGACGGTTTTAGCCTCGGATTTGAATTGAGTTTGATCCAAGGGCTTCATATGCTTTAAATATATATCTGATAACTATTAAAGGAGTCAGAAATATTTGGTAAATATTCATAACAAAATAATTTGAAAGGTGTTCATACACCACAAATCGCCTACGACACAATATGATGATTTTACCCTTTGATTTGAAATAAGTTTGTTCCACGGGCTTCATATGATTGAAATATATCTAATACCTATTCAAGGAGAAAAAAATATTTGGTAATTAAGCACAAAAAATTATTTCAAAGGTGTTCATACACAACAAATCCCCTAAGAGACTATGACGGTTTTTTCTATGATTTGAATTGAGTTTGATCCAAGGGCTTCATATGCTTGTAATAGATCTAATACCTATTCAAGGACTCAAAATTTTTTTTTTAATTATTCACAACAAAATAATTTGAAAGTTGTTCTAACACCTCAAATCCCTTAAGAGACTATGAAGGTTTTACACTTTGATTTCAATTGATTTGATCCAAGGGCTTCATATGCTTTAAATATATATCTGATCACTATTCAAAGAGTCTGTAATATTTGGTAAATATTCATAACAAAATAATTTGAAAGGTGTTCATGCACCACAAATCGCCTAAGACACTATGATGATTTTACCATTTGATTTGAAATAAGTTTGTTCCACGGGCTTGATATGATTGAAATATATCTAATACCTATTAAAGGAGTCAAAAATATTTTAAGCACAAAAATGATTTGAAAGGTGTTCATACACCACAAATCGCCTAAGAGACTATGACGGTTTTAGCCTTTGATTTGAATTGAGATTTATCCAAGGGCTTCATATGCTTTAAATATATCTAATACCCATTCAAGGAGAAAAAAATATTTGGTAATTAAGAACAAAAAATGACTTGAAAGGTGTTCATAAACCACAAATCCTCTAAGAGATTATGACTGTTTTACCCTTTGATTTGTATTTAGTTTGATCCAAGGGCTTCATATTCTTTAAATATATCTAATACCTATTCAATGAGTCAAAAATATTTGGTAATATTGCACAATAAATTATTTGAAAGTTGTTCTAACACCTCAAATCCCTTAAGAGACTATGAAGGTTTTACACTTTGATTTCAATTGATTTGATCCAAGGGCCTAATATTCTTTAAATAGATCTAATACCTATTAAAGGACTCAAAAATTATTCACAACAAAATGATTTGAAAGGTGTTCATACAACACAAATCTCCTAAGAGACTATGACGGTTTTACCCTTTGATATGAAATAAGTTTGATCCAAGGGCTTCATATGATTGAAATATATCTAATACCTATTCAAGGAGTCTAAAATATTTGCTTATTAAGCACAAAAAATGATTTCAAAAGTGTTCATAAACCACAAATCCCCTAAGAGACTATGACGAATCCTTTGATTTGAATTGAGTTTGATCCAAGGGCTTCATATGCTTTTGATAGATCTAATACCTATTCAAGGACTCAAAAATATTTGGTAATTATTCACAACAAAATGATTTGAAAGGTGTTCATACACCATAAATCGCCTAAGAGACTATGACGGTTTTGCCCTCTGATTTGAATTGAGTTTGATCCAAGGGCTTCATATGCTTTAAATATATATCTGATAACTATTCAAGGAGTCAGAAATATTTGGTAAATATTCATAATAAAATAATTTGAAAGGTGTTCATACACCACAAATCGCCTAAGACACTATGATGAATTTACCCTTTGATTTGAAATATGTTTGTTCCACGGGCTTCATATGATTGCAATATATCTAATACCTATTCAAGGAGTGAAAAATATTTGGTAATTAAGCACAAAAAATGATTTCAAAGGTGTTCATACACCACAAATCCCCTAAGAGACTATGACGGTTTTACCCTTTGATTTGAATTGAGTTTGATCCAAGGGCTTCATATGATTTTAATAGATCTAATACCTATTCAAGGACTCAGATATATTTGGTAATTATTCACAACAAAATGATTTGAAAGGTGTTCATACACCATAAATCGCCTAAGAGATTATGACGGTTTTACCCTCTGATTTGAATAGAGTTTGATCCAAGGGCTTCATATGCTTTAAATATATATCTGATAACTATTAAAGGAGTCAGAAATATTTGGTAAATATTCATAACAAAATAATTTGAAAGGTGTTCATACACCACAAATCGCCTACGACACTATGATGATTTTACCCTTTGATTTGAAATAAGTTTGTTCGACGGGCTTCATATGATTGAAATATATCTAATACCTATTCAAGGAGTCAAAAATATTTGGTAATTAAGCACAAAAAATGATTTCAAAGGTGTTCATACACAACAAATCCCCTAAGAGACTATGACGGTTTTACCCTATGATTTGAATTGAGTTTGATCCAAGGGCTTCATATGCTTGTAATAGATCTAATACCTATTCAAGGACTCAAAAATATTTTTTTAATTATTCACAACAAAATAATTTGAAAGGTGTTCATACACCACAAATTGCCTAAGAGACTATGAATGTTTTACCCTTTGATTTGAATTGAGTTTGATCCAAGGGCTTCATATGATTTTGATAGATCTAATACCTATTCAAGGACTCAAAAATATTTGGTAATTATTCACAACAAAATGATTTGAAAGGTGTTCATACACCATAAATTGCCTAAGAGACTATGAGGGTTTTACCCTCTGATTTGAATTGAGTTTGATCCAAGGGCTTCATATGCTTTAAATATATATCTGATAACTATTCAAGGGGTCAGAAATATTTTGTTAATATTCATAATAAAATAATTTGAAAGGTGTTCGTACACCACAAATCGCCTAAGACACTATGATGATTTTACCCTTTGATTTGAAATATGTTTGTTCCACGGGCTTCATATGATTGCAATATATCTAATACCTATTCAAGGAGTCAAAAATATTTGGTAATTAAGCACAAAATGATTTGAAAGATGTTCATACATCACCAATCCCCTAAGAGACTATGACGGTTTTACCCTTTGATTTGAATTGAGTTTGATCCAAGGGCTTCATATGATTTTAATAGATCTAATAACTATTCAAGGACTCAAAAATATTTGGTAATTATTCACAACAAAATGATTTGAAAGGTGTTCATACACCACAAATCGCCTAAGAGATTATGACGGTTTTACCCTCTGATTTGAATAGAGTTTCATCCAAGGGCTTCATATGCTTTAAATATATATCTGATAACTATTAAAGGAGTCAGAAATTTTTGGTAAATATTCATAACAAAATAATTTGAAAGGTGTTCATACACCACAAATCGCCTACGACACTATGATGATTTGACCCTTTGATTTGAAATAAGTTTGTTCGACGGGCTTCATATGATTGAAATATATCTAATACCTATTCAAGGAGTCAAAAATATTTGGTAATTAAGCACAAAAAATTATTTCAAAGGTGTTCATACACAACAAATAAACTAAGAGACTATGACGGTTTTACCCTATGATTTGAATTGAGTTTGATCCATGGGCTTCATATGCTTCTAATAGATCTAATACCTACTCAATGACTCAAAAATATTTGGTAATTATTCACAACAAAATGATTTGAAAGGTGTTCATACACCATAAATCGCCTAAGAGACTATGACGGTTTTACCCTCTGATTTGAATTGAGTTTGATCCAAGGGCTTCATATGCTTTAAATATATATCTGATAACTATTCAAGGAGTCAGAAATATTTGGAAAATATTCATAATAAATAATTTGAAAGGTGTTCATACACCACAAATCGCCTAAGACACTATGATGATTTTACCCTTTGATTTGAAATATGTTTGTTCCACGGGCTTGATATGATTGAAATATATCTAATACCTATTAAAGGAGTCAAAAATATTTTAAGCACAAAAATGATTTGAAAGGTGTTCATACACCACAAATCGCCTAAGAGACTATGACGGTTTTAGCCTTTGATTTGAATTGAGATTTATCCAAGGGCTTCATATGCTTTAAATATATCTAATACCCATTCAAGGAGAAAAAAATATTTGGTAATTAAGCACAAAAAATGACTTGAAAGGTGTTTATAAACCACAAATCCTCTAAGAGAATATGACTGTTTTACCCTTTGATTTGTATTTAGTTTGATCCAAGGGCTTCATATTCTTTAAATATATCTAATACCTATTCAATGAGTCAAAAATATTTGGTAATATTGCACAATAAATTATTTGAAAGTTGTTCTAACACCTCAAATACCGTAAGAGACTATAAAGGTTTTACCCTTTGATTTCAATTGATTTGATCCAAAGGCCTCAGATGCTTTAAATAGATCTAATACCTATTAAAGGACTCAAAAATTATTCACAACAAAATGATTTGAAAGGTGTTCATACAACACAAATCGCCTAAGAGACTATGACAGTTTTACCCTTTGATATGAAATAAGTTTGATTCAAGGGCTTCATATGATTGAAATATATCTAATACCTATTCAAGGAGTCAAAAATATATGATAGTTAAGCACAAAAAATGATTTCAAAAGTGTTCATACACCACAAATCCCCTAAGAGACTATGACGAACCCTTTGATTTGAATTGAGTTTGATCAAAGGGCTTCATATGCTTTTAATAGATCTAATACCTATTGAAGGACTCAAAAATATTTGGTAATTATTCACAACAAAATGATTTGAAAGGTGTTAATACACCATAAATCGCCTAAGAGACTATGATGGTTTTACCCTCTGATTCGAATTGAGTTTGTTCCATGGGCTTCATATGCTTTAAATATATATCTGAAAACTATTCAAGGAGTCAGAAATATTTGGTAAATATTCATAATAAAATAATTTGAAAGGTGTTCATACACCACAAATCGCCTAAGACACTATGATGACTTTACCCTTTGATTTGAAATATGTTTGTTCCACGGGCTTCATATGATTGCAATATATCTAATACCTATTCAAGGAGTGAAAAATATTTGGTAATTAAGCACAAAAAAGGATTTCAAAGGTGTTCATACACCACAAATCCCCTAAGAGACTATGACGGTTTTACCCTTTGATTTGAAATATGTTTGTTCCACGGGCTTCATATGATTGCAATATATCTAATACCTATTCAAGGAGTCAAAAATATTTGGTAATTAAGCACAAAATGATTTGAAAGATGTTCATACATCACCAATCCCCTAAGAGACTATGACGGTTTTACCCTTTGATTTGAATTGAGTTTGATCCAAGGGCTTCATATGATTTTAATAGATCTAATAACTATTCAAGGACTCAAAAATATTTGGTAATTATTCACAACAAAATGATTTGAAAGGTGTTCATACACCACAAATCGCCTAAGAGATTATGACGGTTTTACCCTCTGATTTGAATAGAGTTTCATCCAAGGGCTTCATATGCTTTAAATCTATATCTGATAACTATTAAAGGAGTCAGAAATATTTGGTAAATATTCATAACAAAATAATTTGAAAGGTGTTCATACGCCACAAATCGCCTACGACACTATGATTTTTTGACCCTTTGATTTGAAATAAGTTTGTTCGACGGGCTTCATATGATTGAAATATATCTAATACCTATTCAAGGAGTCAAAAATATTTGGTAATTAAGCACAAAAAATTATTTCAAAGGTGTTCATACACAACAAATAAACTAAGAGACTATGACGGTTTTACCCTATGATTTGAATTGAGTTTGATCCAAGGGCTTCATATGCTTCTAATAGATCTAATACCTACTCAATGACTCAAAAATATTTGGTAATTATTCACAACAAAATGATTTGAAAGGTGTTCATACACCATAAATCGCCTAAGAGACTATGACGGTTTTACCCTCTGATTTGAATTGAGTTTGATCCAAGGGCTTCATATGCTTTAAATATATATCTGATAACTATTCAAGGAGTCAGAAATATTTGGTAAATATTCATAATAAAATAATTTGAAAGGTGTTCATACACCACAAATCGCCTAAGACACTATGATGATTTTACCCTTTGATTTGAAATATGTTTGTTCCACGGGCTTGATATGATTGAAATATATCTAATACCTATTAAAGGAGTCAAAAATATTTTAAGCACAAAAATGATTTGAAAGGTGTTCATACACCACAAATCGCCTAGGAGACTATGACGGTTTTAGCCTTTGATTTGAATTGAGATTTATCCAAGGGCTTCATATGCTTTAAATATATCTAATACCCATTCAAGGAGAAAAAAATATTTGGTAATTAAGCACAAAAAATGACTTGAAAGGTGTTTATAAACCACAAATCCTCTAAGAGATTATGACTATTTTACCCTTTGATTTGTATTTAGTTTGATCCAAGGGCTTCATATTCTTTAAATATATCTAATACCTATTCAATGAGTCAAAAATATTTGGTAATATTGCACAATAAATTATTTGAAAGTTGTTCTAACACCTCAAATACCGTAAGAGACTATGAAGGTTTTACCCTTTGATTTCAATTGATTTGATCCAAAGGCCTCAGATGCTTTAAATAGATCTAATACCTATTAAAGGACTCAAAAATTATTCACAACAAAATGATTTGAAAGGTGTTCATACAACACAAATCGCCTAAGAGACTATGACAGTTTTACCCTTTGATATGAAATAAGTTTGATCCAAGGGCTTCATATGATTGAAATATATCTAATACCTATTCAAGGAGTCAAAAATATATGATAGTTAAGCACAAAAAATGATTTCAAAAGTGTTCATACACCACAAATCCCCTAAGAGACTATGACGAACCCTTTGATTTGAATTGAGTTTGATCCAAGGGCTTCATATGCTTTTAATAGATCTAATACCTATTGAAGGACTCAAAAATATTTGGTAATTATTCACAACAAAATGATTTGAAAGGTGTTAATACACCATAAATCGCCTAAGAGACTATGATGGTGTTACCCTCTGATTCGAATTGAGTTTGTTCCATGGGCTTCATATGCTTTAAATATATATCTGAAAACTATTTAAGGAGTCAGAAATATTTGGTAAATATTCATAATAAAATAATTTGAAAGGTGTTCATACACCACAAATCGCCTAAGACACTATGATGACTTTACCCTTTGATTTGAAATATGTTTGTTCCACGGGCTTCATATGATTGCAATATATCTAATACCTATTCAAGGAGTGAAAAATATTTGATAATTAAGCACAAAAAAGGATTTCAAAGGTGTTCATACACCACAAATCCCCTAAGAGACTATGACGGTTTTACCCTTTGATTTGAATTGAGTTTGATCCAAGGGCTTCATATGATTTTAATAGATCTAATACCTATTCAAGGACTCAAAAATATTTGGTAGTTATTCACAACAAAATGATTTAAAAGGTGTTCATACACCATAAGTCGCCTAAGAGATTATGACGATTTTACCCTCTTATTTGAATTGAGTTTGATCCAAGGGCTTCATATGCTTTAAATATATATCTGATAACTATTAAAGGAGTCAGAAATATTTGGTAAATATTCATAACAAAATAATTTGAAAGGTGTTCATACACCACAAATCGCCTACGACACTATGATGATTTTACCCTTTGATTTGAAATAAGTTTGTTCCACGGGCTTCATATGATTGCAATATATCTAATACCTATTCAAGGAGTCAAAAATATTTGGTAATTAAGCACAAAAAATTATTTCAAAGGTGTTCATACACCACAAATCCCCTAAGAGACTATGACGGTTTTACCCTATGATTTGAATTGAGTTTGATCCAAGGGCTTCATCTGCTTGTAATAGATCTAATACCTATTCAAGGACTCAAAAATATTTTTTTAATTATTCACAAAAAAATAATTTGAAAGGTGTTCATACACCACAAATTGCCTAAGAGACTATGACTGTTTTACCCTCTGATTTGAATTGAGTTTGATCCAAGGGCTTCATATGCTTTAAATATATATCTGTTCACTATTCAAAGAGTCTGTAATATTTGGTAAATATTCATAACAAAATAATTTGAAAGGTGTTCATGCACCACAAATCGCCTAAGACACAATAATGATTTTACCATTTGATTTGAAATAAGTTTGTTCCACGGGCTTGATATGATTGAAATATATCTAATACCTATTAAAGGATTCAAAAATATTTTAAGCACAAAAATGATTTGAAAGGTGTTCATACACCACAAATCGCCTCAGAGACTATGACGGTTTTAGCCTTTGATTTGAATTGAGATTTATCCAAGGGCTTCATATGCTTTAAATATATCTAATACCCATTGATGTATCACATTTATATATAGTTTCTAGAAGCATTTAGATTGCATTTAGAACTTCTTTTTGAGCATTTAGGTGCATAATGACATGAATTACACAAGTTGTGCTCTACTACTCCCCGTTTGTGTGTTTTGATGATTTTCAGGTTATTTTGATACAAAGTGATCATGAGTACCAAGGATGTAGCCTATTAATCATTGTAGATGAAGGTAGCTTTCACAAGGATCACAATGCATCCGTTTGGGACAATTTTGAGTTGGAATGAAGCAAAGAGTTAGTGAAAGAAGTGCCAAAACTGACATACCTTCACTATTTTCAGTATAACCTTTGTTATAAAATTAATAATCAAGAAATTCCAATTGGGTTTGATTCTAGACTTCAAGATATTTCCAATGATAGGTCACACGCCCCGATCGGACTTCTGGTTTGAGAAATACGGCCTTCGCAAGTTGATGCAGAATTGCAGTTTACGCACCCGATCGGGCGGGAATCGACCCGATCGGGCCTGAAGCACGGACAACTCTTTTCCGAAATTCTATCTTTTTTTAATTAGACTTTGGGGTATTATAAATACCTTTTCCTCATATTTTTAGAGACATCTTTTTCTCTAGTTTTATTTTCCATAGTCCTTAGTTTAGCTTTAATTTAGTTTAAACACTTTAGATTAGATTAAAGGTGATTGAACCTCGGATTCGATTTTAATAAAAGTTCTTGCTTTCCGTCAATTGGTATTCTTCTCTACTCTAATCTTTTGTTATTATTTTTGATTGCTTAGTTTAATTATTTATTCGTTCATGATGCAATTATTAGGGTTTCATATTAGATTGTTTTATTGTTGATTCAATTATGAGTGAGTAGTTTAATTTCTAGGGATTTAGAGAGGGAAGCCATGTTTATTCCATGATTGTTTGAATTATTATTAGTTTCTAGGGTTTGATGAGATAGGTTATGGTGTGATTTGTCCTTATTGAGTAATTAACGTTATTGCACAGTTTCATTGATTACTTGAGGTTAATAATCGTTTGCACAGATCTGTCTTACTTTTAGAGGCCTAGTACACATCAGTAATTCTGATTATGTTTGTGAACATGCTGCATATGTTGAATTATGGACGTTGAGACTTAACCATAGCTTGACATTGTTCTAATCTATCGATTCTTGGCCTATGTTCTGATAGTTGTTTGATCCTTTGATTGGTATAAGCATGGTGGACCGAACTAATTCCCTAGACCTTTATTTCATAGAGTAAAATTCCATTTTATATTGTTTTCTAGTAGTTAATTATTAGTTCAGCTGTTTCTATCTGATCTTGTCTGAAGTAGCTTTTTAGCTGAATATTAACTTAGAACTCTGTCTCTCTGTGGATTCGACCCTGCTTCCCTTTACTACCATTGTTAGAGGTTTGTAGGAATTATCTTTGAATAGGTGATACGACTTTAACCTGTCACCCATTTATGGAGAAAAAAATATTTGGTAATTAAGCACAAAAAATGACTTGAAAGGTGTTCATAAACCACAAATCCTCTAAAAGATTATGAATGTTTTACCCTTTGATTTGTATTTAGTTTGATCACAGGGCTTCATATTCTTTAAATATATCTAATACCTATTCAATGAGTCAAACATATTTGGTAATATTGCACAATATATTATTTGAAAGTTGTTCTAACACCTCAAATCCCTTAAGGGACTATGAAGGTTTTACCCTTTGCTTTCAATTGATTTGATCCAAGGGCCTCATATGCTTTAAATAGATCTAATACCTATTAAAGGACTCAAAAATTATTCACAACAAAATGATTTGAAAGGTGTTCATACAACACAAATCGCCTAAGAGACTATGTCAGTTTTACCCTTTGATATGAAATAAGTTTGATCCAAGGGCTTCATATGATTGAAATATATCTAATACCGATTCAAGGAGTCAAAAATATATGGTAGTTAAGCACAAAAAATGATTTCAAAAGTGTTCATACACCACAAATCCCCTAAAGACTATGACGAACCCTTTGATTTGAATTGAGTTTGATCCAAGGGCTTCATATGCTTTTAATAGATCTAATACCTATTTAAGGGCTCAAAAATATTTGGTAATTATTCACAACAAAATGATTTGAAAGGTGTTCATACACCATAAATCTCCTAAGAGACTATGACGGTTTTACCCTCTGATTTGAATTGAGTTTGATCCAAGTGCTTCATATGCTTTAAAAATATATCTGATAACTATTCAAGGAGTCAGAAATATTTGGTAAATATTCATAACAAAATAATTTGAAAGGTGTTCATACACCATAAATCGCCTACGACACTATGATGATTTTACCCTTTGATTTGAAATAAGTTTGTTCCACGGGCTTCATATGATTGAAATGTATCTAATACCTATTCAAGGAGTCAAAAATATTTGGTAATTAAGCTCAAAAAATTATTTCAAAGGTGTTCATACACCACAAATCCCCTAAGAGACTATGACGGTTTTACCCTATGATTTGAATTGAGTTTGATCCAAGGGCTTCATATGCTTGTAATAGATCTAATACCTATTCAAGGACTCAAAAATATTTTTTTAATTATTCACAAAAAAATAATTTGAAAGGTGTTCATACACCACAAATTGCCTAAGAGACTATGAATGTTTTACCCTCTGATTTGAATTTGTTTGATCCAAGGGCTTCATATGCTTTAAATATATATCTGATCACTATTCAAAGAATCTGTAATATTTGGTAAATATTCATAACAAAATAATTTGAAAGGTGTTCATACACCACAAATCGCCTAAGACACTATGATGATTTTACCCTTCGATTTGAAATAAGTTTTTTCCACGGGCTTCATATGATTGCAAGATATCTAATACCTATTCAAGGAGTCAAAAATATTTGGTAATTAAGCACAAAAAATGATTTGAAAGGTGTTCATACACCACAAATCCCCTAAGAGACTATGACGGTTTTACCCTTTGATTTGAATTGAGTTTGATCTAAGGGATTCATATGATTTTAATAGATCTAATACCTATTCAAGGACTCAAAAATATTTGGTAATTATTCACAACAAAATGATTTGAAAGCTGTTCATACACCATAACTAAGAGACTATGACGGTTTTACCCTCTAATTTGAATTGAGTTTGATCCAAGGGCTTCATATGCTTTAAATATATATCTGATAACTATTCAAAGAGTCTGTAATATTTGGTAAATATTCATAACAAAATAATTGGAAAGGTGTTCATACACCACAAATCGCCTACGACACTATGATGATTTTACCCTTTGATTTGAAATAAGTTTGTTCCACAGGCTTCATATGATTGAAATATATCTAATACCTATTCAAGGAGTCAATAATATTTTTTTAATTATTCACAACAAAATAATTTGAAAGGTGTTCATACCCCACAAATTGCCTAAGAGACTATGACAGTTTTACCCTCTGATTTGAATTGAGTTTGATCCAAGGGCTTCCTATGCTTGTAATAGATCTAATACCAATTCAAGGACTCAATAATATTTTTTTAATTATTCACAACAAAATAATTTGAAAGGTGTTCATACCCCACAAATTGCCTAAGAGACTATGACAGTTTTACCCTCTGATTTGAATTGAGTTTGATCCAAGGGCTTCATATGCTTTAAATATATATCTGATCACTATTAAATGAGTCTGTAATATTTGGTAAATATTCATAACAAAATAATTTGAAAGGTGTTCGTGCACCACAAATCGCCTAAGACACGATGATGATTTTACCATTTGATTTGAAATAAGTTTGTCCCACGGGCTTGATATGATTGAAATATATCTAATACCTATTAATGGAGTCAAAAATATTTTAAGCACCAAAATGATTAGAAAGGTGTTCATACACCACAAATCGCCTAAGAGACTATGACGGTTTTAGCCTTTGATTTGAATTGAGATTTATCCAAGGGCTTCATATGCTTTAAATATATCTAATACCCATTCAAGGAGAATTTTTTTTTTGGTAATTAAGCACAAAAAATGACTTGAAAGGTCACAAATCCTCTAAGAGATTATGACTGTTTTACACTTTGATTTGTATTTAGTTTGATCCAAGGGCTTCATATTCTTTAAATATATCTAATACCCATTCAATGAGTCAAAAATTTTTGTAATATTGCACAATGAATTATTTTAAAGTTGTTCTAACACCTCAAATCCCTTAAGAGACTATGAAGGTTTTACCCTTTTATTTCAATTGATTTGATCCAAGGGCCTCATATGCTTTAAATAGATCTAATACCTATTAAAGGACTCAAAAATTATTCACAACAAAATGATTTGAAAGGTGTTCATACATCACAAATCGCCTAAGAGACTATGACGGTTTTACCCTTTGATATGAAATAAGTTTGATCCAAGGGCTTCATATGATTGAAATATATCTAATACCAATTGAAGGAGTCAAAAATATATGGTAGTTAAGCACAAAAAATGATTTCAAAAGTGTTCATACACCACAAATCCCCTAAGAGAAAATGTTGAACCCTTTGATTTGAATTGAGTTTGATCCAAGGGCTTCATATGCTTTTAATAGATCTAATACCTATTGAAGGACTCAAAAATATTTGGTAATTATTCCCAACAAAATGATTTGAAAGGTGTTCATACACCATAAATCGCCTAAGAGACTATGACGGTTTTACCCTCTGATTTGAATTGAGTTTGATCCAAGGGCTTCATATGCTTTAAATATAAATCTGATAACTATTCAAGGAGTCAGAAATATTTGGTAAATGTTCATAATAAAATAATTTGATAGGTGTTCATACACCACAAATCGCCTAAGACACTATGATGATTTTACCCTTTGATTTGAAATATGTTTGTTCCACGGGCTTCATATGATTGCAATATATCTAATACCTATTCAATGAGTCAAAAATATTTGTTAATTAAGCACAAAAAATGATTTCAAAGGTGTTAATACACCACAAATCCCCTAAGAGACTATGACGGTTTTACCCTTTGATTTGAATTGAGTTTGATCCAAGGGCTTCATATGATTTTAATAGATCTAATACCTCTTCAAGGACTCAAAATTATTTGGTAATTATTCACAACAAAATGATTTGAAAGGTGTTCATACACCATAAATCGCCTAAGAGACTATAACGGTTTTACCCTCTGATTTGAATTGAGTTTGATCCAAGGGCTTCATATGCTTTAAATATATATCTGATAACTATTAAAGGAGTTAGAAATATTTGGTAAATATTCATAACAAAATAATTTGAAAGGTGTTCATACACCACAAATCGCCAACGACACTATGATGATTTTACCCTTTGATTTGAAATAAGTTTGTTCCACAGGCTTCATATGATTGAAATATATCTAATACCTATTCAAGGAGTAAAAAATATTTGGTAATTAAGCACAAAAAATTATTTCAAAGGTGTTCATACACCACAAATCGCCTAAGAGACTATGACGATTTTACCCAATGATTTGAGTTGAGTTTGATCCAAGGGCTTAATATGCTTGTAATAGATCTAATACCTATTCAAGGACTCAAAAAAAATTTATTAATTATTCACAACAAAATAATTTGAAAGGTGTTCATAGACCATAATTGCCTAAGAGACTATGACGGTTTTACCCTCTGATTTGTATTGAGTTTGATCAAAGGGCTTCATATGCTTTAAATATATATCTGTTCACTATTCAAATAGTCTGTAATATTTGGTAAATATTCATAACAAAATAATTTGAAAGGTGTTCATGCACCACAAATGGCCTAAGACACTATAATGATTTTACCATTTGATTTGAAATAAGTTTGTTCCACGGGCTTGATATGATTGAAATATATCTAATACCTATTAAAGGAGTAAAAAATATTTTAAGCACAAAAATGATTTGAAAGGTGTTCATACACCACAAATCGCCTAAGAGACTATGACGGTTTTAGCCTTTGATTTGAATTGAGATTTATCCAAGGGCTTCATATGCTTTAAATATATCTAATACCCATTCAAGGAGAAAAAAATATTTGGTAATTAAGCACAAAAAATGACTTGAAAGTGTTCCTAAACCACAAATCCTCTAAGAGATTATGAGTGTTTTACCCTTTGATTTGTATTTAGTTTAATCCAAGGGCTTCATATTCTTTAAATATATCTAATACCTATTCAATGAGTCAAAAATTTTGGTAATATTGCACAATAAATTATTTGAAAGTTGTTCTAACACCTCAAATCCCTTAAGAGACTATCAAGGTTTTACCCTTTGATTTCAATTGATTTGATCCAAGGGCCTCATGTGCTTTAAATAGATCTAATACCTATTAAAGGACTCAAAAATTATTCACAACAAAATGATTTGAAAGGTGTTCATACAACACAAATCGCCTAAGAGACTATGTCAGTTTTACCCTTTGATATGAAATAAGTTTGATCCAACGGCTTCATATGATTGAAATATATCTAATACCGATTCAAGGAGTCAAAAATATATGGTAGTTAAGCACAAAAAATGATTTCAAAAGTGTTCATACACCACAAATCCCCTAAAGACTATGACGAACCCTTTGATTTGAATTGAGTTTGATCCAAGGGCTTCATATGCTTTTAGTAGATCTAATACCTATTCAAGGACTCAAAAATATTTGGTAATTATTCACAACAAAAAGATTTGAAAGGTGTTCATACAACATAAATCGCCTAAGAGACTATGACGGTTTTACCCTCGGATTTGAATGGAGTTTGATCCAAGGGCTTCATATGCTTTAAATATATATCTGATAACTATCAAGGAGTCAGAAATATTTTGTAAATATTCATAATAAAATAATTTGAAAGGTGTTCATACACCACAAATCGTCTAAGACACTATGATGATTTTACCCTTTGATTTGAAATAAGTTTGTTCCACGGGCTTCATATGATTGCAATATATCTAATACCTATTCAAGGAGTCAAAAATATTTGGTAATTAAGCAAAAAAAAATGATTTTAAAGGTGTTCATACACCACAAATCCCCTAAGAGACTATGACGGTTTTACCCTATGATTTGAATTGAGTTTGATCCAAGGGCTTCATATGATTTTAACAGATCTAATACCTATTCAAGGACTCAAAAATATTTGGTAATTATTCACAACTAAATGATTTGAAAGGTGTTCATGCACCACAAATCGCCTAAGAGACTATGACAGTTTTACCGTTTGATATGAAATGAGTTTAATCCAAGGGCTTCATATGATTGAAATATATCTAATACCTATTCAAGGAGTCAAAAATATTTGGTAATTAAACACAAAAAATGACTTGAAAGGTGTTTATAAACCACAAATCCCTTAAGAGATTATGACGGTTTTACCCTTTGATTTGTATTTAATTTTATCCAAACGCTTCATATTCTTTAAATATATATAATACCTATTAATTGAGTCAAAAATATTTTGTAAGATTGCACAATAAATTATTTGAAAGTTGTTCTAACACCACAAATCCCTTAAGAGACTATGACGGTTTTACCCTTTGATTTCAATTGAGTTGGATCCAAGGGCCTCATATGCTTTAAATAGATCTAATACCTATTAAAGGACCCAAAAATTATTCGCAACAAAATGATTTGAAAGGTGTTCATACAACACAAATCGCCTAAGAGACTATGACAGTTCTACCCTTTGATAAGAAATAAGTTTGATCCAAGGCCTTCATATGATTGAAATATATCTAATACCTATTCAAGGAGTCAAAATTCTTTGGTAATTAAGCACAAAAAATGATTTCAAAGGTGTTCATACACAACAAATCCCCTAAGAGACTATGACGAACCCTCTGTTTTGAAATGAGTTTGATCCAAGGGCTTCATGTGCTTTTAATAGATCTAATACCTATTCAAGGACTCAAATATATTTGGTAATTATTCACAACAAAATGATTTGAAAGGTGTTCATACACCACAAATTTCATAAGAGACTATGACGGTTTTACCCTCTGTTTTGAATTGAGTTTGATCCAAGGGTTTCATATGCTTTAAATATATAACTGATAACTATTCAAGGAGTCAGTAATATTTGGTAAATATTCATAATAAAATAATTTAAAAGGTGTTCATACACCACAAATCGCCTAAGAGACTATGATGATTTTACCATTTGATTTGAAATAAATTTGTTCCACGGGCTTGATATGATTGAAATATATCTAATACCCATTCAAGGACACAAAAATATTTGTTAATTAAGCACCAAAAATGACATGAAAGGTGTTCTTACACCACAAATCCCTTAAGAGATTATTACAATTTTACCCTTTGATTTGTATTGAGTTTGATCCAAGGGCTTCATATTCTTAAAATACATCTAATACCTATTCAAGGAGTCAAAATTTTTTGGTAATATTGCGCAACAAAGGATTTCAAAGTTGTTCTTACACCACAAATCCCCTAAGAGACTATGACGGTTTTACCCTTTGATTTGAATTGAGATTGATCCAAGGGCTTCATATACTTTAAATATATCTAAAACCTATTCAAGGACTCAAAAATATTTGGTAATTATTCACAACAAAATGATCTGAAAGGTGTTCATACACCACAAATAACGTAAGAGACTATGACGGTTTTACCCTTTGATTTGAAATAAGTTTGATCCACGGGCTTCATATGATTAAAATATATCTAATACCTATTCAAGGAGTCAGAAATATTTGGTAAATAAGCACAAAAATGATTTGAAAGGTGTTCATACACCACAAATCGCCTAAGTGACTATGGCGGTTTTACCCTTTAATTTGAATTGAGTTTTTTCCAAGGGTTTCATATGCTTTCAATATATATAATACCCATTAGAGCAGACAAAAATATTTGGTAATTAAGCACAAAAAATCACTTGAAAGGTGTTCCTAAACCACAAACCCTCTAAGAGATTATGACTGTTTTACCCTTTGATTTGTATTTAGTTTGATCCAAGGGCTTCATATTCTTTAAATATATATAATACCTATTCAATGAGACAAAAATATTTGGTAAGATTGCACAATAAATTATTTGAAAGTTGTTCTAACACCACAAATCCCTTAAGAGACTATGACGGTTTTACCCTTTGATTTCAATTGAGTTTAATCCAAGGGCCTCATATGCTTTAAATAGATCTAATACCTATTAAAGGACTCAAAAATTATTCACAACAAAACGATTTGAAGGTGTTCATACAACACAAATCGCCTAAGGGACTATGATAGTTTTACCCTTTGATACGAAATAAGTTTGATCCAAGGCCTTCATATGATTGAAATATATCTAATACCTATTCAAGGAGTCAAAAATATTTGGTAATTAAACATAAAAAATGACTTGAAAGGTGTTCATAAACCACAAATCCTTTAAGAGATTATGACGGTTTTACCCTTTGATTTGTATTTAGTTTTATCCAAGCGCTTCATATTCTTTAAATATATATAATACCTATTAATTGAGTCAAAAATATTTGGTAATATTGCACAATAAATTATTTGAAAGTTGTTCTAACACCACAAATCCCTTAAGAGACTATGACGGTTTTACCCTTTGATTTCAATTGAGTTGGATCCAAGGGCCTCATATGCTTTAAATAGATCTAATACCTATTAAAGGACCCAAAAATTATTCACAACAAAATGATTTGAAAGGTGTTGATACAACACAAATCGCCTAAGAGACTATGACAGTTCTACCCTTTGATAAGAAATAACTTTGATCCAAGGCCTTCATATGATTGAAATATATCTAATACCTATTCAAGGAGTCAAAATTCTTTGGTAATTAAGCACAAAAAATGATTTCAAAGGTGTTCATACACAACAAGTCCCCTAAGAGACTATGACGAACCCTCTGTTTTGAAATGAGTTTGTTCCAAGGGCTTCATGTGCTTTTAATAGATCTAATACCTATTCAAGGACTCAAATATATTTGGTAATTATTCACAACTAAATGATTTGAAAGGTGTTCATACACCACAAATTGCCTAAGAGACTATGACGGTTTTACCCTCTGTTTTGAATTGAGTTTGATCCAAGGGCTTCATATGCTTTAAATATATAACTGATAACTATTCAAGGAGTCAGTAATATTTGGTAAATATTCATAATAAAATAATTTAAAAGGTGTTCATACACCACAAATCGCCTAAGACACTATGATGATTTTACCATTTGATTTGAAATAAATTTGTTCCACGGGCTTGATATGATTGAAATATATCTAATACCTATTAAAGGAGTCAAAAATATTTTGTAATTAAGCACAAAAATGATTTGAAAGGTCTTCATACACCATAAATCTCCAAAGAGACTATGACGGTTTTACCCTTTGATTTGAATTGAGTTTTATCCAAGGGATTCATATGCTTTAAATATATCTAATACCCATTCAAGGACACAAAAATATTTGTTAATTAAGCACAAAAAATGACATGAAAGGTGTTCTTACACCACAAATCCCTTAAGAGATTATGACAATTTTACCCTTTGATTTGTATTGAGTTTGATCCAAGGGCTTCATATTCTTAAAATATATCTATTACCTATTCAAGGAGTCAAAATTTTTTGGTAATATTGCACAACAAATGATTTGAAAGTTGTTCTTACACCACAAATCGCCGAAAAGACTATGACGGTTTTACCCTTTGATTTGAATTGAGATTAATCCAAGGGCTTCATATACTTTAAATATATCTAAAACCTATTCAAGGACTCAAAAATATTTGGTAATTATTCAGAACAAAATGATCTGAAAGGTGTTCATACACCACAAATAACATAAGAGACTATGACGGTTTTACCCTTTGATTTCAAATAAGTTTGATCAACGGGCTTCATATGATTAAAATATATCTAATACCTAAGTGACTATGGCGGTTTTACCCTTTAATTTGAATTGAGTTTTATCCAAGGGTTTCATATGCTTTCAATATATCTAATACCCATTAGAGCAGACAAAAATATTTGGTAATTAAGCACAAAAAATGACTTGAAAGGTGTTCATACACCACAAATCCCCTAAGAGACTAAGACGGTTTTACCTTTTGATTTGTATTGAGTTTGATCCAAGGGCTTAATATTCTTTAAATATATCTAATACCTATTCAATGAGTTAAAAATATTGGGTAATATTGCACAACAAATGATTTCAAATTTGTTCTTACAACCACAAATCCCTTAAGAGACTATGACGGGTTTACCCTTTGATTTGAATTGAGTTTGATCCAAGGGTTTCATATGCTTTTAACATATCTGATAACTATACAAGGAGTCAGAAATATTTTGTAAATATTCATAACTAAATATTTTGAAAAGTGTTCATACACCACAAATCGCCTAAGAGACTATGACGATTTTACCCTTTGATTTGAATTGTGTTTTAGCCAAGGGCTTCATATGGTTTAAATATATCTAATACCCATTCAAGGAGTCAAAAATATTTGGTAATAAAGCACAACAAATGACTTGAAAGGTGTTCATACACCACAAATCGTCTAAAAGACTATGTCGGTTTTAACCTTTGATTTGAATTGAGTTTTATCCAAGGGCTTCATATGCTTTAAATATATCCAATACCCATTCAATGAGACAAAAATATTTGGTAATAAAGCACCAAAAATGACTTGAAAGGTGTTCATACACCCCAAATCCCCTAAGAGACTATGACGGTTTTAACCTTTGATTTGTATTGAGTTTGATCCAAGGGCTTCATATTCTTAAAATATATCTATTACCTATTCAAGGAGTCAAAATTTTTTGGTAATATTGCACAACAAATGATTTGAAAGTTGTTCTTACACCACAAATCGCCGAAAAGACTATGACGGTTTTACCCTTTGATTTGAATTGAGATTAATCCAAGGGCTTCATATACTTTAAATATATCTAAAACCTATTCAAGGACTCAAAAATATTTGGTAATTATTCAGAACAAAATGATCTGAAAGGTGTTCATACACCACAAATAACGTAAGAGACTATGACGGTTTTACCCTTTGATTTCAAATAAGTTTGATCAACGGGCTTCATATGATTAAAATATATCTAATACCTAAGTGACTATGGCGGTTTTACCCTTTAATTTGAATTGAGTTTTATCCAAGGGTTTCATATGCTTTCAATATATCTAATACCCATTAGAGCAGACAAAAATATTTGGTAATTAAGCACAAAAAATGACTTGAAAGGTGTTCATACACCACAAATCCCCTAAGAGACTAAGACGGTTTTACCTTTTGATTTGTATTGAGTTTGATCCAAGGGCTTAATATTCTTTAAATATATCTAATACCTATTCAATGAGTTAAAAATATTGGGTAATATTGCACAACAAATGATTTCAAATTTGTTCTTACAACCACAAATCCCTTAAGAGACTATGACGGGTTTACCCTTTGATTTGAATTGAGTTTGATCCAAGGGTTTCATATGCTTTTAACATATCTGATAACTATACAAGGAGTCAGAAATATTTTGTAAATATTCATAACTAAATATTTTGAAAAGTGTTCATACACCACAAATCGCCTAAGAGACTATGACAGTTTTACCCTTTGATTTGAATTGTGTTTTAGCCAAGGGCTTCATATGGTTTAAATATATCTAATACCCATTCAAGGAGTCAAAAATATTTGGTAATAAAGCACAACAAATGACTTGAAAGGTGTTCATACACCACAAATCGTCTAAAAGACTATGTCGGTTTTAACCTTTGATTTGAATTGAGTTTTATCCAAGGGCTTCATATGCTTTAAATATATCCAATACCCATTCAATGAGACAAAAATATTTGGTAATAAAGCACCAAAAATGACTTGAAAGGTGTTCATACACCCCAAATCCCCTAAGAGACTATGACGGTTTTAACCTTTGATTTGTATTGAGATTGATCCAAGGGCTTCATATTCTTTAAATATATCTATTACCTATTCAAGTAGTCAAAAATATTTGGCAATTATTCAGAACAAAATAATTTGAAAGGTGTTCATACGCCAATAATCGCCGAAAAGACTATGACAGTTTTACCTTTTCATTTGAAATAAGTTTGATCCAAGGGATTCATATGATTGAAATATATCTAATACCTATTCAAGGAGTCAAACATGTTTGGTAATTAAGCACAAAAAATGATTTGAAAGGAGTTCATACACCACAAATCCCCTAAGAGACTATGACGGTTTTACCCTCTGATTTGAATTGAGTTTGATGCAAGGGCTTCATATGCTTTTAATATATCTGATAACTATTCCAGGAGTCAGAAATATTTGGTAAATATTCATAACAAAATAATTTGAAAGGTTATCATACACCACAAATCGCCTAAGACACTATGATCATTTTACCCTTAGAGTTGAAATAAGTTTGATCCACGGGTTTCATATGATTAAAATATATCTAATCCCTATACAAAGAGTCAAAAAATTTTGGTAATTAAGCACAAAATTGATTTGAAAGGTGTTCATATACCACAAATCGCCTAATAGACTATGACGGTTTTACCCATTGATTTGAGTTGAGTTTTATCCAAGGGCTTTATATGCTTTCAATATATCTAATACCCATTCTAGGAGACAAAAATATTTGGTAATTAAGCACAACAAATGACTTGAAAGGTGTTCATACACCACAAATCCCCTAAGAGACTATGACGGTTTTACCCTTTGATTTGTATTGAGATTGATCCAAGGGCTTCATATGATTTTAACATATCTGATAATTATGCAAGGAGGCAGAAATATTTTTTTAATATTCATAATAAAATAATTTGAAAGGTGTTCATACACCACAATTCGACTAAGACACTATGATGATTTTACCCTTTGATTTGAAATAAGTTTGATAAACGGGCTTCATATTGTAACAGCCGGAATTTTAAGCAGCTTGGGTTTAAAGTAATTATATTAAGTTATTTAAATAGGATTCTAAAGTATTTCAGGTTAAGAGAGTTACTTGGATTGTTAGTTATATTAAGTTCCAATTGGTTTTAGTGCTTAAAGTAGATTAGAATACTCTCCAACACCATATGAGGACAAAAGTGGGTAAGATCTATCATTCTTATTGGTTAGGAAGGTTTTAGAAACCAATAAAGAAGTTAGAAGATCCTTAAGAACCTTATTCATTAAGATTGTGAAAATCGTATAGTGATCGTTTTATCGGGTAGCAACGAACTTCCAATTAAAGAGCCTTTAGGGGTTGAATCCGAGCTTAGAACCTAACGAAACTTGATATATGACATGCTTGGGATGTCTTAAGGTCAAAATGGTCATTTATTCCCAAGAATAACGTGGCTCACTAAGGTAAATTGCTCCTTAAGTAAAAACTGGCCAGCTGAAAGTACAGCTCAGACCTTTGCTCAAAGAAGGCTGCTTAGCAGCTACTTGGGTGTCAATCTGTTAAAACCCTTTGGGTGCATGAAAGCCAACACCTCAAGCTACCACCACAAGCAAGAATCACCCAGAAAATCCATGAAACCGACCTTACCCAGAAGAGGTTTCCCTCCCCTAAGGGTACCGCCATTTACCTGCTATAAATAGCAGTTTTGGGTTTTCGGTTCTTTTCACCCAATTCTTCTTCAAAAACACCTACCTTTTCTTATATATATCTCTTCTAGACATCCATATTTATCTGTTCAAGCCTTTTTTCAAGCCTTAAAGCCTTGGGAAGGTATAGAAAACTCCATAGAAACATCAAACAGGATGCTGTAAGTACAGCTTTGCATCCTCTTGTGTTTAGCTTACCTATTCATATTCTAAAGCTTGTTTAAACTAATCCTTAGCACCTTACTTATTCAGGGGAAGCTGTAGGAGTAGTGAGACAATTGGATTAAGAAGTTTCATTGAATAAAGCCTCTTGAGTGAAGGTACACACCTAGTTTGGTTTTAACCTAGGAAATTCCATACTTAAAGTTAGGTGATTGTTTCTTTCTAGTGTGAAGCATGTTTATGAAATGAATTTACTTATGATGTGTATCTTATTATGTGTATATTGAGTATATAACATGGACATAACATGTTAAGGTTCATTAGAGTTGTTCTAGGTGATCTAAACAACGCTTATTTACCGAGTTATCATGATTATGCATCTAATTGGGATATGTTGAGTACATGGACTTGTGTAGTGATCGATAATAGGTATACTCCTGATGGAATTATATGTTTAAGTGTTAACCAAGTCTCTAAGGCATAACTGGTTAAGTTCAATCAAAGTTACTACTTTAAAGACTAGTTTCAAGTATAAAAACTCTATGTTTCTTAACTACTATAGCGAGAGTAATTGAAGGGAGTTGATAAGGAATCTGTGAGTTAAGAATGAATTGATGAGATTATGAGTATTAAGTATTAAAGTATATTATTAAATATCTTGAATTACAAATATGAAAGTAAGGCGTGAACATGCACCCGGGTTAGGGCGGGTAGTCCCTAGCTGTTACCCAATCAGGAGGGGCGAAATCCTGACGTTGAAGGACATGTCCAGGTTAAGTCTTGCAAGCAGAACATAAAAGGTGGGGTGACGACCCTCAAAAGTTTGGAGACAGCCGGTACGCAGTACCCCTCTCCATTCGCGTTCATGCCAAACGATTCGATTTTATGAAATTATAATAATTGAGTTGAATGTGACTACTTGCTATTATAACTACGTGTTATTCGTTAGCTTTCAAAATACACCTAGACTTGTATTTTTCTATTATACAGTGTGTACTCAGCTTTGCTGATTTGTTTTGTCATTTCTGTGGCCTGTCACTTGGTGGGTGGCAGAGTCTAACCTTGATGCAGGATTATGTTAGAAGCCGGAATCGAGTTGAGAGCAAAGTTATGTTTCAGATGTATATTATCGGTTAAAGTCCTGTGATTTAAGTTTGGATACGAGGAGTTTGTTACAATTAGTTATGTTCTAATTTATTTCCTTTATTTTGGGATTGAGACCCGAATGACTCTGTAATTGAAGTATTATATAAAGGAAATTGTTTTGTGGGCCCATAACCCACAGGTCCAGGATCGTGTTTTTAAGGTTGTTTCCGCTGCAAGTTCCATTTAAACTATTACTTATTATTATGGATTCCATGTTCATTGAATTATGAGATTTCTAAGGGTGTTAAGCTAGCAGCTCGGGAGGCCGGGCTGTTACAAATGGTATCAGAGCGGGATTCTTTTTAGGTACGCACGGATCTTCAAATCCGAGCGTAAGAGTTAAGTAAGTTTAAAATGAGTTTAGAATTAAAATGAATCAAGCCGTTGAGAGTAGTTACGCCTTTTAAGTATTATGTGTTGCTCATTGAGCATTATATGGAATTATATGTCTCTTATGTGCTAATATGTGATACTATGTGCTTACTTGAACCCATAATATCCTTAGGAAGTAGTAATCAGAGTGCGCAGTGGAAGCGTGGATTGGAGTTTTGAGGACAAAACTCATTTTTAGGGGGGAAGAGTGTAATAGTCTTGATTGGGACTACAGTTATGATTGATATTAGGTTACCACGATTAATATTATATGTTATTTATATTATTGTTATAATTATTTATTATCGTTCGTTGGATTTAAAAGGAAGGATTTTCTTTTGTAAAGTTTGGTTTAGTTTGAAAATAGCTATTATAGTTTTCAAACGAGATCTCTTGAAACGAAATGACTTAAGTTCAATGCCAACAAGGTTACCATTTTGATATTTTAGCTCCTCGATGAGCCTAGGCATCGGGTAGCCGAGACACAAAAATGTTAATGAATGGAGGCTGAACTTTTGATCGTGAAGTTCTAAGATCTTGGCTTTTCTTATTAAATCAAATAGTATTATAATATTTCGTTATTGATTTTGATAAGCCTTTCTATAGTCAAATCTTATTATTTTAAGTTTCGAGGACGAAACTTTTTGTAAGGGTGGTAGAGTGTAATAGCCCTGTTTTAAGAGCACCTTTATTAATTGTTAATTATAATATTAGTTTAATTAATTTCTGAAATCCTTGTGCTTTAAATGAAAAGTTATATTTGATTTTATTATTATTATTAAGAAGTTGTGCTATATTTATTGATGTAATTATATTAAATTATTTTAATGGAATTACTTTTAATTATATGAAGTTTTATATTAATTTAATAATTAGGCTTGAGTTATCATTTTAACAAAATTTTTATTTTAGATTAATAAATTAAGTATATTTATGTATGTGATACTAAATATACTAGAGAGGGGGTATTTTATTTAATGAAGTTACAAAATAAAACAAAAAAAAGGGGAAATAAGTGTGAGGGAGGCATGGCATTTAGAGAGAAGGGAAGGGGGTTATGTGTGAGTGAGGGAGTGAAGATGAGTGACTCATCAAATAAAAAAAAAGAAGAAAACCAAAATGGAAGGGGGGTTGTTTCCTTGTGGGAACAGAAACAGAACAAGAAAGGGAAGAGAGAAGAGGGAAGAGCAGAGAGAGACGGAAGAGGCGAGAAGCAGAGGAAGAGAGAGAAAGAGAGAGATAAAGAGAGAGAGAGAGAGAGAAGGAGGAAGACGGAGGCGCAGCTCCGGTGGGGCGACGCAGCACGGCAGATCAGAGGCGAAGGAGGAAGAAAAAGGAGAGAGGCGTGCGAGCGGTGGCCGCGAGCGAACCTGATTCCGGCCATTTCCAGCCACTTTTCCGGTGATTAGGGAAGGAGTAAGATAGGGTTAGACTCAAAACACCAAAACCCTCTATCTACTTCAGAGATTATATTCAAAATTGGGGGTTTTCTTGAGAGGGATGAAGGATTGTGCGTGAGGAGGGTTGTGTGAGTGACCGACGACCACCTCCACTACCGTTCTTGCTCACTTTGAAACCCTAACTGAGGTACTAAACACTTTCACATGGAATTGCTATTTCTTAATTTACTAGACTGAATCTATATACTTTACTTGATAGATTTCTCAAATTGTTTATGAATTCTATGAAGTCTGTTTGTGATGTTGTTACTGAATTAATGGAAATTAAGTATTGATTCTATGTTGTGGAAATTGGTAGTAGATTGATTTGAAGTATGAAATTGGGTGATATTATTTCCCGAATTTGGGCTCCATTAGAGTATGTATCTCTGGATGTTAATAACATTGATATTAGAATCTGAATTATGAAAATCAGTATAGGATTGGGTTAAGGTATGAATTCTGTTAAGATTGGAATAGATGGCTCAAGCTAGTGCTGGTTGAAAATTATGGGATGTTGTGATTCTGGGAATCGAAAGAGGAGTGGAAAGCTTGCGTTTTGTTTAGTTAGTAGCTGGTAAATAATCTGAGTTAACATGTATATCCGAAATCGGATCAGTAATGGAATCTAGTGATCAATAGGTTGTTGAAAATAAGATAGATTTGGAATTAAAGAACTGAATTAGGGACTTGGTCAGTATGTCAATAAGAAAACTCAAGTTAGTCTATCAAATAGAGTTGAATGATGTTAATATATAGAATTTGAGTAAGGGATTGGGTCACTATTCATTTGGAAACTGATTTGAATCGGCTTATAGAATTAAGTCAATTAGTCTTGGACTAAAAGAACTGAGTTAGTTAAGTGTAATTAAGAAACTTAAGTCCAAGTCTAAAAGATATCCATTAGTTAGTAGCAGGTTATAAATATGAATTGAATACAAGCTCTCAGAGTTCTCGTTAAATTATATATATTGTATAAGTGTCATTAATTGTGGTTTTCGTTTAAGAACGATGATGACTTAGGTTTCAAACGAATAGTAATCAAGAATATAGAATAGACCCATTTAGAGTTTAATATTAACCTATATATGTCATTAGTATTGAGATTAGTTCTAAATGGTTTAAAAGCTAATGCGACCAAAGTTAATCGGTTAGTGAACGAGCTAAGGTCTATCATGATAGTAAATCAACAACTTCATTAATTGTGATAAGGTTGTAATTTAGAGTTGGAATATGAAAGCTCAAAGAATAAGAATAGTTGTTGTCTAGAATAACTTGATATTGGTCTTAAAAACTGCCACTAGTAATAATAGTTAATGTTAGTAAGGGTTACATGAACTCGGAAATAAAATACTGGTGATTTGGTAAAGAATGGTAGTTATATAAATATAGCTTTTTGAGAGATAAATCGAGACATGGGAACATCCTATTGGTATTTAGAATCCAGTAATTGAGGATTAGTTATCAAAGGATATGGGAAAGATTTTACATAGGAGTCTAATTAGAAGAGGGTATGTAAGATAGTTGTTCTAGGTTATATTGAGATTGCTCGTTTATCGTTGAAGTCTAAGGTAGATGGAAATAGCTATGTGTGTGAGTGATTGTTGAACAGTTATGTTGAGGTTATTAATATTAAGGTAACTATCTCGATCAATTTGGGAAAGACATTTGTTATGAAGGTCTTAGAGGCTGCGGATCAAGTTGAGGATATTAATATTGAAGTAACATGTATGCTAAGAATATATATTTTGAGATTGTATGAAATGATTTCCAAATTGATTATTTTTATATGAAACTTGATTTACGAGTATTAAAGTGTGATATTTATGAGAATGTGTTACAAGGTGAAATGTGATATGTGATATGTGAAATAAGGTGAATGAGTCGCCACTTACTACGTTGAATATATATAATATAAATAAGAATGGTGAAATGGGGTTGTGAACATGCACCCGGGTTAGGGCGGGTATTCCCTAGCTGTTACCCAATCAGGAGGGGCGAAATCCTGACGTTGAAGGACATGTCCAGTTAAGTCTTGCAAGCAGAACATAAAAGGTGGGGTGACGACCCTCAACAGTTTGGAGACAGCCGGTACGTTGTACCCCTCTCCACTCGCGTTCACAACGAGATAAGAAATGAAAATGAATGTTTCTTGTAAGAAACTTAAATGTTTTGGAAATAAGCCGAGTTTTCAAATAAATATTATATCGCTATTACATTTCCTTATGAACTACGGTTTCAATAAGAGTTGTATACTGTTGTATATTGTTGAGTAAGTGATTTGAAGTATATATAGAGTTTATGTGAATATATGTGAATATATGTGATGAGTGTATTAAACAAAAGCCACCAAAACATGTTTTATTTGTTTTACGGGTTTAGTACTCAGCGCGTTGCTGATGTGAGTCAAATGTTTTGTTTTGTCATTTCTGTGGCCTGTCACTTGGGTGGGTGGCAGCCCCTAATTAGTTCAGGCGGATGCAATGAAGTTGTGGAAGCTTGGAGCAGGAATTCTTATCACAACTATCTTTATATGTATTGAGGCGAGGACGATTGGCTTTGTAACAACGTAGTTATTAGTTATGTTGTAAATAGTTCTAAAATAGGAATTTGTAAAGTAGAAGCTGGAAATAGTTGCTGGAAATATATTAAAATGTTATACAGGTTCATAGTTTGGAAGCAAGTCCTAAGTTAAATTTTAGGCGGTCCGTATTTCAAACGGAGCTCTGCCGAATTTTCTGTAGACTTTTATTAGTTAATTAATACCATTCAGATCATTTAGATAACTTCATCTAGTGTTAATGTTTTATAGTTAAAGTTTTAAAAAGTTCAGGTTTTTAGAGTTCCATACTCGTCGTTTTAGGACGATGAGTGTGATGGTAATAGTCCGGATTAAGCTTTCCGCTGTGTTTAGCTCTAATTAAGTTGGTCGGTAAATCCGGGCTGTTACAAATGGTATCCGAGCAACCCTGCGACCGTGTGCTGAGTTAGCCACATAGCGGGGGTAAAAGATCTTTGGGAATGTTTGTATGTTAATTGGGTAAGTAGAGTTAATGTTCTGAGAAATAGAAGTGAAGAACAAGAGTTTAGTGATCAGTAGCTTTGGGAATGAGATTAGTAGGTTGTGTTGTGAATTGAGGTTGATCTTAGAGCTTATGTATTGAAGTTTCGAGGACGAAACTTATTTTAAGGGGGGTAGAATGTAACAGCCGGAATTTTAAGCAGCTTGGGTTTAAAGTAATTATATTAAGTTATTTAAATAGGATTCTAAAGTATTTCAGGTTAAGAGAGTTACTTGGATTGTTAGTTATATTAAGTTCCAATTGGTTTTAGTGCTTAAAGTAGATTAGAATACTCTCCAACACCATATGAGGACAAAAGTGGGTAAGATCTATCATTCTTATTGGTTAGGAAGGTTTTAGAAACCAATAAAGAAGTTAGAAGATCCTTAAGAACCTTATTCATTAAGATTGTGAAAATCGTATAGTGATCGTTTTATCGGGTAGCAACGAACTTCCAATTAAAGAGCCTTTAGGGGTTGAATCCGAGCTTAGAACCTAACGAAACTTGATATATGACATGCTTGGGATGTCTTAAGGTCAAAATGGTCATTTATTCCCAAGAATAACGTGGCTCACTAAGGTAAATTGCTCCTTAAGTAAAAACTGGCCAGCTGAAAGTACAGCTCAGACCTTTGCTCAAAGAAGGCTGCTTAGCAGCTACTTGGGTGTCAATCTCTTAAAACCCTTTGGGTGCATGAAAGCCAACACCTCAAGCTACCACCACAAGCAAGAATCACCCAGAAAATCCATGAAACCGACCTTACCCAGAAGAGGTTTCCCTCCCCTAAGGGTACCGCCATTTACCTGCTATAAATAGCAGTTTTGGGTTTTCGGTTCTTTTCACCCAATTCTTCTTCAAAAACACCTACCTTTTCTTATATATATCTCTTCTAGACATCCATATTTATCTGTTCAAGCCTTTTTTCAAGCCTTAAAGCCTTGGGAAGGTATAGAAAACTCCATAGAAACATCAAACAGGATGCTGTAAGTACAGCTTTGCATCCTCTTGTGTTTAGCTTACCTATTCATATTCTAAAGCTTGTTTAAACTAATCCTTAGCACCTTACTTATTCAGGGGAAGCTGTAGGAGTAGTGAGACAATTGGATTAAGAAGTTTCATTGAATAAAGCCTCTTGAGTGAAGGTACACACCTAGTTTGGTTTTAACCTAGGAAATTCCATACTTAAAGTTAGGTGATTGTTTCTTTCTAGTGTGAAGCATGTTTATGAAATGAATTTACTTATGATGTGTATCTTATTATGTGTATATTGAGTATATAACATGGACATAACATGTTAAGGTTCATTAGAGTTGTTCTAGGTGATCTAAACAACGCTTATTTACCGAGTTATCATGATTATGCATCTAATTGGGATATGTTGAGTACATGGACTTGTGTAGTGATCGATAATAGGTATACTCCTGATGGAATTATATGTTTAAGTGTTAACCAAGTCTCTAAGGCATAACTGGTTAAGTTCAATCAAAGTTACTACTTTAAAGACTAGTTTCAAGTATAAAAACTCTATGTTTCTTAACTACTATAGCGAGAGTAATTGAAGGGAGTTGATAAGGAATCTGTGAGTTAAGAATGAATTGATGAGATTATGAGTATTAAGTATTAAAGTATATTATTAAATATCTTGAATTACAAATATGAAAGTAAGGCGTGAACATGCACCCGGGTTAGGGCGGGTAGTCCCTAGCTGTTACCCAATCAGGAGGGGCGAAATCCTGACGTTGAAGGACATGTCCAGGTTAAGTCTTGCAAGCAGAACATAAAAGGTGGGGTGACGACCCTCAAAAGTTTGGAGACAGCCGGTACGCAGTACCCCTCTCCATTCGCGTTCATGCCAAACGATTCGATTTTATGAAATTATAATAATTGAGTTGAATGTGACTACTTGCTATTATAACTACGTGTTATTCGTTAGCTTTCAAAATACACCTAGACTTGTATTTTTCTATTATACAGTGTGTACTCAGCTTTGCTGATTTGTTTTGTCATTTCTGTGGCCTGTCACTTGGTGGGTGGCAGAGTCTAACCTTGATGCAGGATTATGTTAGAAGCCGGAATCGAGTTGAGAGCAAAGTTATGTTTCAGATGTATATTATCGGTTAAAGTCCTGTGATTTAAGTTTGGATACGAGGAGTTTGTTACAATTAGTTATGTTCTAATTTATTTCCTTTATTTTGGGATTGAGACCCGAATGACTCTGTAATTGAAGTATTATATAAAGGAAATTGTTTTGTGGGTCCATAACCCACAGGTCCAGGATCGTGTTTTTAAGGTTGTTTCCGCTGCAAGTTCCATTTAAACTATTACTTATTATTATGGATTCCATGTTCATTGAATTATGAGATTTCTAAGGGTGTTAAGCTAGCAGCTCGGGAGGCCGGGCTGTTACACATATGATTGAAATATATCTAATACCTATTCAAGGAGTCAAAAATATTTGAAAATTAAGCACAAAAATGATTTGAAAGGTGTTCATATACCATAAATCGCCTAATAGACTATGACGGTTTTACCCTTTGATTTGAATTGAGTTTTATCCAAGGGCTTCATATGCTTTTAATATATCTAATACCCATTCAAAGAGTAAAAAATATTTGGTAATTAAGCACAACAAAGGACTTGAAAGGTGTTCATACACCATAAATCGCCTAATAGACTATGACGGTTTTACCTTTGGTATGAAATGAGTTTGATCCAAAGGCTTCATATGCTTTTAATAGATCTAATACCTATTCAAGGACTCAAAAATATTTCGTAATTATTCACAACAAAATGATTTAAAAGGTGTTCATACACCACAAAGCCCTAAGAGACTATGACGGTTTTACCCTTTGATTTGAATTGAGTTTGATCCAAGGGCTTCATATGTTTTAAATATATCTGTAAACTGTTCAAGGAGTCATAAATATTTTGTAAATATTCATAAGAAAATAATTTGAAAGGTGTTCATACACCACAAATTGCCTAAAACACTATGATGATTTTACCCTTTGATTTGAAATAAGTTTGATCAACGGGCTTCATATGATTGAAATATATCTAATACCTATTCCAGAAGTCCAAAATATTTGGTAATTAAGCACAAAAAATTATTTGAAAGATGTTCATACATGACAAATCCCCTAAGAGACTATGACGGTTTTACCGTTTGATTTGAACTGAGTTTGATCCAAGGGCTTCATATTCTTATAATAGATCTAATACCTATTCAAGGACTCAAAAATACTTTGTAATTATTCACAACAAAATGATTTAAAAGGTGTTCTTACACCACAAAGCCCCTAAGAGACTATGACGGTTTTACCCTTTGATTTGAATAGAGTTTGATCCAAGGGCTTCATATGTTTTAAATATATCTGATAACTATTCAAGGAGTCATAAATATTTTGTAAATATTCATAAGAAAATAATTTGAAAGGTGTTCATACACCACAAATTGCCTAAGACACTATGATGATTTTACCCTTTGATTTGAAATAAGTTTCATCAACGGGCTTCATATGATTGAAATATATCTAATACCTATTCAAGAAGTCCAAAATATTTGGTAATTAAGCACAAAAAATGATTTGAAAGATGTTCATACATGACAAATCCCCTAAGAGACTATGACGGTTTTACCGTTTGATTTGAATTGAGTTTGATCCAAGGGCTTCATATGCTCTTAATAGATCTAATACCTATTCAAGGACTCAAAAATATTTGGTAATTATTCACAACAAAATGATTTGAAAGGTGTTCATGCACCACAAATCGCCTAAGAGACTATGACAGTTTTACCCTTTGATATGAAATGAGTTTAATCCAAGGGCTTCATATGCATTTAATAGACCTAATACCTTTTCAAGGACTCAAAAATATTTTGTAATTATTCACAATAAAATTATTTGAAAAGTGTTCATACAACACAAATCGCCTAAGAGACTATGACGGTTTTACCTTTTGATATGAAATGAGTTTGATCCAAGGGCTTCATATGTTTTAAATATATCTATAAACTGTTCAAGGAGTCAGAAATATTTGGTAAATATTCATAAGAAAATAATTTGAAAGGTGTTCATACACCACAAATCGCCTAAGACACTATGAAGATTTTACTTTTTGATTTGAAATAAGTTTAAACAACGGGCTTCATATGATTGAAATATATCTAATACCTATTCAAGGAGTCAAAAATATTTGGTAATTAAGCACAAAAAATAATTTGAAAGATGTTCATACATCACAAATCCCCTAAGAGACTATGACGGTTTTACCCTTTGATTTGAATTGAGTTAGAACCAAGGGCCTCATATTCTTTTAATAGATCTAATACCTATTCAAGGACTCAAAAATATTTGGTAATTATTCACAACAAAATTATTTGAAAGGTGTTCATACACCACAAATCACCTAAGAGACTATGACTGTTTTTCCTTTGATTTGCATTGACTTTTATCCAAGGGCTTCATATGATTTAAATATATCTAATACCCATTCAAGGGGACAAAAATATTTGCAAATTAAGCACAACAAATGACTTGAAAGGTACACCACAAATCCCTAAGAGACTATGACGGTTTTACAATTTGATTTGAATTGAGTTTGATCGGAGGGCTTCATATGCTTTAATTTATCTAATACCTATTCAAGGAGAAAAAAATATTTTGTAATTAAAAACAAAAATGATTTGAAAGGTGTTCATATACGACAAATCGCCTAATAGATTATGACATTTTACCCTTTGATTTGAATTGAGTTTTATCCAAGGGCTTCATATGCTTTTAATATATCTAATACCCATTCAAGGAGTCAAAAATATTTGGTAATTAAGCACAACAAAGGACTTGAAAGGTGTTCATAGACCACAAATCCCCTAAGAGACTATGACGGTTTTACCCTTTGATATGAAATGAGTTTGATCCAAGGGATTCATATGCTTTTAATAGATCTAATACCTATTCAAGGACTCAAAAATACTTTATAATTATTCACAACAAAATGATTTAAAAGGTGTTCTTACAACACAAAGCCCCTAAGAGAGTATGACGGTTTTACCCTTTGATTTGAATTGAGTTTGATCCAAGGGCTTCATATGCTTTAAATATATCTGATAACTGTTCAAGGAGTCAGAAATATTTGGTGAATATTCATAAGAAAATAATTTGAAAGATGTTCATACACCAAAAATTGCCTAAGACACTATCATGATTTTACCCTTTGATTTGAAATAAGTTTGATCAACGGGCTTCATATGATTGAAATATATCCAATACCTATTCAAGGAGTCAAAAATATTTGGTCATTAAGCACAAAAATGATTTGAAAGGTGTTCATACACCACAAATCGCTTAATAGACTCTGACGGTTTTATCCTTTGATTTGAATTGAGTTTGATCCAAGGGCTTCATATGCTTTAAATATATCTGATAACTATTCAAGGAGTCAGAAATATTTGGTAAACATTCATAAGAAAATAATTTGAAAGGTGTTCATACACCACAAATCGCCTAAGACACTATGATGATTTTACCCTTTGATTTGAAATATGTTTGATCAACGGGCTTCATATGATTGAAATATATCTAATACCTAGTCAAGGACTCAAAAACATTTGGTAATTAAGCACAACAATTTTTTTGAAAGATGTTCATACATCATAAATCCCCAAACAGACTATGACGGTTTTACCCTTTGATTTGAATTGAGTTTGATCCAAGGGCTTAATATGCTTTTAATAGATCTAATACCTATTCAAGGACTCAAAAAGATTTGGTAATTATTCACAACAAAATGATTTGAAAGGTGTTCATACACCACAAATCACCTAAGAGACTATGACGGTTTTACCCTTTGATTTGAATTGAGTAGTATCTAATACCATATTCTTTAAAAATATTTGCTAATTAAGCCCAACAAATGACTTGAAAGGTACACCAGAAATCCCCTAAGAGACTATGACGGTTTTACAATTTAATTTGAATTGAGTTTGATCCAAGGGCTTCATATGCTTTAATCTATCTAATACCTATTCAAGGAGACAAAAAGATTTTATAATTAATCACAAATAAATAATTTGAAAGGTGTTCATACACCACAAATCCTTTAAGAGACGATGACCGTTTTACACTTTGATTTGAATCAAGTTTGATCCAAGGGCTTCATATTCTTTAAATATATCTTATACCTATTCAAGAAATCAAAAATATTTGGTAACTATTCACAAAAATATGATTTGAAAGGTGTTCATTCACCACAAATCGCCTAAGAGAATATGACTGTTTTACCCTTTGATTTCAAATAAGTTTGATCCAAGGGCTTCATATGATAGAAATATATCTAATGCCTATTCAAGGAGTCAAAAATATTTGGTAATTAAGCTCAAAAAATGATTTGAATTGTGTTCATACATCACAAATCGCCTGAGACTATGACGGTTTTACCCTTTGATATAAAATAAAGTTGATCCAAGGGTTTCATATGATTGAAATATATCTAATACCTATTCAAGGAGTCAAAAATATTTGGTAATTAAGCACAAAAAATGATTTCAAAGGTGTTCATACACCACAAATCCCCTAAGAGACTATGCCGGTTTTACCCTTTGATTTGAATTGAGTTTGATCCAAGGTTTTCATATACTTTTAATAGATCTAATACCTATTCAAGGAGTCAAAAATATTTGGTCATATTGCACCACAAATGATTTGAAAGTTGTTCTTACACCACAAATCCCCTAATAGACTTTGATGGTTTTACCCTCTGATTTGAATTGTGTTTTATCCAAGGGCTTTATATGCTTTAAATATATATCTGATAACTATTCAAGGAGTCAGAAACATTTGGTAAATATTCATAAGAAAATAATTTGAAAGGTGTTCATACACCACAAATCGCCAAAGACACTATGATGATTTTACCCTTTGATTTGAAATAAGTTTGATCAACGGGCTTCATGTGATTGAAATATATCTAATACCTATTCAAGGACTCAAAAATATTTGGTAATTAAGCACAAAAATGATTTGAAAGGTGTTCATACACCACAAATCGTCTAAGAGACTATAACGGTTTTACACTTTGATTTGAATCAAGTTTGATCCAAGGGCATCATATTCTTTAAATATATCTTATACCTATTCAAGGAATCAAAAATATTTGGTAATTAAGCACAAAAATGATTTGAAAGGTGTTCATACACCACAAATCGCCTAAGAGACTATAACGGTTTTACACTTTGATTTGAATCAAGTTTGATCCAAGGGCATCATATTCTTTAAATATATCTTATACCTATTCAGGAATCAAAAATATTTGGTAACTAGTCACAAAAAAAGATTTGAAAGGTGTTCATTCACCACAAATCGCCTAAGAGAATATGACGTTTTACCCTTTGATTTAAAATAAGTTTGAACCAAGGGCTTCATATTATTGAAATATATCTAATACCTATTCAAGGAGTCAAAAATATTTGGTAATTAAGCTCAAAAAATGATTTGAATTGTGTTCATACATCACAAATCGCCTAAGAGACTATGACGGTTTTACCCTTTGATATAAAATAAGTTTGATCCAAGGGCTTCATATGCTTTTTATAGATCTAATACCTATTCAAAGACTCAAAAATATTTGGTAATTATTCACAACAAAATGATTTAAAGGTGTTCATACACCACAAATCGCCTAAGAGACTATGACAGTTTTACCCTTTGATATGAAATGTGTTTGATCCAAGGGCTTCATATGCTTTTAATAGATCTAATACCAATTCTAGGACTCAAAAATATTTTGTAATTATTCACAACAAAATGATTTGAAAGGTGTTCATACAACACAAATCGCCTAAGAGACTATGACGGATTTACCCTTTTATATGAAATGAGTTTGATCCAAGTGATTCATATGCTTTTAATAGATCTAATACCTATTCAAGGACTCAAAAATATTTTGTAATTATTCACAACAAAATGATTTAAAAGGTGTTCATACACCACAAAGCCCCTAAGAGACTATGACAGTTTTACCTTTTGATTTGAATTGAGTTTGATCCAAGGGCTTCACATGTTTTAAATATATCTCATAACTTTTCAAGGAGTCATTAATATTGGGTAAATATTAATAACAAAATAATTTAAAAGGTGTTCATACACCACAAATCGCCTAAGACACTATGATGATTTTACCCTTTGATTTGAAATAAGTTTGATCAACGGGCTTCATATGTTTGAAATATATCAAATACCTATTCAAGGAGTCAAAAATATTTGGTAAGTAAGCACAAAAAATGATTTGAAAGATGTTCATACATGACAAATCCCCTAAGAGACTATGACGGTTTTACCTTTTGATTTGAATTGAGTTTTATCCAAGGGCTTCATATGCTTTAAATATATCTAATACCCATTCAAGGCGACAAAAATATTTGCTAAGTAAGCACAACAAATGACTTGAAGGTACACCACAAATCCCCTAAGAGACTATGATGGTTTTACAATTTGATTTGAATTGAGTTTGATCCAAGGGGTTCATATGCTTTAATTAATCTAATACCTATTCAAGGAGACAAAAATGATTTGGAAGGTGTTCATACACCACAAATCGCCTAATAGACTATGTCGGTTTTACCCTTTGATTTGAATTGAGTTTGATCCAAGGGCTTCATATGCTTTAAATATATCTGATAACTATTCAAGGAGTCAGAAATATTTGGTAAATATTCATAATAGAATAATTTGAAAGGTGTTCATACACCACAAATTGCCTAAGACACTACGATGATTTTACCCTTTGATTTGAAATAAGTTTGATCAACGGGCTTCATTTGATTGAAATATATCTAATACCTATTCAAGGAGTCAAAAATATTTGGTAATTAAGCACAACAATTGATTTGAAAGATGTTCATACATCACAAATCCCCAAACAGACTATGACGGTTTTACCCTTTGATTTGAATTGAGTTTGATCCAAGGGCTTCATATGCTTTTTAATAGATCTAATACCTATTCAAGGACTCAAAACTATTTGGTAATTATTCACAACAAAATGATTTGAAAGGTGTTCAAACCCCACAAATCACCTAAGAGACTATGACGTTTTACCCTTTGATTTGAATTGAGTAGTATCCAAGGGCTTCATATGCTTTAAATATATCTAATACCCATTCAAGGAGACAAAAATATTTGCTAATTAAGCCCAACAAATGACTTGAAAGGTACACCACAAATCCCCTAAGAGACTATGACGGTTTTACAATTTGATTTGAATTGAGTTTGAAGGGCTTCATATGCTTTAATTTATCTGACGGTTTTACACTTTGATTTGAATCAAGTTTGATCCAAGGGCTTCATATTCTTTAAATATATCTTATACCTATTCAAGAAATCAAAAATATTTGGTAACTATTCGCAAAAATATGATTTAAAAGGTGTTCATTCACCACAAATCGCCTAAGAGAATATGACGGTTTTACCCTTTGATTTCAAATAAGTTTGATCCAAGGGCTTCATATGATTGAAATATATCTAATGCCTATTCAAGGAGTCAAAAATATTTGGTAATTAAGCTCAAAAAATGATTTGAATTGTGTTCATACATCACAAATCCCCTAAGAGACTATGACGGTTTTACCCTTTGATATAAAATAAGTTTGATCCAAGGGCTTCATATGATTGAATTATATCTAATACATATTCAAGGAGTCAAAAATTTTTGGTAAATATTCATAAGAAAATGATTTGAATGGTGTTCATACACCACAAATCGCCTAAGACACTATGATGATTTTACCCTTGGATTTGAAATAAGTTTGATCAACGGGCTTCATATGATTGAAATATATCTAATACCTATTCAAGGAGTCAAAAATATTTGGTAATTAAGCACAAAAATGATTTGAAAGGTGTTCATACACCACAAATCGCCTAAGAGACTATAACGGTTTTACACTTTGATTTGAATCAAGTTTGATCCAAGGGCATCATATTCTTTAAATATATCTTATACCTATTCAAGGAATCAAAAATATTTGGTAATTAAGCACAAAAATGATTTGAAAGGTGTTCATACACCACAAATCGCCTAATAGACTATAACGGTTTTACACTTTGATTTGAATAAAGTTTGATCCAAGGGCATCATATTCTTTAAATATATCTTATACCTATTCAGGAATCAAAAATATTTGGTAACTAGTCACAAAAAAAGATTTGAAAGGTGTTCATTCACCACAAATCGCCTAAGAGAATATGACGGTTCTACCCTTTGATATAAAATAAGTTAGATCCAAGGGCTTCATATGATTTTTATAGATCTAATACCTATTCAAAGACTCAAAAATATTTGGTAATTATTCACAATAAAATGATTTGAAAGGTGTTCATACACCACAAATCGCCTAAGAGACTATGACAGTTTTACCCTTTGATATGAAATGTGTTTGATCCAAGGGCTTCATATGCTATTAATAGATCTAATACCTATTCAAGGACTCAAAAATATTTTGTAATTATTCACAACAAAATGATTTGAAAGGTGTTCATACAACACAAATCGCCTAAGAGATAATGACGGATTTACCCTTTTATATGAAATGAGTTTGATCCAAGTGCTTCATATGCTTTTAATAGATCTAATACCTATTCAAGGACTCAAAAATATTTTGTAATTATTCACAACAAAATGATTTAAAAGGTGTTCATACACCACAAAGCCCCTAAGAGACTATGACGGTTTTACCCTTTGATTTGAATTGAGTTTGATCCAAGGGCTTCATATGTTTTAAATATATCTCATAACTGTTCAAGGATTCATTAATATTGGGTAAATATTAATAACAAAATAATTTAAAAGGTGTTCATACACCACAAATCGCCTAAGACACTATGATGATTTTACCCTTTGATTTGAAATAAGTTTGATCAACGGGCTTCATATGTTTGAAATATATCAAATACCTATTCAAGGAGTCAAAAATATTTGGTAAGTAAGCACAAAAAATGATTTGAAAGATGTTCATACATGACAAATCCCCTAAGAGACTATGACGGTTTTACCCTTTGATTTCAATTGAGTTTGATCCAAGGGCTTCATATGCTTTTAATAAATCTAATACCTATTCAAGGACTCAAAAATATTTGGTAATTATTCACAACAAAATGATTTGCAAAGTGTTCATACACCACAAATCACCTAAGAGACTATGACGGTTGTACCCTTTGATTTGAATTGAGTTTTATCCAAGGGCTTCATATGCTTTAAATATATCTAATACCCATTCAAGGCGACAAAAATATTTGCTAAGTAAGCACAACAAATGACTTGAACGGTACACCACAAATCCCCTAAGAGACTATGACGGTTTTACAATTTGATTTGAATTGAGTTTGATCCAAGGGGTTCATATGCTTTAATTAATCTAATACCTATTCAAGGAGACAAAAATATTTGGTAATTGAAAACAAAAATGATTTGGAAGGTGTTCATACACCACAAATCGCCTAATAGACTATGTCGGTTTTACCCTTTGATTTGAATTGAGTTTGATCCAAGGGCTTCATATGCTTCAAATATATCTGATAACTATTCAAGGAGTCAGAAATATTTGGTAAATATTCATAATAAAATAATTTGAAAGGTGTTCATACACCACAAATTGCCTAAGGCACTATGATAATTTTACCCTTTGATTTGAAATAAGTTTGATCAACGGGCTTCATTTGATTGAAATATATCTAATACGTATTCAAGGAGTCAAAAATAGTTGGTAATTAAGCACAACAATTGATTTGAAAGATGTTCATACATCACAAATCCCCAAACAGACTATGACGGTTTTACCCTTTGATTTGAATTGAGTTTGATCCAAGGGCTTCATATGCTTTTTAATAGATCTAATACCTATTCAAGGACTCAAAACGATTTGGTAACTATTCACAACAAAATGATTTGAAAGGTGTTCAAACCCCACAAATCACCTAAGAGACTATGACGTTTTACCCTTTGATTTGAATTGAGTAGTATCCAAGGGCTTCATATGCTTTAAATATATCTAATACCCATTCAAGGAGACAAAAATATTTGCTAATTAAGCCCAACAAATGATTTCAAAGGTGTTCATACACCACAAATCCCCTAAGAGACTTGACGGTTTTACCCTTTGATTTGAATTGAGTTTGATCCAAGGTTTTCATATACTTTTAATAGATCTAATACCTATTCAAGGAGTCAAAAATATTTGGTAATATTGCACCACAAATGATTTGAAAGTTGTTCTTACACCACAAATCCCCTAATAGACTATGATGGTTTTACCCTCTGATTTGAATTGAGTTTGATCCAAGGGCTTCATATGCTTTAAATATATATCTGATAACTATTCAAGGAGTCAGAAATATTTGGTAAATATTCATAAGAAAATAATTTGAAAGGTGTTCATACACCACAAATCGCCTAAGACACTATGATGCTTTTACCCTTTGATTTGAAATAAGTTTGATCAACGGGCTTCATAAGATTGAAATATATCTAATACCTATTCAAGGATTCAAAATTATTTGGTAATTAACAACAAAAATGATTTGAAAGTTGTTCATATACCACAAATCGCCTAAGAGACTATAACGGTTTTACACTTTGATTTGAATCAAGTTTGATCCAAGGGCATCATATTCTTTAAATATATCTTATACCTATTCAAGGAATCAAAAATATTTGGTAACTAGTCACAAAAAAATGATTTGAAAGGTGTTCATTCACCACAAATCGCCCTATGAGAATATGACGGTTTTACCCTTTGATTTCAAATAAGTTTGATCCAAGGGCTTCATATGATTGAAATATATCTAATACATATTCAAGGAGTCAAAAATATTTGGTAATTAAGCTCAAAAAATGATTTGAATTGTGTTCATACATCACAAATCGCCTAAGAGACTATGACGGTTTTACCCTTTGATATAAAATAAGTTTGATCCAAGGGCTTCATATGATTTTTATAGATCTAATACCTATTCAAGGCCTCAAAAATATATGGTAATTATTCACAACAAAATGATTTGAAAGGTGTTCATACACCAGAAATCGCCTAAGAGACTATGACAGTTTTACCCTTTGATATGAAATGTGTTTGATCCAAGGGCTTCATATGCTTTTAATAGATCTAACACCTATTCAAGGACTCAAAAATATTTTGTAATTATTCACAACAAAATGATTTGAAAGGTGTTCATACAACACAAATCGCCTAAGAGACTATGACGGATTTACCCTTTGATATGAAATGAGTTTGATCCAAGTGCTTCATATGCTTTTAATAGATCTAATACCTATTCAAGGTCTCAAAAATATTTTGTAATTATTCACACCAAATTGATTTAAAAGGTGTTCATACACCACAAAGCCCCTAAGAGACTAAGACGGTTTTACCCTTTGATTTGAATTGAGTTTGATCCAAGGGCTTCATATGTTTTAAATATATCTGATAAATGTTCAAGGAGTCATTAATATTGGGTAAATATTCATAACAAAATAATTTACAAGGTGTTCATGCACCACAAATCGCCTAAGACACTATGATGATTTTATCCTGTGATTTGAAATAAGTTTGATCAACGGGCTTTATATGATCGAAATATATCAAATACCTATTCAAGGAGTCAAAAATATTTGGTAATTAAGCACAAAAAATGATTTGAAAGATGTTCATACATCACAAATACCCTAAGAGAGTATGACGGTTTTACCCTTTGATTTCAATTGAGTTTGATCCAAGGGCTTCATATGCTTTTAATAAATATAATACCTATTCAAGGACTCAAAAATATTTGGTAATTATTCACAACAAAATGATTTGCAAAGTGTTCATACACCACAAATCACCTAAGAGACTATGACGGTTGTACCCTTTGATTTGAATTGAGTTTTATCCAAGGGCATCATTTGCTTTAAATATATCTAATACCCATTCAAGGCGACAAAAATATTTGCGAATTAAGCACAACAAATGACTTGAAAGGTACACCACAAATCCCCTAAGAGACTATGACGGTTTTACAATTTAATTTGAATTGAGTTTGATCTAAGGGCTTCATATGCTTTAATTTATCTAATACCTATTCAAGGAGACAAAAATATTTGGTAATTGAAAACAAAAATGATTTGAAAGGTGTTCATATACCACAAATTGCCTAATAGACTATGACGGTTTTACCCTTTGATTTGAATTGAGTTTTATCCAAGGGCTTCATATGCTTTTAATATATCTAATACCCATTCAAGGAGTCAAAAATATTTGGTAATTAAGCACAACAAAGGACTTCAAAAGGTGTTCATACACCACAAATCCCCTATGAGACTATGACGGTTTTACCCTTTGATTTGTATTGAGATTGATCCAAGCGCTTCATATACTTTAAATATATCTAATACCTATTCAAGGAGTCAAAAATATTTGGTAATTATTCACAAAAAAATAATTTGAAAGGTGTTCATACAAAACAAATCGCCTAAGAGACTATGACGGATTTACCCTTTGATAGAAAATGAGTTTGATCCAAGGGCTTCATATGCTTTTAATAGATCTAATACCTATTGAAGGACTCAAAAATATTTTGTAATTATTCACAACAAAATGATTTAAAAGGTGTTCATGCACCACAAAGCCCCTAAGAGAGTATGACGGTTTTACCCTTTGATTTGAATTGAGTTTGATCCAATGGCTTCATATGTTTTAAATATATCTGATAACTGTTCAAGGAGTCAGAAATATTTGGTAAATATTCATAAGAAAATAATTTGAAAGGTGTTCATACTCCACAAATCGCCTAAGAGACTATGATGATTTTACCCTTTGATTTGAAATAAGTTTGATAAACGGGCTTCATATGATTGAAAAATATCTAATACCTATTCAAGGAGTCAAAAATATTTGGTAATTAAGCACAAAAAATGATTTTAAAGATGTTCATACATCACAAATCCCTTAAGAGAATATGACAGTTTTACCCTTTGATTTGAATTGAGTTTGAGCCAAGGGCTTCATATGCTTTTAATAGATCTAATACCTATTCAAGGACTTAAAAATATTTGGTAATTATTCACAACAAAATGATTTGAAAGGTGTTCATACACCACAAATCGCCTAAGAGACAATGACGGTTTTTCCCTTTGATATGAAATGAGTTTGATCCATGGGCTTCATATGCTTTTAATAGATCTAATAACTTTTCAAGGACTCAAACTTATTTTGTAATTATTCACAACAAAATGATTTAAAAGATGTTCATACAACACAAATCGCCTAAGAGACTAAACGGTTTTACCCTTTGATATGAAATGAGTTTGATCCAAGGGCTTCATATGCTTTTAATAGATCTAATACCTATTCAGGGACTCAAAAATATTTTGTAATTATTAACAACAAAATGATTTAAAAGGTGTTCCTAAACCACAAAGCACCTAAGAGACTATGACGGTTTTACCCTTTGATTTGAATTGAGTTTGATCCAAGGGCTTCATATGTTTTAAATATAGCTGATAACTGTTCAAGGAGTCAGAAATATTTGGTAAATATTCATAAGAAAGTAATTTGAAAGGTGTTCATACACCACAAATAGCTTAAGACACTATGATGATTTTACCCTTTGATTTGAAATAAGTTTGATCAACAGGCTTCATATGATTGAAATATATCTAATACCTATTCAAGGAGTCAAAATGTTTTGGTAATTAAGCACAAAAAATGATTTGAAAGATGTTCAAACATCACAAATCCCCTAAGAGACTATGACGGTTTTACCCTTTGATTTGAATTGATTTTGATCCAAGGGCTTCAAATGCTTTTAATAGATCTAATACCTATACAAGGACTCGAAAATATTTGGTAATTATTCACAACTAAATGATTTGAAAGGTGTTCATACACCACAGATCACCTAAGAGACTATGACGGTTTTACCCTTCGATTTCAAATAAGTTTGATCCAAGGGCTTAATATGATTGAAATATATCTAATACCTATTCAAGGAGTCAAAAATGTTTGGTAATTAAGCACAAAAAATGATTTGAATTGTGTTCATACATCACAAATCGCCTAAGAGACTATGACGGTTTTACCCTTTGATATAAAAGAAGTTTGATCCAAGGGCTTCATATGATTGAAATATATCTAATACTTATTCAAGGAGTCAAAAATATTTGGTAATTAAACACAAAAAAATGATTTCAAAGGTGTTCATACACCATAAATCCCCTAAGAGACTATGACGATTTTACGCTTTGATTTGAATTTAGTTTGATCCAAGGTTTTCATACACTTTTAATAGATCTATTACCTATTCAAGGACTCAGAAATATTTGGTAATTATTCACAACCAAAATAATTTGAAAGGTCTTCATACACCACAAAACGCCTAGGAGATTATGACGGTTTGACCCTTTGATTTGAAAAAAGTTTTATCAAAAGGCTTCATATGATTGAAATATATCTAATACCTATCAAGCAGTAAAAAATAATTTGGTAAATAAGCACAAACAATGATTTGAAAGGTATTTACACACCACAAACCCCTAAGAGACTGACGATTTTACCCTTTGAAATGAATTTGATCCAAGGGCTTCATATGATTTAAATAGATCTAATACCTATTCAAGGACTCAAAAATATTTGGTAATTATTCACAACAAAATGATTTGAAAGGTGTTCATTCACCACAAATCGCCTAAGAGACTATGACGGTTTTACCCTTTATTTTGAATTTAGTTTGTTCCAAGGGCTTCATATGCTTTCAATAAATCTAATGCCTATTCAAGTTCTCAAAAATATTTGGTAATTATTCACAAAAAAAAATGATTTGAAAGGTGTTCATACACCACAAATCCCCTAAGAGACAATGACGGTTTTACCCTTTTCTTTTAAATAAGTTTGAACCTAGGGCTTCATATGATTGAAATATACATAATACCAATTGAAGGAGTAAAAAATATTTGTTAATCAAGCACAAAAAATATGAAAGGTGTTCATACACCAAAAATCGGCTTAGAGACTATGACGGTTTTACCCTTTGATTTGAATTGAGTTTGATCCAAGGGCTTCATGTGCTTTAAATAAATCTAATACCTATTCAAGGACTCAAAAATATTTGGTAATTATTCACAACAAAATAATATGAAAGGTGTTCATACGCCATAAATTGCCGAAGAGACTATGACGGTTTTCCTATTTGATTTGAAAGATGTTTGTTCCAAGGGCTTTATATGATTGAAATATAACGAATACCCATACAAGGAGTCAAAAATATTTGTTAATTAAGCACAAAATATGATTTAAAAGGTGTTCATTCACCATAGATGGCCTAAGAGACTATGACGGTTTTACCCTTTGATTTGAATTGAGTTTTATCCAAGGGCATCATATGCTTTAAATTCATCTAATACCTATTCAAGGAGACAAAAATATATGGTAATTAAGCACAAAAAAAATAATTTGAATGGTGTTCATACACCACAAATCCTTTAAGAGACTATGACGGTTTTACCCTTTGAATTGAATTGAGTTTGATCAAAGGGCTCCATATTCTTTAAATATTTCTAATTCCTATTCATGTTCTTAAAAATATTTGGTAATTATTCACAAAAAAAATGATTTGAAAGGTGTTCATACACCACAAATCCCCTAAGAGACTATAACGGTTTTACCCTTTTATTTGAAATAAGTTTGATCAAAGGGCTTCATATGATTGAAATATACATAATACCAATTGAAGGAGTAGAAAATATTTGTTAATTAAGCAAAAAAAATATGAAAGGTGCTCATACACCAAAAATCGGCTAAGAGACTATGACGGTTTTACCCTTTGATTTGAATTGAGTTTGATCAAAGGGCTTCATATGCTTTAAATATATCTAATACCTATTCAAGGACTTAAAAATATTTGTTAATTATTCACAACAAAATGATTTGAAAGGTGTTCACACACCACAAATCGCCTAAGAGACTATGACGATTTTACCCTTTGATATGAGATAATTTATATCCAAGTTCTCCATATGATTGAAATATATCTAATACCTTTCCAAGGAGTCAAAAATATTTGGTAATTAAGCACAAAAAATTATTTGAAGGTGTTCATACACCACAAATCCCCTAAGATACTATGACGGTTTTACCCTTTGATTTGAAATAAGTTTGATCCAAGGGCTTCATATGATTGAAATATACCTAATTCCAATTGAATGGGTCAAAAATATTTGTTAATTAAGCTCAAAAAATGATTTGAAAGGTTTTCATACACCAAAGATCGCCACTGAGACTATGACGGTTTTACCCTTTGATTTTAATTGAGTTTTATCCAAGGGCTTCATATGCTTTAAATATATCTAATACCTATTCAAGGAGAAAAAATATTTGGTAATTACGCACAAAAAAATAATTTGAAAGTTGTTCATACACCACAAAACGCCTAAGAGATTATGACGGTTTGACCCTTTGATTTGAAATAAGTTTGATCCAAAGGCTTCATATGATTGAAATATATCTCATACCTATCAAGGAGTAAAAAATAATATGGTAAATAAGCACAAACAATGATTTGAAAGGTGTTTACACACCACAAACCCCTAAGAGACTGCCGATTTTACCCTTTGAATTGAATTTGATCTAAGGACTTCATATGCTTTAAATAGATCTAATACCTATTCAAGGAATAAAAACTATTTGGTAATTATTCACAACAAAATGATTTGAAAGGAGTTCATTCACCACAAATCGCCTAAGAGACTATGACGGTTTTACCCTTTGTTTTGAATTTAGTTTGTTCCAAGGGCTTCATATGCTTTAAATAAATCTAATACCTATTCAAGGAGTCAAAAATATTTGGTAATTATTCCCAACAAAATAATTTGAAAGGTGTTCATACGCCATAAATTGCCGAAGAGACTATGACGGTTTTACTATTTGATTTGAAATTAGTTTGTTCCAAGGGCTTTAAATGATTGAAATATAACGAATACCCATACAAGGAGTCAAAAATATTTGTTAATTAAGCACAAAATATGATTTAAAAGGTGTTCATTCACCATAGATGGCCTAAGAGACTATGACGGTTTTACCCTTTGATTTGAATTGAGTTTTATCCAAGGGCATCATATGCTTTAAATTCATCTAATACCTATTCAAGGAGACAAAAATATTTGGTTATTAAGCACAAAAAAAATAATTTGAATGGTGTTCATACACCACAAATCCTTTAAGAGACTATGACGGTTTTATCCTTTGATTTGAATTGAATTTGATCCAAGGGCTCCATATTATTTAAATATTTCTAATGCCTATTCAAGTTCTCAAAAATATTTGGTAATTATTCACAAAAAAAATGATTTGAAAGGTGTTCATACACCACAAATCGCCTAAGAGACTATGACGATTTTATCCTTTGATTTGAATTGAGTTTGATCCCAGGCTTCATATGCTTTAAATATATCTAATACCTATTTAAGGAGTCAAAAATATTTGGTAATTATTCACAAAAAAATAATTTGAAAGGTGTTCATACGCCACAAATCGCCGAAGAGACTATGACAGTTTTACCCTTTGATTTGAAATAAGTTTGATCCAAGGGCTTCATATGATTGAAATATATCTAATACCTATTCAAGGAGTCAAAAATATTTTGTAATTAAGCACAAAAAATGATTTGAAAGGTGTTCATACACAACAAATAGCCTAAGAGATTATAACGGTATTACCCTTTAATTTGAAATAATTTTGATCAAATTGCTTTATATGATTGAAATGTATCTTATACTAATTCAAGGAGTCAAAAACATTTGGTAATTAAGCACAACAAATGATTTGAAAGGTGTTCAGACATCATAAATCGCCTAAGAGACTATGACGGTTTTACCCTTTGATTTGAATTGAGTTTGATCCAAGGGAGTCATATGCTTTAAATAGATGTGATACCTATTCAAGCACTCAAAAATATTTTGGTAATTATTCACAACAAAATGATTTGAATGGTGTTCATACACCACAAATCGCCTAAGAGACTATGACGATTTTACCCTTTGATTTGAATTGAGTTTGATCCAAGGGCTTCATATGATTGAAATATACCCAATATCAATTCAAGGAGTCAAAAATATTTGTTAATTAAGAACCAAAAATTATTTGAAAGGTGTTCATACACAACAAATAGCCTAAGAGATTATAACGGTATTACCCTTTAATTTGAAATAATTTTGATCAAAGTGCTTTATATGATTGAAATATATCTTATACTAATTCAAGGAGTCAAAAACATTTGGTAATTAAGCACAATAAATGATTTGAAAGGTGTTCAGACACCATAAATCGCCTAAGAGACTATGACGGTTTTACCCTTTTATTTGAATTGAGTCTGATCCAAGGGCTTCATATGCTTTAAGTATATCTGATACCTATTCAGGGAGTCAGAAATATTTTGTATATATTCACAACAAAATAATTTGAAAAGTGTTCATACACCACAAATTGCCCAAGAGACTATGACGGTTTTACCCTTTAATTTGAAATGAGTTCGATCCAAGGGCTTCATATTCTTTAAATAAATCTAATACCTATTCAAGGACTCAAAAATATTTGGTAATTATTCGCAACAAAATGATTTGAAAGGTCTTCAATCACCACAAATCGTCTAAAAGACTATGACGGTTTTACCCTTTGTTTTGATTCGAGTTTGATCGAAGGGATTCATATGCTTTAAATATATCTAATACCTATTCAAGGAGTCTAAAATATTTGGTAATTAAGCACAAAAAATGATTTGAAATGTTTTTATACACCACAAATCACCTAAGAGACTATGATGGTTTTACCCTTTGATTTGAATTGAGATTGATCCAAGGGCTTCATATGCTTTAAATAGATCTGATACCTATTCAAGGACTCAAAAATATTTTGGTAATTATTCACAACAAAATTATTTGAAAGGTGTTCATACACCACAAATCGCCTAAGAGACTATGAAGGTTTTACCCATTGATTTGAATAGAGTTTGATCCAAGGGCATCATACGATTGAAATATACCTAATATCAATTCAAGTAGTCAAAAATATTTGGTAATTAGGAACAAAAAATGATTTGAAAGGTGTTCAAACACCACAAATCGCCTAATAGATTATAACGGTATAACCCTTTAATTTGAAATAATTTTGATCAAAGTGCTTCATATGATTGAAATATATCTAATACCAATTCAAGGAGTCAAAAACATTTGGTAATTAAGCACAACAAATGATTTTAAAGGTGTTCATACACCAGAAATCGCCTAAGAGACTATGACGGTTTTACCCTTTGATTTGAATTGAGTTTGATCCAAGGGCTTCATATGCTTTAAGTATATCGGATACCTATTCAAGGAGTCAGAAATATTTTGTAAATATTCACAACAAAATAATTTGAAAAGTGTTCATACACCACAAATCGCCCAAGAGACTATGACGGTTTTACCCTTTAATTTGAAATGAGTTTGATCTAAGGGCTTCTTATGCTTTACATAAAACAAATACCTATTCAAGGACTCATAAATATTTGGTAATTATTCACAACAAAATGATTTGAAAGGTCTTCATTCACCACAAATCGTCTAAAAGACTATGACGGTTTTACCCTTTGTTTTGAATTGAGTTTGATCCAATGGCTTCATATGATTTAAATATATCTAATACCTATTCAAGGAGTCAAAAATATTTGGTAATTATTAACAAAAAAATAATTTGAAAGGTGTTCATACGCCACAAATCGCCGAAGAGACTATGACGGTTTTACCCTTTGATTTGAAATAAGTTTGATACAAGGGCTTCATATGATTGAGATATATCTATTACCTAATCAAGGAGTCAATAATATTTGGTAATGAAGCACAAAAAATGATTTGAAATTTGTTCATACACCACAAATCACCTAAGAGACTATGACGGTTTTACCCTTTAATTTGAAATGAGTTCGATCCAAGGGCTTTATATTCTTTAAATAAATCTAATACCTATTCAAGGACTCAAAAATATTTGGTAATTATTCGCAACAAAATGATTTGAAAGGTCTGCATTCACCACAAATCGTCTAAAAGACTATGACGGTTTTACCCTTTGTTTTGATTCGAGTTTGATCCAAGGGATTCATATGCTTTAAATATATCTAATACCTATTCAAGGAGTCCAAAATATTTGGTAATTAAGCAGAAAAAATGATTTGAAATGTGTTCATACACCACAAATCACCTAAGAGACTATGATGGTTTTACCCTTTGATTTGAATTGAGATTGATCCAAGGGCTTCATATGCTTTAAATAGATCTGATACCTATTCAAGGACTCAAAAATATTTTGGTAATTATTCACAACAAAATTATTTGAAAGGTGTTCATACACCACAAATCGCCTAAGAGACTATGACGGTTTTACCCATTGATTTGAATAGAGTTTGATCCAAGGGCTTCATATGATTGAAATATACCTAATATCAATTCAAGTAGTCAAAAATATTTGGTAATTAGGAACAAAAAATGATTTGAAAGGTGTTCAAACACCACAAATCGCCTAATAGATTATAACGGTATAACCCTTTAATTTGAAATAATTTTGATCAAAGTGCTTCATATGATTGAAATATATCTAATACCAATTCAAGGAGTCAAAAACATTTGGTAATTAAGCACAACAAATGATTTTAAAGGTGTTCATACACCAGAAATCGCCTAAGAGACTATGACGGTTTTACCCTTTGATTTGAATTGAGTTTGATCCAAGGGCTTCATATGCTTTAAGTATATCGGATACCTATTCAAGGAGTCAGAAATATTTTGTAAATATTCACAACAAAATAATTTGAAAAGTGTTCATACACCACAAATCGCCCAAGAGACTATGACGGTTTTACCCTTTAATTTGAAATGAGTTTGATCTAAGGGCTTCTTATGCTTTAAATAAATCAAATACCTATTCAAGGACTCATAAATATTTGGTAATTATTCACAACAAAATGATTTGAAAGGTCTTCATTCACCACAAATCGTCTAAAAGACTATGACGGTTTTACCCTTTGTTTTGAATTGAGTTTGATCCAATGGCTTCATATGATTTAAATATATCTAATACCTATTCAAGGAGTCAAAAATATTTGGTAATTATTAACAAAAAAATAATTTGAAAGGTGTTCATACGCCACAAATCGCCGAAGAGACTATGACGGTTTTACCCTTTGATTTGAAATAAGTTTGATACAAGGGCTTCATATGATTGAGATATATCTATTACCTAATCAAGGAGTCAATAATATTTGGTAATGAAGCACAAAAAATGATTTGAAATTTGTTCATACACCACAAATCACCTAAGAGACTATGACGGTTTTACCCTTTAATTTGAAATGAGTTCGATCCAAGGGCTTTATATTCTTTAAATAAATCTAATACCTATTCAAGGACTCAAAAATATTTGGTAATTATTCGCAACAAAATGATTTGAAAGGTCTGCATTCACCACAAATCGTCTAAAAGACTATGACGGTTTTACCCTTTGTTTTGATTCGAGTTTGATCCAAGGGATTCATATGCTTTAAATATATCTAATACCTATTCAAGGAGTCCAAAATATTTGGTAATTAAGCACAAAAAATGATTTGAAATGTGTTCATACACCACAAATCACCTAAGAGACTATGATGGTTTTACCCTTTGATTTGAATTGAGATTGATCCAAGGGCTTCATATGCTTTAAATAGATCTGATACCTATTCAAGGACTCAAAAATATTTTGGTAATTATTCACAACAAAATTATTTGAAAGGTGTTCATACACCACAAATCGCCTAAGAGACTATGACGGTTTTACCCATTGATTTGAATAGAGTTTGATCCAAGGGCTTCATATGATTGAAATATACCTAATATCAATTCAATTAGTCAAAAATATTTGGTAATTAGGAACAAAAAATGATTTGAAAGGTGTTCAAACACCACAAATCGCCTAATAGATTATAACGGTATAACCCTTTAATTTGAAATAATTTTGATCAAAGTGCTTCATATGATTGAAATATATCTAATACCAATTCAAGGAGTCAAAAACATTTGGTAATTAAGCACAACAAATGATTTTAAAGGTGTTCATACACCAGAAATCGCCTAAGAGACTATGACGATTTTACCCTTTGATTTGAATTGAGTTTGATCCAAGGGCTTCATATGCTTTAAGTATATCGGATACCTATTCAAGGAGTCAGAAATATTTTGTAAATATTCACAACAAAATAATTTGAAAAGTGTTCATACACCACAAATCGCCCAAGAGACTATGACGGTTTTACCCTTTAATTTGAAATGAGTTTGATCTAAGGGCTTCTTATGCTTTAAATAAATCAAATACCTATTCAAGGACTCATAAATATTTGGTAATTATTCACAACAAAATGATTTGAAAGGTCTTCATTCACCACAAATCGTCTAAAAGACTATGACGGTTTTACCCTTTGTTTTGAATTGAGTTTGATCCAATGGCTTCATATGATTTAAATATATCTAATACCTATTCAAGGAGTCAAAAATATTTGGTAATTATTAACAAAAAAATAATTTGAAAGGTGTTCATATGCCACAAATCGCCGAAGAGACTATGACGGTTTTACCCTTTGATTTGAAATAAGTTTGATACAAGGGCTTCATATGATTGAGATATATCTATTACCTAATCAAGGAGTCAATAATATTTGGTAATGAAGCACAAAAAATGATTTGAAATTTGTTCATACACCACAAATCACCTAAGAGACTATGACGGTTTTACCCTTTAATTTGAAATGAGTTCGATCCAAGGGCTTTATATTCTTTAAATAAATCTAATACCTATTCAAGGACTCAAAAATATTTGGTAATTATTCGCAACAAAATGATTTGAAAGGTCTTCATTCACCACAAATCGTCTAAAAGACTATGACGGTTTTACCCTTTGTTTTGATTCGAGTTTGATCCAAGGGATTCATATGCTTTAAATATATCTAATACCTATTCAAGGAGTCCAAAATATTTGGTAATTAAGCACAAAAAATGATTTGAAATGTGTTCATACACCAGAAATCACCTAAGAGACTATGATGGTTTTACCCTTTGATTTGAATTGAGATTGATCCAAGGGCTTCATATGCTTTAAATAGATCTGATACCTATTCAAGGACTCAAAAATATTTTGGTAATTATTCACAACAAAATTATTTGAAAGGTGTTCATACACCACAAATCGCCTAAGAGACTATGACGGTTTTACCCATTGATTTGAATAGAGTTTGATCCAAGGGCTTCATATGATTGAAATATACCTAATATCAATTCAAGTAGTCAAAAATATTTGGTAATTAGGAACAAACAATGATTTGAAAGGTGTTCAAACACCACAAATCGCCTAATAGATTATAACGGTATAACCCTTTAATTTGAAATAATTTTGATCAAAGTGCTTCATATGATTGAAATATATCTAATACCAATTCAAGGAGTCAAAAACATTTGGTAATTAAGCACAACAAATGATTTTAAAGGTGTTCATACACCAGAAATCGCCTAAGAGACTATGACGGTTTTACCCTTTGATTTGAATTGAGTTTGATCCAAGGGCTTCATATGCTTTAAGTATATCGGATACCTATTCAAGGAGTCAGAAATATTTTGTAAATATTCACAACAAAATAATTTGAAAAGTGTTCATACACCACAAATCGCCCAAGAGACTATGACGGTTTTACCCTTTAATTTGAAATGAGTTTGATCTAAGGGCTTCTTATGCTTTAAATAAATCAAATACCTATTCAAGGACTCATAAATATTTGGTAATTATTCACAACAAAATGATTTGAAAGGTCTTCATTCACCACAAATCGTCTAAAAGACTATGACGGTTTTACCCTTTGTTTTGAATTGAGTTTGATCCAATGGCTTCATATGATTTAAATATATCTAATACCTATTCAAGGAGTCAAAAATATTTTGTAATTATTAACAAAAAAATAATTTGAAAGGTGTTCATATGCCACAAATCGCCGAAGAGACTATGACGGTTTTACCCTTTGATTTGAAATAAGTTTGATACAAGGGCTTCATATGATTGAGATATATCTATTACCTAATCAAGGAGTCAATAATATTTGGTAATGAAGCACAAAAAATAATTTGAAATTTGTTCATACACCACAAATCACCTAAGAGACTATGACGGTTTTACCCTTTAATTTGAAATGAGTTCGATCCAAGGGCTTTATATTCTTTAAATAAATCTAATACCTATTCAAGGACTCAAAAATATTTGGTAATTATTCGCAACAAAATGATTTGAAATTTCTTCATTCACCACAAATCGTCTAAAAGACTATGACGGTTTTACCCTTTGTTTTGATTCGAGTTTGATCCAAGGGATTCATATGCTTTAAATATATCTAATACCTATTCAAGGAGTCCAAAATATTTGGTAATTAAGCACAAAAAATGATTTGAAATGTGTTCATACACCACAAATCACCTAAGAGATTATGATGGTTTTACCCTTTGATTTGAATTGAGATTGATCCAAGGGCTTCATATGCTTTAAATAGATCTGATACCTATTCAAGGACTCAAAAATATTTTGGTAATTATTCACAACAAAATTATTTGAAAGGTGTTCATACACCACAAATCGCCTAAGAGACTATGACGGTTTTACCCATTGATTTGAATAGAGTTTGATCCAAGGGCTTCATATGATTGAAATATACCTAATATCAATTCAAGTAGTCAAAAATATTTGGTAATTAGGAACAAACAATGATTTGAAAGGTGTTCAAACACCACAAATCGCCTAATAGATTATAACGGTATAACCCTTTAATTTGAAATAATTTTGATCAAAGTTCTTCATATGATTGAAATATATCTAAGACCAATTCAAGGAGTCAAAAACATTTGGTAATTAAGCACAACAAATGATTTTAAAGGTGTTCATACACCAGAAATCGCCTAAGAGACTATGACGGTTTTACCCTTTGATTTGAATTGAGTTTGATCCAAGGGCTTCATATGCTTTAAGTATATCGGATACCTATTCAAGGAGTCAGAAATATTTTGTAAATATTCACAACAAAATAATTTGAAAAGTGTTCATACACCACAAATCGCCCAAGAGACTATGACGGTTTTACCCTTTAATTTGAAATGAGTTTGATCTAAGGGCTTCTTATGCTTTAAATAAATCTAATACCTATTCAAGGACTCATAAATATTTGGTAATTATTCACAACAAAATGATTTGAAAGGTCTTCATTCACCACAAATCGTCTAAAAGACTATGACGGTTTTACCCTTTGTTTTGAATTGAGTTTGATCCAATGGCTTCATATGATTTAAATATATCTAATACCTATTCAAGGAGTCAAAAATATTTGGTAATTATTAACAAAAAAATAATTTGAAAGGTGTTCATACGCCACAAATCGCCGAAGAGACTATGACGGTTTTACCCTTTGATTTGAAATAAGTTTGATACAAGGGCTTCATATGATTGAGATATATCTATTACCTAATCAAGGAGTCAATAATATTTGGTAATGAAGCACAAAAAATGATTTGAAATTTGTTCATACACCACAAATCACCTAAGAGACTATGACGGTTTTACCCTTTAATTTGAAATGAGTTCGATCCAAGGGCTTTATATTCTTTAAATAAATCTAATACCTATTCAAGGACTCAAAAATATTTGGTAATTATTCGCAACAAAATGATTTGAAAGGTCTTCATTCACCACAAATCGTCTAAAAGACTATGACGGTTTTACCCTTTGTTTTGATTCGAGTTTGATCCAAGGGATTCATATGCTTTAAATATATCTAATACCTACTCAAGGAGTCCAAAATATTTGGTAATTAAGCACAAAAAATGATTTGAAATGTGTTCATACACCAGAAATCACCTAAGAGACTATGATGGTTTTACCCTTTGATTTGAATTGAGATTGATCCAAGGGCTTCATATGCTTTAAATAGATCTGATACCTATTCAAGGACTCAAAAATATTTTGGTAATTATTCACAACAAAATTATTTGAAAGGTGTTCATACACCACAAATCGCCTAAGAGACTATGACGGTTTTACCCATTGATTTGAATAGAGTTTGATCCAAGGGCTTCATATGATTGAAATATACCTAATATCAATTCAAGTAGTCAAAAATATTTGGTAATTAGGAACAAACAATGATTTGAAAGGTGTTCAAACACCACAAATCGCCTAATAGATTATAACGGTATAACCCTTTAATTTGAAATAATTTTGATCAAAGTGCTTCATATGATTGAAATATATCTAATACCAATTCAAGGAGTCAAAAACATTTGGTAATTAAGCACAACAAATGATTTTAAAGGTGTTCATACACCAGAAATCGCCTAAGAGACTATGACGGTTTTACCCTTTGATTTGAATTGAGTTTGATCCAAGGGCTTCATATGCTTTAAGTATATCGGATACCTATTCAAGGAGTCAGAAATATTTTGTAAATATTCACAACAAAATAATTTGAAAAGTGTTCATACACCACAAATCGCCCAAGAGACTATGACGGTTTTACCCTTTAATTTGAAATGAGTTTGATCTAAGGGCTTCTTATGCTTTAAATAAATCAAATACCTATTCAAGGACTCATAAATATTTGGTAATTATTCACAACAAAATGATTTGAAAGGTCTTCATTCACCACAAATCGTCTAAAAGACTATGACGGTTTTACCCTTTGTTTTGAATTGAGTTTGATCCAATGGCTTCATATGATTTAAATATATCTAATACCTATTCAAGGAGTCAAAAATATTTTGTAATTATTAACAAAAAAATAATTTGAAAGGTGTTCATACGCCACAAATCGCCGAAGAGACTATGACGGTTTTACCCTTTGATTTGAAATAAGTTTGATACAAGGGCTTCATATGATTGAGATATATCTATTACCTAATCAAGGAGTCAATAATATTTGGTAATGAAGCACAAAAAATAATTTGAAATTTGTTCATACACCACAAATCACCTAAGAGACTATGACGGTTTTACCCTTTAATTTGAAATGAGTTCGATCCAAGGGCTTTATATTCTTTAAATAAATCTAATACCTATTCAAGGACTCAAAAATATTTGGTAATTATTCGCAACAAAATGATTTGAAAGGTCTTCATTCACCACAAATCGTCTAAAAGACTATGACGGTTTTACCCTTTGTTTTGATTCGAGTTTGATCCAAGGGATTCATATGCTTTAAATATATCTAATACCTATTCAAGGAGTCCAAAATATTTGGGAATTAAGCACAAAAAATGATTTGAAATGTGTTCATACACCACAAATCACCTAAGAGATTATGATGGTTTTACCCTTTGATTTGAATTGAGATTGATCCAAGGGCTTCATATGCTTTAAATAGATCTGATACCGATTCAAGGACTCAAAAATATTTTGGTAATTATTCACAACAAAATTATTTGAAAGGTGTTCATACACCACAAATCGCCTAAGAGACTATGACGGTTTTACCCATTGATTTGAATAGAGTTTGATCCAAGGGCTTCATATGATTGAAATATACCTAATATCAATTCAAGTAGTCAAAAATATTTGGTAATTAGGAACAAAAAATGATTTGAAAGGTGTTCAAACACCACAAATCGCCTAATAGATTATAACGGTATAACCCTTTAATTTGAAATAATTTTGATCAAAGTGCTTCATATGATTGAAATATATCTAATACCAATTCAAGGAGTCAAAAACATTTGGTAATTAAGCACAACAAATGATTTTAAAGGTGTTCATACACCAGAAATCGCCTAAGAGACTATGACGGTTTTACCCTTTGATTTGAATTGAGTTTGATCCAAGGGCTTCATATGCTTTAAGTATATCGGATACCTATTCAAGAAGTCAGAAATATTTTGTAAATATTCACAACAAAATAATTTGAAAAGTGTTCATACACCACAAATCGCCCAAGAGACTATGACGGTTTTACCCTTTAATTTGAAATGAGTTTGATCTAAGGGCTTCTTATGCTTTAAATAAATCTAATACCTATTCAAGGACTCATAAATATTTGGTAATTATTCACAACAAAATGATTTGAAAGGTCTTCATTCACCACAAATCGTCTAAAAGACTATGACGGTTTTACCCTTTGTTTTGAATTGAGTTTGATCCAATGGCTTCATATGATTTAAATATATCTAATACCTATTCAAGGAGTCAAAAATATTTGGTAATTATTAACAAAAAAATAATTTGAAAGGTGTTCATACGCCACAAATCGCCGAAGAGACTATGACGGTTTTACCCTTTGATTTGAAATAAGTTTGATACAAGGGCTTCATATGATTGAGATATATCTATTACCTAATCAAGGAGTCAATAATATTTGGTAATGAAGCACAAAAAATGATTTGAAATTTGTTCATACACCACAAATCACCTAAGAGACTATGACGGTTTTACCCTTTAATTTGAAATGAGTTCGATCCAAGGGCTTTATATTCTTTAAATAAATCTAATACCTATTCAAGGACTCAAAAATATTTGGTAATTATTCGCAACAAAATGATTTGAAAGGTCTTCATTCACCACAAATCGTCTAAAAGACTATGACGGTTTTACCCTTTGTTTTGTTTCGAGTTTGATCCAAGGGATTCATATGCTTTAAATATATCTAATACCTATTCAAGGAGTCCAAAATATTTGGTAATTAAGCACAAAAAATGATTTGAAATGTGTTCATACACCACAAATCACCTAAGAGATTATGATGGTTTTACCCTTTGATTTGAATTGAGATTGATCCAAGGGCTTCATATGCTTTAAATAGATCTGATACCTATTCAAGGACTCAAAAATATTTTGGTAATTATTCACAACAAAATTATTTGAAAGGTGTTCATACACCACAAATCGCCTAAGAGACTATGACGGTTTTACCCATTGATTTGAATAGAGTTTGATCCAAGGGCTTCATATGATTGAAATATACCTAATATCAATTCAAGTAGTCAAAAATATTTGGTAATTAGGAACAAAAAAAGATTTGAAAGGTGTTCAAACACCACAAATCGCCTAATAGATTATAACGGTATAACCCTTTAATTTGAAATAATTTTGATCAAAGTGCTTCATATGATTGAAATATATCTAATACCAATTCAAGGAGTCAAAAACATTTGGTAATTAAGCACAACAAATGATTTTAAAGGTGTTCATACACCAGAAATCGCCTAAGAGACTATGACGGTTTTACCCTTTGATTTGAATTGAGTTTGATCCAAGGGCTTCATATGCTTTAAGTATATCGGATACCTATTCAAGGAGTCAGAAATATTTTGTAAATATTCACAACAAAATAATTTGAAAAGTGTTCATACACCACAAATCGCCCAAGAGACTATGACGGTTTTACCCTTTAATTTGAAATGAGTTTGATCTAAGGGCTTCTTATGCTTTAAATAAATCAAATACCTATTCAAGGACTCATAAATATTTGGTAATTATTCACAACAAAATGATTTGAAAGGTCTTCATTCACCACAAATCGTCTAAAAGACTATGACGGTTTTACCCTTTGTTTTGAATTGAGTTTGATCCAATGGCTTCATATGATTTAAATATATCTAATACCTATTCAAGGAGTCAAAAATATTTGGTAATTATTAACAAAAAAATAATTTGAAAGGTGTTCATACGCCACAAATCGCCGAAGAGACTATGACGGTTTTACCCTTTGATTTGAAATAAGTTTGATACAAGGGCTTCATATGATTGAGATATATCTATTACCTAATCAAGGAGTCAATAATATTTGGTAATGAAGCACAAAAAATGATTTGAAATTTGTTCATACAACACAAATCACCTAAGAGACTATGACGGTTTTACCCTTTAATTTGAAATGAGTTCGATCCAAGGGCTTTATATTCTTTAAATAAATCTAATACCTATTGAAGGACTCAAAAATATTTGGTAATTATTCGCAACAAAATGATTTGAAAGGTCTTCATTCACCACAAATCGTCTAAAAGACTATGACGGTTTTACCCTTTGTTTTGATTCGAGTTTGATCCAAGGGATTCATATGCTTTAAATATATCTAATACCTATTCAAGGAGTCCAAAATATTTGGTAATTAAGCACAAAAAATGATTTGAAATGTGTTCATACACCACAAATCACCTAAGAGACTATGTTGGTTTTACCCTTTGATTTGAATTGAGATTGATCCAAGGGCTTCATATGCTTTAAATAGATCTGATACCTATTCAAGGACTCAAAAATATTTTGGTAATTATTCACAACAAAATTATTTGAAAGGTGTTCATACACCACAAATCGCCTAAGAGACTATGACGGTTTTACCCATTGATTTGAATAGAGTTTGATCCAAGGGCTTCATATGATTGAAATATACCTAATATCAATTCAAGTAGTCAAAAATATTTGGTAATTAGGAACAAAAAATGATTTGAAAGGTGTTCAAACACCACAAATCGCCTAATAGATTATAACGGTATAACCCTTTAATTTGAAATAATTTTGATCAAAGTGCTTCATATGATTGAAATATATCTAATACCAATTCAAGGAGTCAAAAACATTTGGTAATTAAGCACAACAAATGATTTTAAAGGTGTTCATACACCAGAAATCGCCTAAGAGACTATGACGGTTTTACCCTTTGATTTGAATTGAGTTTGATCCAAGGGCTTCATATGCTTTAAGTATATCGGATACCTATTCAAGGAGTCAGAAATATTTTGTAAATATTCACAACAAAATAATTTGAAAAGTGTTCATACACCACAAATCGCCCAAGAGACTATGACGGTTTTACCCTTTAATTTGAAATGAGTTTGATCTAAGGGCTTCTTATGCTTTAAATAAATCAAATACCTATTCAAGGACTCATAAATATTTGGTAATTATTCACAACAAAATGATTTGAAAGGTCTTCATTCACCACAAATCGTCTAAAAGACTATGACGGTTTTACCCTTTGTTTTGAATTGAGTTTGATCCAATGGCTTCATATGATTTAAATATATCTAATACCTATTCAAGGAGTCAAAAATATTTGGTAATTATTAACAAAAAAATAATTTGAAAGGTGTTCATACGCCACAAATCGCCGAAGAGACTATGACGGTTTTACCCTTTGATTTGAAATAAGTTTGATACAAGGGCTTCATATGATTGATATATATCTATTACCTAATCAAGGAGTCAATAATATTTGGTAATGAAGCACAAAAAATGATTTGAAATTTGTTCATACACCACAAATCACCTAAGAGACTATGACGGTTTTACCCTTTAATTTGAAATGAGTTCGATCCAAGGGCTTTATATTCTTTAAATAAATCTAATACCTATTCAAGGACTCAAAAATATTTGGTAATTATTCGCAACAAAATGATTTGAAAGGTCTTCATTCACCACAAATCGTCTAAAAGATTATGACGGTTTTACCCTTTGTTTTGATTCGAGTTTGATCCAAGGGATTCATATGCTTTAAATATATCTAATACCTATTCAAGGAGTCCAAAATATTTGGTAATTAAGCACAAAAAATTATTTGAAATGTGTTCATACACCACAAATCACCTAAGAGATTATGGTGGTTTTACCCTTTGATTTGAATTGAGATTGATCCAAGGGCTTCATATGCTTTAAATAGATCTGATACCTATTCAAGGACTCAAAAATATTTTGGTAATTATTCACAACAAAATTATTTGAAAGGTGTTCATACACCACAAATCGCCTAAGAGACTATGACGGTTTTACCCATTGATTTGAATAGAGTTTGATCCAAGGGCTTCATATGATTGAAATATACCTAATATCAATTCAAGTAGTCAAAAATATTTGGTAATTAGGAACAAAAAATGATTTGAAAGGTGTTCAAACACCACAAATCGCCTAATAGATTATAACGGTATAACCCTTTAATTTGAAATAATTTTGATCAAAGTGCTTCATATGATTGAAATATATCTAATACCAATTCAAGGAGTCAAAAACATTTGGTAATTAAGCACAACAAATGATTTTAAAGGTGTTCATACACCAGAAATCGCCTAAGAGACTATGACGGTTTTACCCTTTGATTTGAATTGAGTTTGATCCAAGGGCTTCATATGCTTTAAGTATATCGGATACCTATTCAAGGAGTCAGAAATATTTTGTAAATATTCACAACAAAATAATTTGAAAAGTGTTCATACACCACAAATCGCCCAAGAGACTATGACGGTTTTACCCTTTAATTTGAAATGAGTTTGATCTAAGGGCTTCTTATGCTTTAAATAAATCAAATACCTATTCAAGGACTCATAAATATTTGGTAATTATTCACAACAAAATGATTTGAAAGGTCTTCATTCACCACAAATCGTCTAAAAGACTATGACGGTTTTACCCTTTGTTTTGAATTGAGTTTGATCCAATGGCTTCATATGATTTAAATATATCTAATACCTATTCAAGGAGTCAAAAATATTTGGTAATTATTAACAAAAAAATAATTTGAAAGGTGTTCATACGCCACAAATCGCCGAAGAGACTATGACGGTTTTACCCTTTGATTTGAAATAAGTTTGATACAAGGGCTTCATATGATTGATATATATCTATTACCTAATCAAGGAGTCAATAATATTTGGTAATGAAGCACAAAAAATGATTTGAAATTTGTTCATACACCACAAATCACCTAAGAGACTATGACGGTTTTACCCTTTAATTTGAAATGAGTTCGATCCAAGGGCTTTATATTCTTTAAATAAATCTAATACCTATTCAAGGACTCAAAAATATTTCGTAATTATTCGCAACAAAATGATTTGAAAGGTCTTCATTCACCACAAATCGTCTAAAAGACTATGACGGTTTTACCCTTTGTTTTGATTCGAGTTTGATCCAAGGGATTCATATGCTTTAAATATATCTAATACCTATTCAAGGAGTCCAAAATATTTGGTAATTAAGCACAAAAAATTATTTGAAATGTGTTCATACACCACAAATCACCTAAGAGATTATGGTGGTTTTACCCTTTGATTTGAATTGAGATTGATCCAAGGGCTTCATATGCTTTAAATAGATCTGATACCTATTCAAGGACTCAAAAATATTTTGGTAATTATTCACAACAAAATTATTTGAAAGGTGTTCATACACCACAAATCGCCTAAGAGACTATGACGGTTTTACCCATTGATTTGAATAGAGTTTGATCCAAGGGCTTCATATGATTGAAATATACCTAATATCAATTCAAGTAGTCAAAAATATTTGGTAATTAGGGAACAAAAAATGATTTGAAAGGTGTTCAAACACCACAAATCGCCTAATAGATTATAACGGTATAACCCTTTAATTTGAAATAATTTTGATCAAAGTGCTTCATATGATTGAAATATATCTAATACCAATTCAAGGAGTCAAAAACATTTGGTAATTAAGCACAACAAATGATTTTAAAGGTGTTCATACACCAGAAATCGCCTAAGAGACTATGACGGTTTTACCCTTTGATTTGAATTGAGTTTGATCCAAGGGCTTCATATGCTTTAAGTATATCGGATACCTATTCAAGGAGTCAGAAATATTTTGTAAATATTCACAACAAAATAATTTGAAAAGTGTTCATACACCACAAATCGCCCAAGAGACTATGACGGTTTTACCCTTTAATTTGAAATGAGTTTGATCTAAGGGCTTCTTATGCTTTAAATAAATCAAATACCTATTCAAGGACTCATAAATATTTGGTAATTATTCACAACAAAATGATTTGAAAGGTCTTCATTCACCACAAATCGTCTAAAAGACTATGACGGTTTTACCCTTTGTTTTGAATTGAGTTTGATCCAATGGCTTCATATGATTTAAATATATCTAATACCTATTCAAGGAGTCAAAAATATTTGGTAATTATTAACAAAAAAATAATTTGAAAGGTGTTCATACGCCACAAATCGCCGAAGAGACTATGACGGTTTTACCCTTTGATTTGAAATAAGTTTGATACAAGGGCTTCATATGATTGAGATATATCTATTACCTAATCAAGGAGTCAATAATATTTGGTAATGAAGCACAAAAAATGATTTGAAATTTGTTCATACACCACAAATCACCTAAGAGACTATGACGGTTTTACCCTTTAATTTGAAATGAGTTCGATCCAAGGGCTTTATATTCTTTAAATAAATCTAATACCTATTCAAGGACTCAAAAATATTTCGTAATTATTCGCAACAAAATGATTTGAAAGGTCTTCATTCACCACAAATCGTCTAAAAGACTATGACGGTTTTACCCTTTGTTTTGATTCGAGTTTGATCCAAGGGATTCATATGCTTTAAATATATCTAATACCTATTCAAGGAGTCCAAAATATTTGGTAATTAAGCACAAAAAATGATTTGAAATGTGTTCATACACCACAAATCACCTAAGAGACTATGATGGTTTTACCCTTTGATTTGAATTGAGATTGATCCAAGGGCTTCATATGCTTTAAATAGATCTGATACCTATTCAAGGACTCAAAAATATTTTGGTAATTATTCACAACAAAATTATTTGAAAGGTGTTCATACACCACAAATCGCCTAAGAGACTATGACGGTTTTACCCATTGATTTGAATAGAGTTTGATCCAAGGGCTTCATATGATTGAAATATACCTAATATCAATTCAAGTAGTCAAAAATATTTGGTAATTAGGAACAAAAAATGATTTGAAAGGTGTTCAAACACCACAAATCGCCTAATAGATTATAACGGTATAACCCTTTAATTTGAAATAATTTTGATCAAAGTGCTTCATATGATTGAAATATATCTAATACCAATTCAAGGAGTCAAAACATTTGGTAATTAAGCACAACAAATGATTTTAAAGGTGTTCATACACCAGAAATCGCCTAAGAGACTATGACGGTTTTACCCTTTGATTTGAATTGAGTTTGATCCAAGGGCTTCATATGCTTTAAGTATATCGGATACCTATTCAAGGAGTCAGAAATATTTTGTAAATATTCACAACAAAATAATTTGAAAAGTGTTCATACACCACAAATCGCCCAAGAGACTATGACGGTTTTACCCTTTAATTTGAAATGAGTTTGATCTAAGGGATTCTTATGCTTTAAATAAATCAAATACCTATTCAATCACTCATAAATATTTGGTAATTATTCACAACAAAATGATTTGAAAGGTCTTCATTCACCACAAATCGTCTAAAAGACTATGACGGTTTTACCCTTTGTTTTGAATTGAGTTTGATCCAATGGCTTCATATGATTTAAATATATCTAATACCTATTCAAGGAGTCAAAATATTTGGTAATTATTAACAAAAAAATAATTTGAAAGGTGTTCATACGCCACAAATCGCCGAAGAGACTATGACGGTTTTACCCTTTGATTTGAAATAAGTTTGATACAAGGGCTTCATATGATTGAGATATATCTATTACCTAATCAAGGAGTCAATAATATTTGGTAATGAAGCACAAAAAATGATTTGAAATTTGTTCATACACCACAAATCACCTAAGAGACTATGACGGTTTTACCCTTTAATTTGAAATGAGTTCGATCCAAGGGCTTTATATTCTTTAAATAAATCTAATACCTATTCAAGGACTCAAAAATATTTGGTAATTATTCGCAACAAAATGATTTGAAAGGTCTTCATTCACCACAAATCGTCTAAAAGACTATGACGGTTTTACCCTTTGTTTTGATTCGAGTTTGATCCAAGGGATTCATATGCTTTAAATATATCTAATACCTATTCAAGGAGTCCAAAATATTTGGTAATTAAGCACAAAAAATTATTTGAAATGTGTTCATACACCACAAATCACCTAAGAGACTATGATGGTTTTACCCTTTGATTTGAATTGAGATTGATCCAAGGGCTTCATATGCTTTAAATATATCTGATACCTATTCAAGGACTCAAAAATATTTTGGTAATTATTCACAACAAAATTATTTGAAAGGTGTTCATACACCACAAATCGCCTAAGAGACTATGACGGTTTTACCCATTGATTTGAATAGAGTTTGATCCAAGGGCTTCATATGATTGAAATATACGTAATATCAATTCAAGTAGTCAAAAATATTTGGTAATTAGGAACAAAAAATGATTTGAAAGGTGTTCAAACACCACAAATCGCCTAATAGATTATAACGGTATAACCCTTTAATTTGAAATAATTTTGATCAAAGTGCTTCATATGATTGAAATATATCTAATACCAATTCAAGGAGTCAAAAACATTTGGTAATTAAGCACAACAAATGATTTTAAAGGTGTTCATACACCAGAAATCGCCTAAGAGACTATGACGGTTTTACCCTTTGATTTGAATTGAGTTTGATCCAAGGGCTTCATATGCTTTAAGTATATCGGATACCTATTCAAGGAGTCAGAAATATTTTGTAAATATTCACAACAAAATAATTTGAAAAGTATTCATACACCACAAATCGCCCAAGAGACTATGACGGTTTTACCCTTTAATTTGAAATGAGTTTGATCTAAGGGCTTCTTATGCTTTAAATAAATCAAATACCTTTTCAAGGACTCATAAATATTTGGTAATTATTCACAACAAAATGATTTGAAAGGTCTTCATTCACCACAAATCGTCTAAAAGACTATGACGGTTTTACCCTTTGTTTTGAATTGAGTTTGATCCAATGGCTTCATATGATTTAAATATATCTAATACCTATTCAAGGAGTCAAAAATATTTGGTAATTATTAACAAAAAAATAATTTGAAAGGTGTTCATACGCCACAAATCGCCGAAGAAACTATGACGGTTTTACCCTTTGATTTGAAATAAGTTTGATACAAGGGCTTCATATGATTGAGATATATCTATTACCTAATCAAGGAGTCAATAATATTTGGTAATGAAGCACAAAAAATGATTTGAAATTTGTTCATACACCACAAATCACCTAAGAGACTATGACGGTTTTACCCTTTAATTTGAAATGAGTTCGATCCAAGGGCTTTATATTCTTTAAATAAATCTAATACCTATTCAAGGACTCAAAAATATTTGGTAATTATTCGCAACAAAATGATTTGAAAGGTCTTCATTCACCACAAATCGTCTAAAAGACTATGACGGTTTTACCCTTTGTTTTGATTCGAGTTTGATCCAAGGGATTCATATGCTTTAAATATATCTAATACCTATTCAAGGAGTCCAAAATATTTGGTAATTAAGCACAAAAAATGATTTGAAATGTGTTCATACACCACAAATCACCTAAGAGACTATGTTGGTTTTACCCTTTGATTTGAATTGAGATTGATCCAAGGGCTTCATATGCTTTAAATAGATCTGATACCTATTCAAGGACTCAAAAATATTTTGGTAATTATTCACAACAAAATTATTTGAAAGGTGTTCATACACCACAAATCGCCTAAGAGACTATGACGGTTTTACCCATTGATTTGAATAGAGTTTGATCCAAGGGCTTCATATGATTGAAATATACCTAATATCAATTCAAGTAGTCAAAAATATTTGGTAATTAGGAACAAAAAATGATTTGAAAGGTGTTCAAACACCACAAATCGCCTAATAGATTATAACGGTATAACCCTTTAATTTGAAATAATTTTGATCAAAGTGCTTCATATGATTGAAATATATCTAATACCAATTCAAGGAGTCAAAAACATTTGGTAATTAAGCACAACAAATGATTTTAAAGGTGTTCATACACCAGAAATCGCCTAAGAGACTATGACGGTTTTACCCTTTGATTTGAATTGAGTTTGATCCAAGGGCTTCATATGCTTTAAGTATATCGGATACCTATTCAAGGAGTCAGAAATATTTTGTAAATATTCACAACAAAATAATTTGAAAAGTGTTCATACACCACAAATCGCCCAAGAGACTATGACGGTTTTACCCTTTAATTTGAAATGAGTTTGATCTAAGGGCTTCTTATGCTTTAAATAAATAAAATACCTATTCAAGGACTCATAAATATTTGGTAATTATTCACAACAAAATGATTTGAAAGGTCTTCATTCACCACAAATCGTCTAAAAGACTATGACGGTTTTACCCTTTGTTTTGAATTGAGTTTGATCCAATGGCTTCATATGATTTAAATATATCTAATACCTATTCAAGGAGTCAAAAATATTTGGTAATTATTAACAAAAAAATAATTTGAAAGGTGTTCATACGCCACAAATCGCCGAAGAGACTATGACGGTTTTACCCTTTGATTTGAAATAAGTTTGATACAAGGGCTTCATATGATTGATATATATCTATTACCTAATCAAGGAGTCAATAATATTTGGTAATGAAGCACAAAAAATGATTTGAAATTTGTTCATACACCACAAATCACCTAAGAGACTATGACGGTTTTACCCTTTAATTTGAAATGAGTTCGATCCAAGGGCTTTATATTCTTTAAATAAATCTAATACCTATTCAAGGACTCAAAAATATTTGGTAATTATTCGCAACAAAATGATTTGAAAGGTCTTCATTCACCACAAATCGTCTAAAAGACTATGACGGTTTTACCCTTTGTTTTGATTCGAGTTTGATCCAAGGGATTCATATGCTTTAAATATATCTAATACCTATTCAAGGAGTCCAAAATATTTGGTAATTAAGCACAAAAAATTATTTGAAATGTGTTCATACACCACAAATCACCTAAGAGATTATGGTGGTTTTACCCTTTGATTTGAATTGAGATTGATCCAAGGGCTTCATATGCTTTAAATAGATCTGATACCTATTCAAGGACTCAAAAATATTTTGGTAATTATTCACAACAAAATTATTTGAAAGGTGTTCATACACCACAAATCGCCTAAGAGACTATGACGGTTTTACCCATTGATTTGAATAGAGTTTGATCCAAGGGCTTCATATGATTGAAATATACCTAATATCAATTCAAGTAGTCAAAAATATTTGGTAATTAGGAACAAAAAATGATTTGAAAGGTGTTCAAACACCACAAATCGCCTAATAGATTATAACGGTATAACCCTTTAATTTGAAATAATTTTGATCAAAGTGCTTCATATGATTGAAATATATCTAATACCAATTCAAGGAGTCAAAAACATTTGGTAATTAAGCACAACAAATGATTTTAAAGGTGTTCATACACCAGAAATCGCCTAAGAGACTATGACGGTTTTACCCTTTGATTTGAATTGAGTTTGATCCAAGGGCTTCATATGCTTTAAGTATATCGGATACCTATTCAAGGAGTCAGAAATATTTTGTAAATATTCACAACAAAATAATTTGAAAAGTGTTCATACACCACAAATCGCCCAAGAGACTATGACGGTTTTACCCTTTAATTTGAAATGAGTTTGATCTAAGGGCTTCTTATGCTTTAAATAAATCAAATACCTATTCAAGGACTCATAAATATTTGGTAATTATTCACAACAAAATGATTTGAAAGGTCTTCATTCACCACAAATCGTCTAAAAGACTATGACGGTTTTACCCTTTGTTTTGAATTGAGTTTGATCCAATGGCTTCATATGATTTAAATATATCTAATACCTATTCAAGGAGTCAAAAATATTTGGTAATTATTAACAAAAAAATAATTTGAAAGGTGTTCATACGCCACAAATCGCCGAAGAGACTATGACGGTTTTACCCTTTGATTTGAAATAAGTTTGATACAAGGGCTTCATATGATTGAGATATATCTATTACCTAATCAAGGAGTCAATAATATTTGGTAATGAAGCACAAAAAATGATTTGAAATTTGTTCATACACCACAAATCACCTAAGAGACTATGACGGTTTTACCCTTTAATTTGAAATGAGTTCGATCCAAGGGCTTTATATTCTTTAAATAAATCTAATACCTATTCAAGGACTCAAAAATATTTCGTAATTATTCGCAACAAAATGATTTGAAAGGTCTTCATTCACCACAAATCGTCTAAAAGACTATGACGGTTTTACCCTTTGTTTTGATTCGAGTTTGATCCAAGGGATTCATATGCTTTAAATATATCTAATACCTATTCAAGGAGTCCAAAATATTTGGTAATTAAGCACAAAAAATGATTTGAAATGTGTTCATACACCACAAATCACCTAAGAGACTATGATGGTTTTACCCTTTGATTTGAATTGAGATTGATCCAAGGGCTTCATATGCTTTAAATAGATCTGATACCTATTCAAGGACTCAAAAATATTTTGGTAATTATTCACAACAAAATTATTTGAAAGGTGTTCATACACCACAAATCGCCTAAGAGACTATGACGGTTTTACCCATTGATTTGAATAGAGTTTGATCCAAGGGCTTCATATGATTGAAATATACCTAATATCAATTCAAGTAGTCAAAAATATTTGGTAATTAGGAACAAAAAATGATTTGAAAGGTGTTCAAACACCACAAATCGCCTAATAGATTATAACGGTATAACCCTTTAATTTGAAATAATTTTGATCAAAGTGCTTCATATGATTGAAATATATCTAATACCAATTCAAGGAGTCAAAACATTTGGTAATTAAGCACAACAAATGATTTTAAAGGTGTTCATACACCAGAAATCGCCTAAGAGACTATGACGGTTTTACCCTTTGATTTGAATTGAGTTTGATCCAAGGGCTTCATATGCTTTAAGTATATCGGATACCTATTCAAGGAGTCAGAAATATTTTGTAAATATTCACAACAAAATAATTTGAAAAGTGTTCATACACCACAAATCGCCCAAGAGACTATGACGGTTTTACCCTTTAATTTGAAATGAGTTTGATCTAAGGGATTCTTATGCTTTAAATAAATCAAATACCTATTCAATCACTCATAAATATTTGGTAATTATTCACAACAAAATGATTTGAAAGGTCTTCATTCACCACAAATCGTCTAAAAGACTATGACGGTTTTACCCTTTGTTTTGAATTGAGTTTGATCCAATGGCTTCATATGATTTAAATATATCTAATACCTATTCAAGGAGTCAAAATATTTGGTAATTATTAACAAAAAAATAATTTGAAAGGTGTTCATACGCCACAAATCGCCGAAGAGACTATGACGGTTTTACCCTTTGATTTGAAATAAGTTTGATACAAGGGCTTCATATGATTGAGATATATCTATTACCTAATCAAGGAGTCAATAATATTTGGTAATGAAGCACAAAAAATGATTTGAAATTTGTTCATACACCACAAATCACCTAAGAGACTATGACGGTTTTACCCTTTAATTTGAAATGAGTTCGATCCAAGGGCTTTATATTCTTTAAATAAATCTAATACCTATTCAAGGACTCAAAAATATTTGGTAATTATTCGCAACAAAATAATTTGAAAGGTCTTCATTCACCACAAATCGTCTAAAAGACTATGACGGTTTTACCCTTTGTTTTGATTCGAGTTTGATCCAAGGGATTCATATGCTTTAAATATATCTAATACCTATTCAAGGAGTCCAAAATATTTGGTAATTAAGCACAAAAAATTATTTGAAATGTGTTCATACACCACAAATCACCTAAGAGACTATGATGGTTTTACCCTTTAATTTGAATTGAGATTGATCCAAGGGCTTCATATGCTTTAAATATATCTGATACCTATTCAAGGACTCAAAAATATTTTGGTAATTATTCACAACAAAATTATTTGAAAGGTGTTCATACACCACAAATCGCCTAAGAGACTATGACGGTTTTACCCATTGATTTGAATAGAGTTTGATCCAAGGGCTTCATATGATTGAAATATACGTAATATCAATTCAAGTAGTCAAAAATATTTGGTAATTAGGAACAAAAAATGATTTGAAAGGTGTTCAAACACCACAAATCGCCTAATAGATTATAACGGTATAACCCTTTAATTTGAAATAATTTTGATCAAAGTGCTTCATATGATTGAAATATATCTAATACCAATTCAAGGAGTCAAAAACATTTGGTAATTAAGCACAACAAATGATTTTAAAGGTGTTCATACACCAGAAATCGCCTAAGAGACTATGACGGTTTTACCCTTTGATTTGAATTGAGTTTGATCCAAGGGCTTCATATGCTTTAAGTATATCGGATACCTATTCAAGGAGTCAGAAATATTTTGTAAATATTCACAACAAAATAATTTGAAAAGTATTCATACACCACAAATCGCCCAAGAGACTATGACGGTTTTACCCTTTAATTTGAAATGAGTTTGATCTAAGGGCTTCTTATGCTTTAAATAAATCAAATACCTTTTCAAGGACTCATAAATATTTGGTAATTATTCACAACAAAATGATTTGAAAGGTCTTCATTCACCACAAATCGTCTAAAAGACTATGACGGTTTTACCCTTTGTTTTGAATTGAGTTTGATCCAATGGCTTCATATGATTTAAATATATCTAATACCTATTCAAGGAGTCAAAAATATTTGGTAATTATTAACAAAAAAATAATTTGAAAGGTGTTCATACGCCACAAATCGCCGAAGAAACTATGACGGTTTTACCCTTTGATTTGAAATAAGTTTGATACAAGGGCTTCATATGATTGAGATATATCTATTACCTAATCAAGGAGTCAATAATATTTGGTAATGAAGCACAAAAAATGATTTGAAATTTGTTCATACACCACAAATCACCTAAGAGACTATGACGGTTTTACCCTTTAATTTGAAATGAGTTCGATCCAAGGGCTTTATATTCTTTAAATAAATCTAATACCTATTCAAGGACTCAAAAATATTTGGTAATTATTCGCAACAAAATGATTTGAAAGGTCTTCATTCACCACAAATCGTCTAAAAGACTATGACGGTTTTACCCTTTGTTTTGATTCGAGTTTGATCCAAGGGATTCATATGCTTTAAATATATCTAATACCTATTCAAGGAGTCCAAAATATTTGGTAATTAAGCACAAAAAATGATTTGAAATGTGTTCATACACCACAAATCACCTAAGAGACTATGATGGTTTTACCCTTTGATTTGAATTGAGATTGATCCAAGGGCTTCATATGCTTTAAATAGATCTTATACCTATTCAAGGACTCAAAAATATTTTGGTAATTATTCACAACAAAATTATTTGAAAGGTGTTCATACACCACAAATCGCCTAAGAGACTATGACGGTTTTACCCATTGATTTGAATAGAGTTTGATCCAAGGGTTTCATATGATTGAAATATACGTAATATCAATTCAAGTAGTCAAAAACATTTGGTAATTAGGAACAAAAAATGATTTGAAAGGTGTTCAAACACCACAAATCGCCTAATAGATTATAACGGTATAACCCTTTAATTTGAAATAATTTTGATCAAAGTGCTTCATATGATTGAAATATATCTAATACCAATTCAAGGAGTCAAAAACATTTGGTAATTAAGCACAACAAATGATTTTAAAGGTGTTCATACACCAGAAATCGCCTAAGAGACTATGACGGTTTTACCCTTTGATTTGAATTGAGTTTGATCTAAGGGCTTCATATGCTTTAAGTATATCGGATACCTATTCAAGGAGTCAGAAATATTTTGTAAATATTCACAACAAAATAATTTGAAAAGTGTTCATACACCACAAATCGCCCAAGAGACTATGACGGTTTTACCCTTTAGTTTGAAATGAGTTTGATCTAAGGGCTTCTTATGCTTTAAATAAATCAAATACCTATTCAAGGACTCATAAATATTTGGTAATTATTCACAACAAAATGATTTGAAAGGTCTTCATTCACCACAAATCGTCTAAAAGACTATGACGGTTTTACCCTTTGTTTTGAATTGAGTTTGATCCAATGGCTTCATATGCTTTAAATATATCTAATACTTATTCAAGGAGTCAAAAATATTTGGTAATTATTAACAAAAAAATAATTTGAAAGGTGTTCATACGCCACAAATCGCCGAAGAGACTGTGATGGTTTTACCCTTTGATTTGAAATAAGTTTGATACAAGGGCTTCATATGATTGAGATATATCTATTACCTAATCAAGGAGTCAAAAATATTTGGTAATGAAGCACAAAAAATGATTTGAAATTTGTTCATACACCACAAATCACCTAAGAGACTATGACAGTTTTACCCTTTGATTTGAATTGAGTTTGATCCAAGGGCTTCATATGCTTTAAATAGATCTGATACCTATTCAAGGACTCAAAAAAATTTTGGTAATTATTCACAACAAAATGATTTCATACACCACAAATCGCCTAAGAGCCTACGACGGTTTTACCCTTTGATTTGAATTGAGTTTGAACAAAGGGCTTCATATGATTGAAATATACATAATATCAATTCAAGGAGTCAAAAATATTTGGTAATTAAGAACAAAAAATGAGTTTAAAGGTGTTCATACACCACAAATCGCCTAAGAGATTACAACGGTATAACCCTTTAATTTAAGATAATTTTGATCAAAGTGCTTCATATGATTGAAATATATCTAATACCGATTCAAGGAGTCAACAACATTTGGTAATTAAGCACAACTAATGATTTGAAAGGTGTTCATTCACCGTAAATCGCCTAAGAGACTAGGACGCTTTTACCCTTTGATTTTAATTCAGTTTGATCCAAGGGTTTCATATGCTTTAAGTATATCTGATACCTCTTCAAGGAGTCAGAATTATTTTGTAAATATTCACAACAAAATAATTTGAAAAGTGTTCATACACCACAAATCGCCCAAGAGACTATGACGGTTTTATCCTTTAATTTGAAATGAGTTTGATCTAAGGGCTTCTTATGCTTTAAATAAATCAAATACCTATTCAAGGACTCAAAAATATTTGGTAATTATTCACAACAAAATGATTTGAAAGGTCTTCATTCACCACAAATCGTCTAAAAGACTATGACGGTTTTACCTTTTGTTTTGAATTGAGTTTAATCCAAGGGCTTCATATGCTTTAAATATATCTAATACCTATTCAAGGAGTCAAAAATATTTGGTAATTATTAACAAAAAAATAATTTGAAAGGTGTTCATACGCCACAAATCGCCGTAGAGACTATGACTGTTTTACCCTTTGATTTGAAATAAGTTTGATCCAAGGGTTTCATATGATTGAAATATATCTATTACCTGATCAAGGAGTCAAAAATATTTGGTAATGAAGCACAAAAAATGATTTGAAATGTGTTCATACACCACAAATCACCTAAGAGACTATGACAGTTTTACCCTTTGATTTGAATTGAGTTTGATCCAAGGGCTTCATATGCTTTAAATAGATCTGATACCTATTCAAGGACTCAAAAATATTTTGGTAATTATTCACAACGAAATAATTTGAAAGGTGTTCATACAGCACAAATCGCCTAAGAGACTACGACGGTTTTACCCTTTGATTTGAATTGAGTTTAAACCAAGGGCTTCATATGATTGAAATATACCTAATATCAATTCAAGGAGTGAAAAATATTTGGTAATTAAGAACAAAAAATGAGTTGAAAGGTGTTCATACACCACAAATCGCCTAAGAGATTATAACGGTATAACCCTTTAATTTGAAATAATTTTGATCAAAGTGCTTCATATGATTGAAATATATCTAATACCGATTCAAGGAGTCAAAAACATTTGGTAATTAAGCACAACAAATGATTTGAAAGGTGTTCATTCACCATAAATCGCCTAAGAGACTATGACGGTTTTACCCTTTGATTTGAATTGAGTTTGATCCAAGGGCTTCATATGATTTAAGTATATCTGATACCTATTCAAGGAGTCATAAATATTTTGTAAATATTCACAACAAAATAATTTGAAAAGTGTTTAAGAAGGTTCAATGACGCTCATCCTAGTCAAGTCGACTCAATTAGCAGAAGTACTCTTTAACTTTGACAAACTAACTCGAAATCAATCAAATGAACAATGCAGACACAAGCTCAAGAGGACTTCATAGGGTTGTAATGGGGCTTAGGTAAGAGGTAGGGGATACTTTTGGGTAATGTGGTGGAAAAACCGAGAAAGGGGGAGCATGAATCATTCAAACAAGGCCTCAGATGGCCTACACAACTCCCAATAACACCATAAAACCACGTAAAGTAACCCAACTCTCATGAATCAATGAAAAACTCATGACAAACCCAATTTTCAAGCAATGAAGCAAATATTTCTTTAAGAACGTATTGAAAGAAAGAATTTCGAATTCTTTTTCATTTTATTTCATTTTTCTGAACTTCATTCACGCAACTCTAAATTTGCTTTTTCTTTTCTTTTTCTCACTCTCAAACCACAACAAATACACTTTTAAATTCCTCAACACCCAAACTAAACCAAGAAACAAATCTCAAACTCAACCCATACAAAAGCTCCCCCAAGCTAGGCTTGGAATAATATCAAGAGAAGGTCTTGGGCTCATAATAGGGGTTTAAGTAACACGAAACAAGTCATTAGGCTCAGCGGGGCTAAGGAGGATAAAAATATATCAAAAATTCACTCTGAAGCTTAAGAATATGACAAAAGGACGCCTCTATCACAACAAATGCTACAAGTCATCGAAAATCATACAAGTACGAAGTCAAAGTCAAGATCAATCCACTAAAGAGGAACTAACACACAAGAATAGACTGGATAAAAATATAAATCCAATAGGCTACACAGAGGCCTCACAGTCTAACCAATTCAGGTATGCAGCACAAAGTGGTCTAATATAATCCAAAAATGCTCGAAATCATAGCAATCAAACATCAAATCATAGCCTCAAGATCACAGATGCCCAGCTATCCAGAAAACAAAGTCAAATCATTTTCAAATAGAGCACAACAAGGGCCACAGTGAGGCAACTAAACCAGTCATGGGAACCATAATTTTTTGATTTTTTCAGTATTTTCGAAAGCAATAAATCTATCGTAGAAAACGGTAAAAGAGATAGAGAATACAAACAGAAATCCTCCCCCAAGCTGAACTTGGCAGTGTCCTCAATACCAAAAGGTAACAAAGGACGATGCTAAGAGGAAAAACAACGTTAGTACCCTCACTCTCGCTCACTAAAAAAATAGGAAAAAAAGAAAACTAAAAAAGGAAAAAAAGGGAAAAATACGAGTTGCCTCTCGCATAGCGCTGGTTTATAAAGGTCCCGCACGACCATAATACCTTAACCATCAGTCAGAAGAGGAACGGGGTTGTAGGAATAGTACCCCAACATGCCCATACACGATCTTATCCTATCATCATTGGAAGAGTCCAATGCCTTGAGTAACTTATCAAATACGCCTGCAAACATGTCATTGAGCACTAGATATGGCTTGATGACAAGCGCAACTATCGTCACATAAATATTATCAGAGAAAACAAATGATTTGTGAAGATAAGTAAAATCAAAATAATAGGGAGAAAAGAAGGACAATGAACAACTTCCCTTTGGTGGCGCAGGCTGTGAGGGCCTCAAGGTGAGAATAGGAGCAACTGCAACTATGAGAAAATATGGGGCATGGCGAATAGGGAGAGATGGGACAAGATCAAGTCTATGTGAAGTTGGAATATAGGGACAGCGAATAATAGGCTCAACCTTGACGATTTTACTTACAATTTCACCATCCTCAATAATTGGCTCGTCAACACAAGGGCTCTCAACCAATTGTTCCTCCTCTATCAAAACATTCATTACATTCACACTCCCCTCAGTCTGATCATTCTTTTCAATATCGGGAGTCCGATTATTATCATTCATCTCTAATATGTCATTCTCAACACAATAATCATCACAATCATTATCATCATAAACAGCTTGTTGACTATCAAGTTGCATAGCAAGTGATTGAAGAGAATTTAAGATACGTTCGAGGTCACACATCAAGTCTTTCTTAAATTTTTCAGTTGCATAAGACTCATTAGGGAAATGATTAAATTCTTGGAAATTCATGCATACATTATTTGAATCATATGAAGACATCTCCCACTCGTAAGTATCTCTAGCCAACCACACAATCAAATACCAACAATAATCAGGTGTTTGGAGTAGAAATTCTCCATCAGATATAGATTCTACCACCCTTCTCATTTCTTCATTTAACCACTCATAAATCACAAGGCATATATCGGGCAATTCAATTCTATGATTAGGACCAATAAAATTAAAAAACCTATGATGGTACTTCCAGAACACTTCGTTCTCATACTGAGGAAAATAAAAAAATTGCTCTAGAATTACTAACATGTACATGGGGTTCGCAGAACATATGAGGTAATTCAGGAGAGTGCATGCAATCATTATTTAGATATTGACAATAAGAAGATGCATCAGACACATAACTATTTCAATACCCATTATCAAAATTATATTGCCCTTGCAAATCAGAATATCCATTATTATAGTCATATTTCTCTTGAAAATTAGGATAACCTTTCCCATACGAATTATAATCAGGCCACTCCATGTAAACTCATGAGTAAGGAAGGCAGTAAGAAAGAATGAATTTACAAAAAGGAAAAAAAAATAAAAAAAATAAAAAAATATTTACACAAGAAAAGTAGTCTGAATAATCGAACAAAAACTTAGAAAACTAGCCGTCTCCCCGGCAACGGTGCCAAAATTTGATAAGGTTTTGGTCGTATCACCTATTCAAAAATAAACCTACAGTCCTCTAACTATGGTAGTCAATGGAAGCAGGGTCGAATCCATAGGGAGACAGAGTTTCTAAATTAATATTCAATCAAATCAGGTACTTCAGATGAAATCAGGGAAGAATTGACTATGGCATAAAAGCCTAGGGTATTAGGTCGGTCCACCATGCTTATACCGATCAAACAAGGTCAAATACTACCAAAACCTAAATCAAGAGTCGGGGGATTAGAGCACAAGTTGATCTATGGTTAAGACTCAACGCTCATAGTTCAACATACGCCGCATGTTCACTAACGTAATCAGAACTACTGATGTGTCCTAGGCCTCTAGTCGTAAGACGGATCTGTGCAAACAACTATTAACCACAAGCAATCAATGAAATTGTACACTGACATTAATTACTCAATAAGAACAAACCACATCACAATCACCCAAATCAAGCCCTAGAAATTGATAGAAATCTAATGAGAAGGTATTGGGTCAGACTCGTCTGACCATAACATTTTGTCGGACGACTTTCAGTTAGTATCAATTTTTGTTCAGTTGGTATCAGTTTTTGTTCAGTTGGTATTAGTTTTTGTTCAGTTGGTATCAATTTTTGTTCAGTTGGTCTCAATTTTTGTTCAGTTGGTATAAATTTTTGTTTCAGTTGGTATCAATTTTTGTTTCAGTTGGCATCAATTTTTGTTCATATGCTTTAAATATATCTAACACATATTCAAGGAGACAACAAATTTTTGATATTAGGCACAAAAAATGATTTGAAAGGTGTTCATACACCTCAAATCCCCTAAGAGGCTATGGCGATTTACCCTTTGATTTGAATTGAGTTTGATCCAAGGGCTTCATATGCCTTAAATATATCTAATTCCTATTTAAGGACTCAAAAATATTTTGTAATTATTCCCAACGAAATGATTTGAAAGGTTTTCATTCACCATAAATTGCCTAAGAGACTATGACGGTTTTACCCTTTGATATGAAATAAGTTTGATCCCAAGGCTTCATATGATTGAAATATATCTAATACCTATTCAAGGAGTAAAATATATTTGGTAATTATGCACAAAATAAGATTTGAAAGGTGTTCATACGACACAAATCCCCCAAGAGACTATGACGGTTTTACCCTTTGATTTGAATTGAGTATGATCCAAGGACTTCATATGATTTAAAAAGATCTAATACCTATTGAAGGACTCATAAATATTTTGTAATTATTCCCAACAAAATGATTTGAAAGTTTTTCATTCACCAAAAATCGTCTAAGAGACTATGACGGTTTTACCCTTTGATATGAAATAAGTTTGATCCAAGGGCTTCATATGATTGACATATATCTAATACCTATTCAAGGAGTCAAAAATAGTGGGTAATTAACCACAAAAAGTGATTTGAAACGCGTTCATACACCACAAATCCCCTAAGAGACCATGACGGTTTTACGCTTTGATTTGAATTGAGTTTGATCTAAGCGCTTCATATGCTTTAAATAGACTTCAAAACTATTGAAGAACTCAAAAATATTTGGTAATTATTCACAACAAAATGATTTGAAAGGTGTTCATACACCACAAATCGCCTAAGAGACTATGACAGTTTTACCCTTTGATTTAAATTGAGTTTGATCCAAGGGCATCATATGCTTTGAATATATCTAATATCTATTCAAGGAGTCATAAATATTTTGTAAATATTCACAACAAAATAATTTGAAAGGTGTTCATACACCACAAATCGCCTAAGAGACTATGACGGTTTTACCCTTTAATTTGAATTGAGTTTGATCCAAGGGCTTCATATGCTTAAAACATATCTAATACCTATTCAAGGACTCAAAAATATTTGCTAATTATTCACAACAAAATAATATGAAAGGTGTTCATACAACACAAATCACCTAAGAGACTATGACGGTTTTACCCTTTGATTTGAATTGAGTTAGATCCAAGGGCTTCATATGATATAAATATATCTAATATCTATTCAAGGACTCAAATTTTTTTTTGGTAATTATTCAATACAAAATGATTTGAAAGGTTTTCATACACCACAAATCGCCTAATACATTATAATGGTATAACCCTTTAATTTGAAATAAATTTGATCGAAGTGATTCATATGATTGAAATATATCTTATACCGATTGAAGGAGTGAAAAACATTTGGTAATTAGGCACAACAAATGATTTTTAAGGTGTTCATACACTATAAATCGCCTAAGAGACTATGACGGTTTTACCCTTTGATTTGAATTGAGTTTGATCCAAGGGCTTCATATGCTTTAAGTATATCTGATACCTATTCAAGGAGTCAGAAATATTTCGTAAATTGTCACAACAAAATAATTTGAAATGTGTTCATACAGCACAAATCGCCGAAGAGACTATGACGGTTTTACCCTTTAATTTGAAATGAGTTTGATCTAAGGGCTTCTTATGATTTAAATAAATCTAATACCTATTCAAGGACTCAAAGAAATTTTGTAATTATTCACAACAAAATAATTTGAAAGCTCTTCATTCACCACAAATCGTCTAAAAAACTGTGACATATTTACCGTTTGTTTTGAATTGAGTTTGATCCAAGGGATTCATATGCTTTAAATATATCTAATACCTATTCAAGGAGTCAAAAATATTTGGTAATTTTCACAAAAAAATTATTTGAAAGGTGTTCATACACCACAAATCGCCTAAGAGACTATGACGGTTTTACCCTTTGATTTAAATTGAGTTTGATCCAAGTGCATCATATGCTTTAAATATATGCAATATCTATTGAAGGAGTCATAAATATTTTGTAAATATTCACAACAAAATAATATGAAAGGTGTTCATACACCACAAATCGCCTAAGAGACTATGACGGTTTTACCCTTTAATTTGAATTGAGTTTGATCCAAGGGCTTCATATGCTTAAAACATATCTAATACCTATTCAAGGACTCAAAAATATTTGGTAATTATTCACAACAAAATAATATGAAAGGAGTTCATACACCACAAATCGCCTAAGAGACTATGACGGTTTTACCCTTTGATTTGAATTGAGTTAGATCCAAGGGCTTCATATGATTTAAATATATCTAATATCTATTCAAGGACTGAAATTTTTTTGGGTAATTATTCAATACAAATTGATTTGAATGGTTTTCATACACCACAAATCGCCTAATAGATTATAACGGTATAACCCTTTAATTTGAAATAATTTTGATCGAAGTGATTCATTTGATTGAAATATATCTAATACCGATTCAAGGAGTGAAAAACATTTGGTAATTAAGCAAAACAAATGATTTTAAAGGTGTTCATACACCAGAAATCGCCTAAGAGACTATGACGGTTTCACCCTTTGATTTGAATTGAGTTTGATCCAAGGGCTTCATATGCTTTAAGTATATCTGATACCTATTCAAAGAGTCAGAAATATTTTGTAAATATTCACAACAAAATAATTTGAAATGTGTTCATACACCACAAATCTCCGAAGAGACGATGACGGTCTTACCCTTTAATTTGAAATGAATTTGATCTAAGGGCTTCTTATGCTTTAAATAAATCTAATATCTATTCAAGGAGTCATAAATATTTTGTAAATATTCACAACAAAATAATTTTAAAGGTGTTCATCAACCACAAATAGCCTAAGAGACTATGACGGTTTTACCCTTTAATTTGAATTGAGGTTGATCCAAGGGCTTTATATGCTTAAAACATATCTAATACCTATTCAAGGACTCAAAAATATTTGGTAATTATTCACAACAAAATAATATGAAAGGTGTTCATACACCACAAATCACCTAAGTGACTATGATGGTTTTACCCTTTGATTTGAAATAAGGTTAATCCAAGGGCTTCATATGATTTAAATATACGTAATACCAATTAAGGGAGTGAAAAGTATTTGGTAATTAAGAACCAAAAATGATTTTAATGGTGTGCATACACCAAAAATCGCCTAAGAGACTATGACGGTTTCACCCTTTGATTTGAATTGAGTTTGATCCAAGGGCTTCATATGCTTTAAGTATATCTGATACCTATTCAAAGAGTCAGAAATATTTTGTAAATATTCACAACAAAATAATTTGAAATGTGTTCATACACCACAAATCGCCGAAGAGACGATGACGGTTTTACCCTTTAATTTGAAATGAGTTTGATCTAAGGGCTTCTTATGCTTTAAATAAATCTAATACCTATTCAAGGACTCAAAGAAATTTGGTAATTATTCACAACAAAATTATTTGAAAGGTCTTCATTCACCACAAATCGTCTAAAAAACTATGACATTTACCGTTTGTTTTGAATTGAGTTTGATCCAAGGGCTTCATATGCTTTAAATATATCTAATACCTATTCAAGGAGTCAAAAATATTTGGTAACTATTCACAAAAAAATAATTTGAAAGGTGTTCTTACGCCACAAATCGCCGAAGAGACTATGACTGTTTTACCCTTTGATTTGAAATAAGTTTGATCCAAGGGCTTCATATGATTGAAATATATCTAATACCTATTCAAGAAGTCAAAAATATTTGGTAATTAAGCACAAGAAATGATTTGAAAGGCGTTCATACACCACAAATCCCCTAAGAGACTATGACGGTTTTACCCTTTGATTTGAAGTGAGTTTCATCTAAGGGCTTCATATGCTTTAAATAGACTTAAAAACTATGGAAGAACTGAAAAATATTTGGTAATTATTCACAACAAAATGATTTGAAAGGTTTTCATACACCACAAATCGCCTAAGAGACTATGACAGTTTTACCCTTTGATTTAAATTGAGTTTGATCCAAGGGCATCATATGATTTAAATATATCTAATATCTATTCAAGGAGTCATAAATATTTTGTAAATATTCACAACAAAATAATTTTAATGGTGTTCATAAACCACAAATCGCCTAAGAGACTATGACGGTTTTACCCTTTAATTTGAATTGAGGTTGATCCAAGGGCTTTATATGCTTAAAACATATCTAATACCTATTCAAGGACTCAAAAATATTTGGTAATTATTCACAACAAAATAATATGAAAGGTGTTCATACACCACAAATCACCTAAGAGACTATGATGGTTTTACCCTTTGATTTGAAATAAGGTTAATCCAAGGGCTTCATATGATTGAAATATACCTAATACCAATTAAGGGAGTGAAAACTATTTGGTAATTAAGAACCAAAAATGATTTTAAAGGTGTGCATACACCAAAAATCGCCTAAGAGACTATGACGGTTTCACCCTTTGATTTGAATTGAGTTTGATCCAAGGGCTTCATATGCTTTAAGTATATCTGATACCTATTCAAAGAGTCAGAAATATTTTGTAAATATTCACAACAAAATAATTTGAAATGTGTTCATACACCACAAATCGCCGAAGAGACGATGACGGTTTTACCCTTTAATTTGAAATGAGTTTGATCTAAGGGCTTCTTATGCTTTAAATAAATCTAATATCTATTCAAGGACTCAAAGAAATTTGGTAATTATTCACAACAAAATTATTTGAAAGGTCTTCATTCACCACAAATCGTCTAAAAAACTATGACATTTACCGTTTGTTTTGAATTGAGTTTGATCCAAGGGCTTCATATGCTTTAAATATATCTAATACCTATTCAAGGAGTCAAAAATATTTGGTAATTATTCACAAAAAAATAATTTGAAAGGTGTTCATACGCCACAAATCGCCGAAGAGACTATGACTATTTTACCCATTGATTTGAAATAAGTTTGATCCAAGGGCTTCATATGATTGAAATATATCTAATACCTATTCAAGGAGTCAAAAATATTTGGTAATTAAGCACAAGAAATGATTTGAAAGGCGTTCATACACCACAAATCCCCTAAGAGACTATGACGGTTTTACCCTTTGATTTGAAGTGAGTTTCATCTAAGGGCTTCATATGCTTTAAATAGACTTAAAAACTATGGAAGAACTCAAAAATATTTGGTAATTATTCACAACAAAATGATTTGAAAGGTGTTCATACACCACAAATCGCCTAAGAGACTATGACAGTTTTACCCTTTGATTTAAATTGAGTTTGATCCAAGGGCATCATATGATTTAAATATATCTAATATCTATTCAAGGAGTCATAAATATTTTGTAAATATTCACGAAAAAATAATTTGAAAGGTGTTCATACGCCATAAATCGCCGAATAGACTATGTCGTTTTACCCTTTGATTTGAAATAAGTTTGATCCAAGGGCTGCATATGATTGAAATATATCTAATACCTATTTAAGGAGTCAAAAATATTTGGTAATTAAGCACAGAAAATGATTTGAAATGCGTTCATACACCACAAATCCCCTAAGAGACTATGACGGTTTTACCCTTTGATTTGAATTGAGTTTGATCTAAGGGCTTCATATGCTTTAAATAGACTTAAAAACTATTGAAGAACTCAAAAATATTTGGTAGTTATTTACAACAAAATGATTTGAAAGGTGTTCATACACCACAAATCGCCTAAGAGACTATGACAGTTTTACCCTTTGATTTAAATTGAGTTTGATCCAAGGGCATCATATGATTTAAAAATATCTAATATCTATTCAAGGAGTCATAAATATTTTGTAAATATTCACAACAAAATAATTTTAAAGGTGTTCATAAACCACAAATCGCCTAAGAGACTATGACGGTTTTACCCTTTAATTTGAATTGAGGTTGATCCAAGGGCTTTATATGCTTAAAACATATCTAATACCTATTCAAGGACTCAAAAATATTTGGTAATTATTCACAACAAAATAATATGAAAGGTGTTCATACACCACAAATCACCTAAGAGACTATGATGGTTTTACCCTTTGATTTGAAATAAGGTTAATCCAAGGGCTTCATATGATTTAAATATACGTAATACCAATTAAGGGAGTGAAAAGTATTTGGTAATTAAGAACCAAAAATGATTTTAATGGTGTGCATACACCAAAAATCGCCTAAGAGACTATGACGGTTTCACCCTTTGATTTGAATTGAGTTTGATCCAAGGGCTTCATATGCTTTAAGTATATCTGATACCTATTCAAAGAGTCAGAAATATTTTGTAAATATTCACAACAAAATAATTTGAAATGTGTTCATACACCACAAATCGCCGAAGAGACGATGACGGTTTTACCCTTTAATTTGAAATGAGTTTGATCTAAGGGCTTCTTATGCTTTAAATAAATCTAATACCTATTCAAGGACTCAAAGAAATTTGGTAATTATTCACAACAAAATTATTTGAAAGGTCTTCATTCACCACAAATCGTCTAAAAAACTATGACATTTACCGTTTGTTTTGAATTGAGTTTGATCCAAGGGCTTCATATGCTTTAAATATATCTAATACCTATTCAGGGAGTCAAAAATATTTGGTAATTATTCACAAAAAAATAATTTGAAAGGTGTTCATACTCCTAAAATCGCCGAAGAGACTATGACTGTTTTACCCTTTGATTTGAAATAAGTTTGATCCAAGGGCTTCATATGATTGAAATATATCTAATACCTATTCAAGGAGTCAAAAATATTTGGTAATTAAGCACAAGAAATGATTTGAAAGGCGTTCATACACCACAAATCCCCTAAGAGACTATGACGGTTTTACCCTTTGATTTGAAGTGAGTTTCATCTAAGGGCTTCATATGCTTTAAATAGACTTAAAAACTATGGAAGAACTCAAAAATATTTGATAATTATTCACAACAAAATGATTTGAAAGGTGTTCATACACCACAAATCGCCTAAGAGACTATGACAGTTTTACCCTTTGATTTAAATTGAGTTTGATCCAAGGGCATCATATGATTTAAATATATCGAATATCTATTCAAGGAGTCATAAATATTTTGTAAATATTCACAAAAAAATAATTTGAAAGGTGTTCATACGCCATAAATCGCCGAATAGACTATGTCGTTTTACCCTTTGATTTGAAATAAGTTTGATCCAAGGGCTGCATATGATTGAAATATATCTAATACCTATTTAAGGAGTCAAAAATATTTGGTAATTAAGCATAGAAAATGATTTGAAATGCGTTCATACACCACAAATCCCCTAAGAGACTATGACGGTTTTACCCTTTGATTTGAATTGAGTTTGATCTAAGGGCTTCATATGCTTTAAATAGACTTAAAAACTATTGAAGAACTCAAAAATATTTGGTAGTTATTTACAACAAAATGATTTGAAAGGTGTTCATACACCACAAATCGCCTAAGAGACTAGGACAGTTTTACCCTTTGATTTAAATTGAGTTTGATCCAAGGGCATCATATAATTTAAAAATATCTAATATCTATTCAAGGAGTCATAAATATTTTGTAAATATTCACAACAAAATAATTTTAAAGGTGTTCATAAACCACAAATCGCCTAAGAGACTATGACGGTTTTACCCTGTAATTTGAATTGAGGTTGATCTAAGGGCTTTATATGCTTAAAACATATCTAATACCTATTCAAGGACTCAAAAATATTTGGTAATTATTCCCAACAAAATAATATGAAAGGTGTTCATACACCACAAATCACCTAAGAGACTATGATGGTTTTACCCTTTGATTTGAAATAAGGTTAATCCAAGGGCTTCATATGATTGAAATATACCTAATACCAATTAAGGGAGTGAAAAGTATTTGGTAATTAAGAACCAAAAAAGATTTTAAAGGTGTGCATACACCAAAAATCGCCTAAGAGACTATGACAGTTTTACCCTTTGATTTGAATTGAGTTTGATCCAAGGGCTTCATATTCTTTAAGTATATCTGATACCTATTGAAGGAGTCAGAAATATTTTGTAAATATTCACAACAAAAAAATTTGAAATGTGTTCATACACCACATATCGCCCAAGAGACTATGACGGTTTTACCCTTTAATTTGAAATGAGTTTGATCTAAGGGCTTCTTATGCTTTAAATAAATCTAATACCTATTCAAGGACTCATAGAAATTTGGTAATTAATCACAACAAAATTATTTGAAAGGTCTTCATTCACCAGAAATCGTCTAAAAAACTATGACATTTACCGTTTGTTTTGAATTGAGTTTGATCCAAGGGCTTCATATGCTTTAAATACATCTAATACCTATTCAAAGAGTCAAAAATATTTGGTAATTATTCACAAAAAAATAATTTAAAAGGTGTTCATACGCCAGAAATCGCCGAAGAGACTATGACTGTTTTACCCTTTGATTTGAAATAAGTTTGATCCAAGGGCTTCATATGATTGAAATATATCTAATACCTATTCAAGGAGTCAAAAATATTTGGTAATTAAGCACAAGAAATGATTTGAAAGGCGTTCATACACCACAAATCCCCTAAGAGACTATGACGATTTTATCCTTTGATTTGAATTGAGTTTCATCTAAGGGCTTCATATGCTTTAAATAGTCTTAAAAACTATGGAAGAACTCAAAAATATTTGGTAATTATTCACAACAAAATGATTTGAAAGGTGTTCATACACCACAAATCGCCTAAGAGACTATGATAGTTTTACCCTTTGATTTAAATTGAGTTTGATCCAAGGGCATCATATGATTTAAATATATCTAATATATATTCAAGGAGTCATAAATATTTTGTAAATATTCACAAAAAAATAGTTTGAAAGGTGTTCATACGCCACAAATCGCCGAATAGACTATGACGGTTTTACCCTTTGATTTGAAATAAGTTTGATCCAAGGGCTGCATATGATTGAAATATATCTAATACCTATTTAAGGAGTCAAAAATATTTGGTAATTAAGCACAGAAAATAATTTGAAAGGCGTTCATACACCACAAATCCCCTAAGAGACTATGACGGTTTTACCCTTTGATTTGAATTGAGTTTGATCTAAGGGCTTCATATGCTTTAAATAGACTTTAAAACTATTGAAGAACTCAAAAATATTTGGTAGTTATTTACAATAAAATGATTTGAAAGGTGTTCATACACCACAAATCGCCTAAGAGACTATGACGGTTTTACCCTTTGATTTGAATTGAGTTTGATCTAAGGGCTTCATATGCTTTAAATAGACTTAAAAACTATTGAAGAACTCAAAAATATTTGGTATTTATTTACAACAAAATGATTTGAAAGGTGTTCATACACCAGAAATCGCCTAAGAGACTATGACAGTTTTACCCTTTAATTTAAATTGAGTTTGATCCAAGGGCATCATATGATTTAAAAATATCTAATATCTATTCAAGGAGTCATAAATATTTTATAAATATTCACAACAAAATAATTTTAAAGGTGTTCATAAACCACAAATCGCCTAAGAGACTATGACGGTTTTACCCTTTAATTTGAATTGAGGCTGATCCAAGGGCTTTATATGCTTAAAACATATCTAATACCTATTCAAGGACTCAAAAATATTTGGTAATTATTCACAACAAAATAATATGAAAGGTGTTCATACACCACAAATCGCCTAAGAGACTATGATGGTTTTACCCTTTGATTTGAAATAAGGTTAATCCAAGGGCTTCATATGATTGAAATATACCTAATACCAATTAAGGGAGTGAAAAGTATTTGGTAATTAAGAACCAAAAATGATTTTAAAGGTGTTCATACACCAAAAATCGCCTAAGAGACTATGACAGTTTTACCCTTTGATTTGAATTGAGTTTGATCCAAGGGCTTCATATGCTTTAAGTATATCTGATACCTATTGAAGGAGTCAGAAATATTTTGTAAATATTCACAACAAAATAATTTGAAATGTGTTCATACACCACAAATCGCCCAAGAGACTATGACGGTTTTACCCTTTAATTTGAAATGAGTTTGATCTAAGGGCTTCTTATGCTTTAAATAAATCTAATACCTATTCAAGGACTCAAAGAAATTTGGTAATTATTCACAACAAAATTATTTGAAAGGTCTTCATTCACCAAAAATCGTCTAAAAACTATGACATTTACCGTTTGTTTTGAATTGAGTTTGATCCAAGGGCTTCATATGCTTTAAATATATCTAATACCTATTCAAGGAGTCAAAAATATTTGGTAATTATTCACAAAAAAATAATTTAAAAGGTGTTCATACGCCACAAATCGCCGAAGAGACTATGACGGTTTTACCCTTTGATTTGAAATAAGTTTGATCCAAGAGCTTCATATGATTGAAATATATCTAATACCTATTCAAGGAGTCAAAAATATTTGGTAATTAAGCACAAGAAAGGATTTGAAAGGCGTTCATACACCACAAATCCCCTAAGAGACTATAACGGTTTTACCCTTTGATTTGAATTGAGTTTGATCTCAGGGCTTCATATACTTTAAATAGACTTAAAAACTATTGAAGACCTCAAAAATATTTGGTAATTATTCACAACAAAATGATTTGAAAGGTGTTCATACACCACAAATCGCCTAAGAGACTATGACAGTTTTACCCTTTGATTTAAATTGAGTTTGATCCAAGGGCATCATATGATTTAAATATATCTAATATCTATTCAAGGAGTCATAAATATTTTGTAAATATTCACAATAAAATAATTTTAAAGGTGTTCATACACCACAAATCGCCTAAGAGACTATGACGATTTACCCTTTAATTTGAATTAAGGTTGATCCAAGGGCTTTATATGCTTAAAACATATCTAATACCTATTCAAGGACTCAAAGAAATTTGGTATTTATTCACAACAAAATTATTTGAAAGGTCTTCATTCACCACAAATCGTCTAAAAAACTATGAGATTTTTACCATTTGTTTTGAATTGAGTTTGATCCAAGGGCTTCATATGCTTTAAATATATCTAATACCTATTCAAGGAGTCAAAAATATTTGGTAATTATTCACAAAAAAATAATTTAAAAGGTGTTCATACGCCACAAATCGCCGAAGAGACTATGACGGTTTTACCCTTTGATTTGAAATAAGTTTGATCCAAGGGCTTCATATGATTGAAATATATCTAATATCTATTCAAGGAGTCAAAAATATTTTGTAATTAAGCACATGAAATGATTTGAAAGGCGTTCATACACCACAAATCCCCTAAGACACTACGACGGTTTTACCCTTTGATTTGAATTGAGTTTGATCTAAGGGCTTCATATGCTTTAAATAGACTTAAAAACTATTGAAGAACTCAAAAATATTTGTTAATTATTCACAACAAAATGATTTGAAAGGTGTTCATACACCACATATCGCCTAAGAGTTTATGACAGTTTTACCCTTTGATTTAAATTGAGTTTGATCCAAGGGCATCATATGATTTAAATATATCTAATATCTATTCAAGGCGTCATAAATATTTTGTAAATATTCAAAAAAAAAAAATTTGAAAGGTGTTCATACGCCACAAATCGCCGAAGAGACTATGACGGTTTTACCCTTTGATTTGAAATAAGTTTGATCCAAGGGCTTCATAAGATTGAAATATATCTACTACCTATTTAAGGAGTCAAAAATTTTTGGTAATTAAGCACAAAAAATGATTTGAAAGGCGTTCATACACCACAAATCCCCTACGAGACTATGACAGTTTTACCCTTTGATTTGAATTGAGTTTGATCTAAGGGCTTCATATGCTTTAAATAGACTTAAAAACTATTGAAGAACTCAAAAATATTTGGTAATTATTCACAACAAAATGATTTGAAAGGTGTTCATACACCACAAATCGTCTAAGAGACTATGACAGTTTTACCCTTTGATTTAAATTGAGTTTGATCCAAGGGCATCATATGATTTAAATGTATCTAATATCTATTCAAGGAGTCATAAATATTTTGGAAATATTCACAACAAAATAATTTTAAAGGTGTTCATACACCACAAATCGCCTAATAGATTATAACGGTATAACCCTTTAATTTGAAATAATTTTGATCGAAGTGATTCATATGATTGAAATATATCTAATACCGATTCAAGGAGTGAAAACAATTTTGTAATTAAGCACAACAAATGATTTTAAAGGTGTTCATACACCAGAAATCGCTTAAGAGACTATGACGGTTTTACCCTTTGATTTAAATTGAGTTTGATCCAAGGGATTCATATGCTTTAAGTATATCTGATACCTATTGAAGGAGTCAGAAATATTTTGTAAATATTCACAACAAAATAATTTGAAATGTGTTCATACACCACAAATCGCCCAAGAGACTATGACGGTTTTACCCTCTCATTTGAAATGATTTTGATCTAAGGGCTTCTTATACTTTAAATAAATCTAATACCTATTCAAGGACTCAAAGAAATTTGGTAATTATTCACAACAAAATTATTTGAAAGGTCTTCATTCACCACAAATCGTCGAAGAGACTATGACGGTTTTACCCTTTGATTTGAAATAAGTTTGATCCAAGAGCTTCATATGATTGAAATATATCTAATACCTATTCAAGGAGTCAAAAATATTTGGTAATTAAGCACAAGAAATGATTTGAAAGGCGTTCATACACCACAAATCCCCTAAGAGACTATAACGGTTTTACCCTTTGATTTGAATTGAGTTTGATCTCAGGGCTTCATATGCTTTAAATAGACTTAAAAACTATTGAAGACCTCAAAAATATTTGGTAATTATTCACAACAAAATGATTTGAAAGGTGTTCATACACCACAAATTGCCTAAGAGACTATGACAGTTTTACCCTTTGATTTAAATTGAGTTTGGTCCAAGGGCATCATATGATTTACTTATATCTAATATCTATTCAAGGAGTCATAAATATTTTGTAAATATTCACAACAAAATAATTTTAAAGGTGTTCATACACCACAAATCGCCTAAGAGACTATGATTGTTTTACCCTTTAATTTGAATTGAGGTTGATCCAAGGGCTTTATATGCTTAAAACATATCTAATACCTATTCAAGGACTCAAAAATATTTGGTAATTATTCACAACAAAATAATATGAAAGATGTTCATACACCACAAATCGCCTAAGAGTCTATGATGGTTTTACCCTTTGATTTGAAATAAGTTTAATCCAAGGGCTTCATATGATAGAAATATACCTAATACCAATTAATGGAGTGAAAAGTATTTGGTAATTAAGAACCAAAAATGATTTTAAAGGTGTTCATACACCAAAAATCGCCTAAGAGACTATGACAGTTTTACCCTTTGATTTGAATTGAGTTTGATCCAAGGGCTTCATATGCTTTAAGTATATCTGATACCTATTCAAGGAGTTAGAAATATTTTGTAAATATTCACAACAAAATAATTTGAAATGTGTTCATACACCACAAATCGCCCAAGAGACTATGACGGTTTTACCCTTTAATTTGAAATGAGTTTGATCTAAGGGCTTCTTATTCTTTAAATAAATCTAATACCTATTCAAGGACTCAAAGAAATTTGGTAACTATTCACAACAAAATTATTTGAAAGGTGTTCATTCACCACAAATCGTCTAAAAAACTATGACATTTTTACCGTTTGTTTTGAATTGAGTTTGATCCAAGGGCTTCATATGCTTTAAATATATCTAATACCTATTCAATGAGTCAAAAAAATTTGGAAATTATTCACAAAAAATAAATTTAAAAGGTGTTCATACGCCACAAATCGCCGAAGAGACTATGACGGTTTTACCCTTTGATTTGAAATAAGTTCGATCCAAGGGCTTCATATGATTGAAATATATCTAATATCTATTCAAGGAGTTAAAAATATTTTGTAATTATGCACATGAAATGATTTGAAAGGCGTCCATACACCACAAATCCCCTAAGAGACTACGACGGTTTTACCCTTTGATTTGAATTGAGTTTGATCTAAGGGCTTCATATGCTTTAAATAGACTTAAAAACTATTGAAGAACTCAAAAATATTTGGTAATTATTCACAACAAAATGATTTGAAAGGTGTTCATACACCACATATCGCCTAAGAGACTATGAAAGTTTTACCCTTTGATTTAAATTTAGTTTGATCCAAGGGCATCATATGATTTAAATATATATACTATCTATTCAAGCAGTCATAAATATTTTGTAAATATTCAAAAAAAAAAAATTTGAAAGGTGTTCATACGCCACAAATCGCCGAAGAGACTATGACGGTTTTACCCTTTGATTTGAAATAAGTTTGATCCAAGGGCTTCATATGATTGAAATATATCTACTACCTATTTAAGGAGTCAAAAATATTTGGTAATTAAGCACAAAAAATGATTTGAAAGGCGTTCATACACCACAAATCCCCTACGAGACTATGACGGTTTTACCCTTTGATTTGAATTGAGTTTGATCTAAGGGCTTCATATGCTTTAAATATACTTAAAAACTATTGAAGAACTCAAAAATATTTGGTAATTATTCACAACAAAATGATTTGAAAGGTGTTCATACACCACAAATCGTCTAAGAGACTATGACAGTTTTACCCTTTGATTTAAATTGAGTTTGATCCAAGGGCATCATATGATTTAAATGTATCTAATATCTATTCAAGGAGTCATAAATATTTTGTAAATATTCAGAACAAAATAATTTGAAAGGTGTTCATACACCACAAATCGCCGAAGAGACTATGACGGTTTTACCCTTTGATTTGAAATAAGTTTGATCCAAGAGCTTCATATGATTGAAATATATCTAATACCTATTCAAGGAGTCAAAAATATTTGGTAATTAAGCACAAGAAATGATTTGAAAGGCGTTCATACACCACAAATCCCCTAAGAGACTATAACGGTTTTACCCTTTGATTTGAATTGAGTTAGATCCAAGGGCTTCATATGATTTAAATATATCTAATATCAATTCAAGGACTCAAATTCTTTTTGGTAATTATTCAATACAAAATGATTTGAAAGGTTTTCATACACCACAAATCGCCAAATAGATTATAACGGTATAACCCTTTAATTTGAAATAATTTTGATCGAAGTGATTCATATGATTGAAATATATCTAATACCGATTCAAGGAGTGAAAAAAATTTGGTAATTAAGCACAACAAATGATTTTAAAGGTGTTCATACACCAGAAATCGCCTAAGAGACTATGACGGTTTTACCCTTTGATTTGAATTGAGTTTGATCCAAGGGCTTCATATGCTTTAAGTATATCTGATACCTATTGAAGTAGTCAGAAATATTTTGTAAATATTTACAACAAAATAATTTGAAATGTGTTCATACACCACAAATCGCCGAAGAGACTATGACGATTTTACCCTTTAATTTGAAATGAGTTTGATCTAAGGGCTTCTTATGCTTTAAATAAATCTAATACCTATTGAAGGACTCAAAGAAATTTGGTAATTATTCACAGCAAAATGATTTGAAAGGTCTTCATTCACCACAAATCGTCTAAATAACTATGACATTTTTACCGTTTGTTTTGAATTGAGTTTTATCCAAGGGCTTCATATGCTTTAAATATATCTAATACCTATTGAAGGAGTCAAAAATATTTGGTAATTATTCACAAAAAAATAATTTAAAAGGTGTTCATACGCCACAAATCGCCGAAGAGACTATGATTGTTTTACCCTTTGATTTGAAATAAGTTTGATCCAAGGGCTTCATATGATTGAAATATATCTAATACCTATTCAAGGAGTCAAAAATATTTTTTAATTAAGCACAAGAAATGATTTGAAAGGCGTTCATACACCACAAATCCCCTAAGAGACTATGACGGTTTTACCCTTTGATTTGAATTGAGTTTGATCTAAGGGCTTCATATGCTTTAAATAGACTTAAAAACTATTGACGAACTCAAAAATATTTGGTAATTATTCACAACAAAATGATTTGAAAGGTGTTCATACGCCACAAATCGCGTAAGAGACTATGACAGTTTTACCCTTTGATTTAAATTGAGTTTGATCCAAGGGCATCATATGATTTAAATACATCTAATATCTATTCAATGAGTCATAAATATTTTGTAAATATTCACAAAAAAATAATTTGAAAGGTGTTCACACGCCACAAATCGCCGAAGAGACTATGACGGTTTTACCCTTTGATTTGAAATAAGTTTGATCCAAGGGCTGCATATGATTGAAATATATCTAATACCTATTTAAGGATTCAAAAATATTTGGTAATTAAGCACAAAAAATGATTTGAAAGGCGTTCATACACCACAAATCCCTTAAGCGACTATGACGGTTTTACCCTATGATTTGAATGGAGTTTGATCCAAGGGCTTCATATGATTTAAATATATCTAATACCTATTCAAGGAGTCAAAAAAATTTGGTAATTATTCACAAAAAATAAATTTAAAAGGTGTTCATACGCCACAAATCGCCAAACAGACTATGACGGTTTTACCCTTTGATTTGAAATAAGTTTGATCCAAGGGCTTCATATGATTGAAATATATCTAATATCTATTCAAGGAGTCAAAAATATTTTGTAATTATGCACATGAAATGATTTGAAAGGCGTCCATACACCACAAATCCCCTAAGAGACTACGACGGTTTTACCCTTTGATTTGAATTGAGTTTGATCTAAGGGCTTCATATGCTTTAAATAGACTTAAAAACTATCGAAGAACTCAAAAATATTTGTTAGTTATTTACAACAAAATGATTTGAAAGGTGTTCATACGCCACAAACCGCCTAAGAGACTATGACAGTTTTACCCTTTGATTTAAATTGAGTTTGATCCAAGGGCATCATATGATTTAAATATATCTAATATCTATTCAAGGAGTCATAAATATTTTGTAAATATTCACAACAAAATAATTTTAAAGGTGTTCATCAACCACAAATCGCCTAAGAGACTATGACGGTTTTACCCTTTAATTTGAATTGAGGTTGATCCAAGGGCTTTATATGCTTAAAACATATCTAATACCTATTCAAGGACTCAAAAATATTTGGTAATTATTCACAACAAAATAATATGAAAGGTGTTCATACACCACAAATCGCCTAAGAGACTATGATGGTTTTACCCTTTGATTTGAAATAAGGTTAATCTAAGGGCTTCATATGATTGAAATATACCTAATACCAATTAAGGGAGTGAAAATTATTTGGTGATTAAGAACCAAAAATGATTTTAAAGGTGTTTATACACCAAAAATCGCCTAAGAGACTATGACAGTTTTACCCTTTGATTTGAATTGAGTTTGATCCAAGGGCTTCATATGCTTTAAGTATATCTGATACCTATTGAAGGAGTCAGAAATATTTTGTAAATATTCACAACAAAATAATTTGAAATGTGTTCATACACCACAAATCGCCCAAGAGACTATGACGGTTTTACCCTTTAATTTGAAATGAGATTGATCTAAGGGCTTCTTATGCTTTAAATAAATCTAATACCTATTCAAGGACTCAAAGAAATTTGGTAATTATTCACAGCAAAATTATTTGAAAGGTCTTCATTCACCACAAATCGTCTAAAAAACTATGACATTTACCGTTTGTTTTGAATTGAGTTTGATCCAAGGGCTTCATATGATTTAAATATATCTAATACCTATTCAAGGAGTAAAAAATATTTGGTAATTATTCACAAAAAAATAATTTAAAAGGTGTTCATACGCCACAAATCGCCGAAGAGACTATGACGGTTTTACCCTTTGATTTGAAATAAGTTTGATCCAAGAGCTTCATATGATTGAAATATATCTAATACCTATTCAAGGAGTCAAAAATATTTGGTAATTAGCACAAGAAATGATTTGAAAGGCGTTCATACACCACAAATCCCCTAAGAGACTATGATGGTTTTACCCTTTGATTTGAATTGAGTTTGATCTCAGGGCTTCATATGCTTTAAATAGACTTAAAAACTATTGAAGAACTCAAAAATATTTGGTAATTATTCACAACAAAATGATTTGAAAGGTGTTCATACACCACAAATCGCCTAAGAGACTATGACAGTTTTACCCTTTGATTTAAATTGAGTTTGGTCCAAGGGCATCATATGATTTAAATATATCTAATATCTATTCAAGGAGTCATAAATATTTTGTAAATATTCACAACAAAATAATTTTAAAGGTGTTCATACACCACAAATCGCCTAAGAGACTATGACGGTTTTACCCTTTAATTTGAATTGAGGTTGATCCAAGGGCTTTATATGCTTAAAACATATCTAATACCTATTCAAGGACTCAAAAATATTTGGTAATTATTCACAATAAAATAATATGAAAGGTGTTCATACACCACAAATCGCCTAAGAGACTATGATGGTTTTACCCTTTGATTTGAAATAAGTTTAATCCAAGGGCTTCATATGATTGAAATATACCTAATACCAATTAATGGAGTGAAAAGTATTTGGTAATTAAGAACCAAAAATGATTTTAAAGGTGTTCATACCCCAAAAATCGCCTAAGAGACTATGACAGTTTTACCCTTTGATTTGAATTGAGTTTGATCCAAGGGCTTCATATGCTTTAAGTATATCTGATACCTATTGAAGGAGTCAGAAAAATTTGTAAATATTCACAACAAAATAATTTGAAATGTGTTCATACACCACAAATCGCCCAAGAGACTATGACGGTTTTACCCTTTAATTTGAAATGAGTTTGATCTAAGGGCTTCTTATTCTTTAAATAAATCTAATACCTATTCAAGGACTCAAAGAAATTTGGTAATTATTCACAACAAAATTATTTGAAAAGTGTTCATTCACCACAAATCGTCTAAAAAACTATGACATTTTTACCGTTTGTTTTGAATTGAGTTTGATCCAAGGGCTTCATATGCTTTAAATATATCTAATACCTATTCAATGAGTCAAAAAAATTTGGTAATTATTCACAAAAAATAAATTTAAAAGGTGTTCATACGCCACAAATCGCCGAAGAGACTATGACGGTTTTACCCTTTGATTTGAAATAAGTTCGATCCAAGGGCTTCATATGATTGAAATATATCTAATATCTATTCAAGGAGTCAAAAATATTTTGTAATTATGCACATGAAATGATTTGAAAGGCGTCCATACACCACAAATCCCCTAAGAGACTACGACGGTTTTACCCTTTGATTTGAATTGAGTTTGATCTAAGGGCTTCATATGCTTTAAATAGGCTTAAAAACTATTGAAGAACTCAAAAATATTTGGTAATTATTCACAACAAAATGATTTGAAAGGTGTTCATACACCACATATCGCCTAAGAGACTATGACAGTTTTACCCTTTGATTTAAATTTAGTTTGATCCAAAGGCATCATATGATTTAAATATATCTAATATCTATTCAAGGAGTCATAAATATTTTGTAAATATTCAAAAAAAATTTTTTTGAAAGGTGTTCATACGCCACAAATCGCCGAAGAGACTATGACGGTTTTACCCTTTGATTTGAAATAAGTTTGATCCAAGGGCTTCATATGATTGAAATATATCTACTACCTATGTAAGGAGTCAAAAATATTTGGTAATTAAGCACAAAAAATGTTTTGAAAGGCGTTCATACACCACAAATCCCCTACGAGACTATGACAGTTTTACCCTTTGATTTGAATTGAGTTTGATCTAAGGGCTTCATATGCTTTAAATATACTTTAAAACTATTGAAGAACTCAAAAATATTTGGTAATTATTCACAACAAAATGATTTGAAAGGTGTTCATACACCACAAATCGTCTAAGAGACTATGACAGTTTTACCCTTTGATTTAAATTGAGTTTGATCCAAGGGCATCATATGATTTAAATGTATCTAATATCTATTCAAGGAGTCATAAATATTTTGTAAATATTTAGAACAAAATAATTTGAAAGGTGTTCATACACCACAAATCGCCTAAGACACTATGACGGTTTTACCCTTTAATTTGAATTGAGTTTGATCCAAGGGCTTCATATGCTTAAAACATATCTAATAACTATTCAAGGACTCAAAAATATTTGCTAATTATTCACAACAAAATAAAATGAAAGGTGTTCATACACCACAAATCGCCTAATAGATTATAACGGTATAACCCTTTAATTTGAAATAATTTTGATCGAAGTGATTCATATGATTGAAATATATCTAATACCGATTCAAGGAGTGAAAAAAATTTGGTAATTAAGCACAACAAATGATTTTAAAGGTGTTCATACACCAGAAATCGCCTAAGAGACTATGACGGTTTTACCCTTTGATTTGAATTGAGTTTGATCCAAGGGCTTCATATGCTTTAAATATATCTGATACCTATTGAAGTAGTCAGAAATATTTTCTAAATATTCACAACAAAATAATTTGAAATGTGTTCATACACCACAAATCGCCGAAGAGACTATGACGGTTTTACCCTTTAATTTGAAATGAGTTTGATCTAAGGGCTTCTTATGCTTTAAATAAATCTAATACCTATTGAAGGACTCAAAGAAATTTGGTAATTATTCACAACAAAATGATTTGAAAGGTCTTCATTCACCACAAATCGTCTAAATAACTATGACATTTTTACCGTTTGTTTTGAATTGAGTTTTATCCAAGGGCTTCATATGCTTTAAATATATCTAATACCTATTCAAGGAGTCAAAAATATTTGGTAATTTTTCACAAAAAAATAATTTGAAAGGTGTTCATACGCCACAAATCGCCGAAGACACTATGACTGTTTTACCCTTTGATTTGAAATAAGTTTGATCCAAGGGCTTCATATGATTGAAATATATCCAATACCTATTCAAGGAGTCAAAAATATTTTTTAATTAAGCACAAGAAATGATTTGAAAGGCGTTCATACACCACAAATCCCCTAAGAGACTATGACGGTTTTACCCTTTGATTTGAATTGAGTTTGATCTAAGGGCTTCATATGCTTTAAATAGACTTAAAAACTATTGAAGAACTCAAAAATATTTGGTAATTATTCACAACAAAATGATTTGAAAGGTGTTCATACGCCACAAATCGCGTAAGAGACTATGACAGTTTTACCCTTTGATTTAAATTGAGTTTGATCCAAGGGCATCATATGATTTAAATACATCTAATATCTATTCAATGAGTCATAAATATTTTGTAAATATTCACAAAAAATAATTTGAAAGGTGTTCACACACCACAAATCGCCGAAGAGACTATGACGGTTTTACCCTTTGATTTGAAATAAGTTTGATCCAAGGGCTGCATATGATTGAAATATATCTAATACCTATTTAAGGAGTCAAAAATATTTGGTAATTAAGCACAAAAAATGATTTGAAAGGTGTTCATACACCTCAAATCCCCTAAGCGACTATGACGGTTTTACCCTATGATTTGAATGGAGTTTGATCCAAGGGCTTCATATGCTTTAAATATATCTAATACCTATTCAAGGAGTGAAAAATATTTGGTAATTATTCACAAAAAAATAATTTGAAAGGTGTTCATACGCCACAAATCGCCGAAGAGGCTATGACTGTTTTACCCTTTGATTTGAAATAAGTTTGATCCAAGGGCTTCATATGATTGAAATATATCTAATACCTATTCAAGGAGTCAAAAATATTTGGTAATTAAGCACAAGAAATGATTTGAAAGGCGTTCATACACCACAAATCCCCTAAGAGACTATGACGGTTTTACCCTTTGATTTGAATTGAGTTTGATCTAAGGGCTTCATATGCTTTAAATAGACTTAAAAACTATGGAAGAACTCAAAAATATTTGGTAATTATTCACAACAAAATGATTTGAAAGGTGTTCTTACACCACAAATCGCCTAAGAGACTATGACAGTTTTACCCTTTGATTTAAATTTAGTTTGATCCAAAGGCATCATATGATTTAAATATATCTAATATCTATTCAAGGAGTCATAAATATTTTGTAAATATTCAAAAAAAATTTTTTTGAAAGGTGTTCATACGCCACAAATCGCCGAAGAGACTATGACGGTTTTACCCTTTGATTTGAAATAAGTTTGATCCAAGGGCTTCATATGATTGAAATATATCTACTACCTATGTAAGGAGTCAAAAATATTTGGTAATTAAGCACAAAAAATGTTTTGAAAGGCGTTCATACACCACAAATCCCCTACGAGACTATGACGGTTTTACCCTTTGATTTGAATTGAGTTTGATCTAAGGGCTTCATATGCTTTAAATATACTTAAAAACTATTGAAGAACTCAAAAATATTTGGTAATTATTCACAACAAAATGATTTGAAAGGTATTCATACACCACAAATCGTCTAAGAGACTATGACAGTTTTACCCTTTGATTTAAATTGAGTTTGATCCAAGGGCATCATATGATTTAAATGTATCTAATATCTATTCAAGGAGTCATAAATATTTTGTAAATATTTAGAACAAAATAATTTGAAAGGTGTTAATACACCACAAATCGCCTCAGACACTATGACGGTTTTACCCTTTAATTTGAATTGAGTTTGATCCAAGGGCTTCATATGCTTAAAACATATCTAATAACTATTCAAGGACTCAAAAATATTTGCTAATTATTCACAACAAAATAAAATGAAAGGTGTTCATACACCACAAATCGCCTAATAGATTATAACGGTATAACCCTTTAATTTGAAATAATTTTGATCGAAGTGATTCATATGATTGAAATATATCTAATACCGATTCAAGGAGTGAAAAAAATTTGGTAATTAAGCACAACAAATGATTTTAAAGGTGTTCATACACCAGAAATCGCCTAAGAGACTATGACGGTTTTACCCTTTGATTTGAATTGAGTTTGATCCAAGGGCTTCATATGCTTTAAGTATATCTGATACCTATTGAAGTAGTCAGAAATATTTTCTAAATATTCACAACAAAATAATTTGAAATGTGTTCATACACCACAAATCGCCGAAGAGACTATGACGGTTTTACCCTTTAATTTGAAATGAGTTTGATCTAAGGGCTTCTTATGCTTTAAATAAATCTAATACCTATTGAAGGACTCAAAGAAATTTGGTAATTATTCACAACAAAATGATTTGAAAGGTCTTCATTCACCACAAATCGTCTAAATAACTATGACATTTTTACCGTTTGTTTTGAATTGAGTTTTATCCAAGGGTTTCATATGCTTTAAATATATCTAATACCTATTCAAGGAGTCAAAAATATTTGGTAATTTTTCACAAAAAAATAATTTGAAAGGTGTTCATACGCCACAAATCGCCGAAGAGACTATGACTGTTTTACCCTTTGATTTGAAATAAGTTTGATCCAAGGGCTTCATATGATTGAAATACATCTAATACCTATTCAAGGAGTCAAAAATATTTTTTAATTAAGCACAAGAAATGATTTCAAAGGCGTTCATACACCACAAATCCCCTAAGAGACTATGACGGTTTTACCCTTTGATTTGAATTGAGTTTGATCTAAGGGCTTCATATGCTTTAAATAGACTTAAAAACTATTGAAGAACTCAAAAATATTTGGTAATTATTCACAACAAAATGATTTGAAAGGTGTTCATACGCCACAAATCGCGTAAGAGACTATGACAGTTTTACCCTTTGATTTAAATTGAGTTTGATCCAAGGGCATCATATGATTTAAATACATCTAATATCTATTCAATGAGTCATAAATATTTTGTAAATATTCACAAAAAAATAATTTGAAAGGTGTTCACACACCACAAATCGCCGAAGAGACTATGACGGTTTTACCCTTTGATTTGAAATAAGTTTGATCCAAGGGCTGCATATGATTGAAATATATCTAATACCTATTTAAGGAGTCAAAAAATTTGGTAATTAAGCACAAAAAATGATTTGAAAGGCGTTCATACACCACAAATCCCCTAAGCGACTATGACGGTTTTACCCTATGATTTGAATGGAGTTTGATCCAATGGATTCATATGCTTTAAATATATCTAATACCTATTCAAGGAGTGAAAAATATTTGGTAATTATTCACAAAAAATTAATTTGAAAGGTGTTCATACGCCACAAATCGCCGAAGAGACTATGACTGTTTTACCCTTTGATTTGAAATAAGTTTGATCCAAGGGCTTCATATGATTGAAATATATCTAATACCTATTCAAGGAGTCAAAAATATTTGGTAATTAAGCACAAGAAATGATTTGAAAGGCGTTCATACACCACAAATCCCCTAAGAGACTATGACGGTTTTACCCTTTGATTTGAATTGAGTTTGATCTAAGGGCTTCATATGCTTTAAATAGACTTAAAAACTATGGAAGAACTCAAAAATATTTGGTAATTATTCGCAACAAAATGATTTGAAAGGTGTTCATACACCACAAATCGCCTAAGAGACTATGACAGTTTTACCCTTTGATTTAAATTTAGTTTGATCCAAAGGCATCATATGATTTAAATATATCTAATATCTATTCAAGGAGTCATAAATATTTTGTAAATATTCAAAAAAAATTTTTTGAAAGGTGTTCATACGCCACAAATCGCCGAAGAGACTATGACGGTTTTACCCTTTGATTTGAAATAAGTTTGATCCAAGGGCTTCATATGATTGAAATATATCTACTACCTATGTAAGGAGTCAAAAATATTTGGTAATTAAGCACAAAAAATGTTTTGAAAGGCGTTCATACACCACAAATCCCCTACGAGAGTATGACGGTTTTACCCTTTGATTTGAATTGAGTTTGATCTAAGGGCTTCATATGCTTTAAATATACTTAAAAACTATTGAAGAACTCAAAAATATTTGGTAATTATTCACAACAAAATGATTTGAAAGGTGTTCATACACCACAAATCGTCTAAGAGACTATGACAGTTTTACCCTTTGATTTAAATTGAGTTTGATCCAAGGGCATCATATGATTTAAATGTATCTAATATCTATTCAAGGAGTCATAAATATTTTGTAAATATTTAGAACAAAATAATTTGAATGGTGTTCATACACCACAAATCGCCTAAGACACTATGACGGTTTTACCCTTTAATTTGAATTGAGTTTGATCCAAGGGCTTCATATGCTTAAAACATATCTAATAACTATTCAAGGACTCAAAAATATTTGCTAATTATTCACAACAAAATAAAATGAAAGGTGTTCATACACCACAAATCGCCTAATAGATTATAACGGTATAACCCTTTAATTTGAAATAATTTTGATCGAAGTGATTCATATGATTGAAATATGTCTAATACCGGTTCAAGGAGTGAAAAAAATTTGGTAATTAAGCACAACAAATGATTTTAAAGGTGTTCATACACCAGAAATCGCCTAAGAGACTATGACGGTTTTACCCTTTGATTTGAATTGAGTTTGATCCAAGGGCTTCATATGCTTTAAGTATATCTGATACCTATTGAAGTAGTCAGAAATATTTTCTAAATATTCACAACAAAATAATTTGAAATGTGTTCATACACCACAAATCGCCGAAGAGACTATGACCATTTTACCCTTAGATTTCAAATGAGTTTGATTCAAGGGCTTTATATGCATTAAATATATCTAATACCAATAAAGTAGTCAAAAAATTTGATAATTAAGAACAAGAAATTATTTGAAACGTGTTCATACACCACAAATAGCCTAAGAAACTATGACGATTTTACCCTTTATTTTTTAAAGAGTTTGATCGAAGGGATTCATATGCTTTAAATATATCTAACACCTATTCAAGGAGCCAATTTTTTTTTGATATTAGGCACAAAATATGATTTGAAAGGTGTTCATACACCTCAAATCCCGTAAGAGGCTATGGCGATTTACCCTTTGATTTGAATTGAGTTTGATCCAAGGGCTTCATATGCCTTAAATATATCTAATTCCTATTTAAGGACTAAAAAATATTTTGTAATTATTCCCAACAAAATTATTTGAAAGGTTTTCATTCACCACAAATCGCCTAAGAGTCTATGACGGTTTTACCCTTTGATTTGAAATAAGTTCAATCCAAGGGCTTCATATGATTGAAATAAATCTAATTCCTATTAAAGGAGTCAAAAATATTTGGTAATTAAGCTCAAAAAATGATTTGAAATGTGTTCATACACCACAAATCATCTAAGAGACTATGATGGTTTTACCCTTTGATTTGAATTGAGTTTGATCAAAGTGCTTCATATGATTGAAATATACCTAATATAAATTCAAGGAGTCGAAAACATTTGGTAATTAAGCACAACAAATGATTTGAAAGGTGTTCATACACCACAAATCGCCTAAGAGACTATGACGGTTTTACCCTTTGATTTGAATTGAGTTTGATCCAAGGGCTTCATATGCTTTAAATATACCTATTATAATTTCAAGGAGTCAAAAATATTTGGTAATTAAGAACAAAAAATGATTTGAAAGGTGAACTTACACCTCAAATCGCCTAAGAGATTATGACGGTTTTACCTTTTGATATAAAATAATTTTTATCAAAGTGCTTCATATGATTGAAATATATCTAATACCGATTCAAGGAGTCAAAAACATTTGGTTATTAAGCACAACAAATGATTTGAAAGGTGTTCATACACCACAAATCGCCTAAGAGACTATGACGGTTTTACCCTTTAATTTGAATTGAGTTTGATCAAAGTGCTTCATATGATTGAAATATACCTAATATAAATTCAAGGAGTCGAAAACATTTGGTAATTAAGCACAACAAATGATTTGAAAGGTGTTCATACACCACAAATCGCCTAAGAGACTATGACGGTTTTACCCTTTGATTTGAATTGAGTTTGATCCAAGGGCTTCATATGCTTTAAATATACCTAATATAATTTCAAGGAGTCAAAAATATTTGGTAATTAAGAACAAAAAATGATTTGAAAGGTGAACTTACACCTCAAATCGCCTAAGAGATTATGACGGTTTTACCCTTTGATTTAAAATAATTTTTATCAAAGTCCTTCATATGATTGAAATATATCTAATACCGATTCAATGAGTCAAAAACATTTGGTTATTAAGCACAACAAATGATTTGAAAGGTGTTCATATACCACAAATCGCCTAAGAGACTATGACGGTTTTACCCTTTGATTTGAATAGAGTTTAATCCAAGGGTTTCATATGCTTTAAATATATCTAGTACCTATTTAAGGACTCAAAAATATTATGTAAATATTCACAATAAAATAATTTGAAAAGTGTTCATACACCACAAATCGCCTAAGAGACTATGACGGTTTTACCCTTTAATTTGAAATGATGTTGATCCAAGGCCTTCATTTGTTTTAAATATATCTAATACCTATTCAAGGAATCAAAAATATTTTTTAATTATTCACAACTAAATGATTTGAAAGATGTTCATTCAGCACAAATCGTCTATTAGACTTTGACGGATTTACCCTTTGTTTTGAATTGAGTTTTATCCAAGGGCTTCATATGCTTTAAATATATTTAATACCTGTTAAAGGAATAAAAAATATATGGTAATTATTCACAAAAAACTAATTTGAAAGGTGTTCATACGCCTCAAATCGCCGAAGAGACTATAACGGTTTTACCCTTTGATTTGAAATAAGTTTGATCCAAGGGCTTCATATGATTTAAATATATCTAATACCTATTCAAGGATTCAAAAATATTTGTTAATTATTCCCAACAATGAGATTTGAAAGGTGTTCATACACCATAAATCGCCTAAGAGACTATGACGATTTTACCCTTTGATTTGAATTGAGTTTGATCCAAGGGTTCATATGCTTTAAATATATCTGATACCTATTCAAGGAGTCAAAAATATTTTGTAAATAATCACAACAAAATGATTTGAAAAGCATTCATACACCACAAATCGCCCAAGAGACTATGACGGTTTTACCCTTTAATTTGAAATGAGTTTGATCCAAGGGCTTCATATTCTTTAAATATATTTAATACCTATTTAAAGACTCAAAAATATTTGGTAATTATTCACAACAAAATAATTTGAAAGGTGTTCATTCCCCACAAATCGTCTGAGTGACTATGACGGTTTTACCCTTTGTTTTGAATTGAGTTTGATCCAAGGGCTTCATATGCTTTAAATATACCTAATATAATTTCAAGGAGTCAAAAATATTTGGTAATTAAGAATAAAAAATGATTTGAAAGGTGAACTTACACCTTAAATCGCCTAAGAGATTATGACGGTTTTACCTTTTGATTTAAAATAATTTTTATCAAAGTGCTTCATATGATTGAAATATATCTAATACCGATTCAAGGTGTCAAAAACATTTGGTTATTAAGCACAACAAATGATTTGAAAGGTGTTCATACACCACAAATCGCCTAAGAGACTATGACGGTTTTACCCTTTGATTTGAATTGAGTTTGATCCAAGGGCTTCATATATTAAATATACCTAATATAATTTCAAGGAGTAAAAAATGTTTGGTAATTAAGAACAAAAAATGATTTGAAAGGTGAACTTACACCTCAAATCGCCTAAGAGATTATGACGGTTTTACCCTTTGATTTAAAATAATTTTTATCAAAGTGCTTCATATGATTGAAATATATCTAATACCGATTCAAGGAGTCAAAAACATTTGGTTATTAAGCACAACAAATGATTTGAAAGGTGTTCATACACCACAAATCGCCTAAGAGACTATGACGGTTTTACCCTTTGATTTGAATAGAGTTTAATCCAAGGGTTTCATATGCTTTAAATATATCTAGTACCTATTCAAGGACTCAAAAATATTTTGTAAATATTCACAATAAAATAATTTGAAAAGTGTTCATACACCACAAATCGCCTAAGAGACTATGACGGTTTTACCCTTTAATTTGAAATGAGTTTGATCCAAGGCCTTCATTTGCTTTAAATATATCTAATACCTATTTAAGGAATCAAAAAGATTTTTTAATTATTCACAACTAAATGATTTGAAAGATGTTCATTCAGCACAAATCGTCTATTAGACTTTGACGGTTTTACCCTTTGTTTTGAATTGAGTTTTATCCAAGGGCTTCATATGCTTTAAATATATTTAATACCTGTTAAAGGAATCAAAAATATATGGTAATTATTCACAAAAAACTAATTTCAAAGGTGTTCATACGCCTCAAATCGCCGAAGAGACTATAACGGTTTTACCCTTTGATTTGAAATAAGTTTGATCCAAGGGCTTCATATGATTTAAATATATCTAATACCTATTCAAGGATTCAAAAATATTTGTTAATTATTCCCAACAAAATGATTTGAAAGGTGTTCATACACCATAAATCGCCTAAGAGACTATGACGATTTTACCCTTTGATTTGAATTGAGTTTGATCCAAGGGTTCATATGCTTTAAATATATCTGATACCTATTCAAGGAGTCAGAAATATTTTGTAAATATTCACAACAAAATAATTTGAAAAGCATTCATACACCACAAATCGCCCAAGCGACTATGACGGTTTTACCCTTTAATTTGAAATGAGTTTGATCCAAGGGCTTCATATGCTTTAAATATATTTAATACCAATTTAAAGACTCAAAAATATTTGGTAAATATTCACAACAAAATGATTTGAAAGGTGTTCATTCCCCACAAATCGTTTGAGAGACTATGACGGTTTTACCCTTTGTTTTGAATTGAGTTTGATCCAAGGGCTTCATATGCTTTAAATATATCTAATTCCTATTCAAGGAGTCAAAAATATTTGGTAATTATGCACAAAAATGATTTAAAAGTTATTCATACACCACAAATAGCCTAAGAGACTATGACCATTTTACCCTTAGATTTCAAATGAGTTTGATTCAAGGGCTTTATATGCATTAAATATATCTAATACCAATAAAGTAGTCAAAAAATTTGATAATTAAGAACAAGAAATTATTTGAAACATGTTCATACACCACAAATAGCCTAAGAGACTATGACGATTTTACCCTTTGATTTGAATTGAGTTTGATCCAAGGGCTTCATATGCCTTAAATATATCTAATTCCTATTTAAGGACTAAAACATATTTTGTAATTATTCCCAACAAAATGATTTGAAAGGTTTTCATTCACCACAAATCGCCTAAGAGTCTATGACGGCTTTACCCTTTGATATGAAATAAGTTTGATCCAAAGGCTTCATATGATTGAAATATATCTAATACCTATTCAAGGAGTAAAAAAATTTAGTAATTAAGCACAAAAAAAGATTTGAAAGGTGTTCATACGACACAAATCCCCCGAGAGACTATGATGGTTGTACCCTTTGATTTGAATTGAGTTTGATCCAAGTTCTTCATATGATTTAAAAAGATCTAATACGTATTCAAGTAGTCAAAAATGTTGGGTAATTAACCACAAAAAATGATTTGAATAGTGTTCATACACCATAAATCCCCTAAGAGAATATGACAATTTTACCCTTTTTTTGAATTGAGTTTGATCCAAGGGCTTCATATGCTTTAAATATATCTAATACCTATTCAAGGAGTAGAAAATATTTGGTAATTATTCACAAAAAAATAATTTGAAAGGTGTTCATACACCACAAATCGCCAAAGAGACTATGACGGTTTTACCCTTTGATTTGAAATAAGTTCAATCCAAGGGCTTCATATGATTGAAATATATCTAATTCCTATTAAAGGAGTCAAAAATATTTGGTGATTAAGCATAAAAAATGATATGAAATGTGTTCAGACACCACAAATCACCTAAGAAACTATGATGGTTTTACCCATTGATTTGAATTGAGTTTGATCCAAGGGATTCATATGCTTTAAATAGATCTGATACCAATTCAAGGACTCAAAAATATTTTGGTCATTATTCACAAAAAAATGATTTGAAAGGTGTTCATACACCATAAATCGCCTAAGAGACTATGACGGTTTTACCCTTTGATTTGATTTGAGTTTGATCAAAGTGCTTCATATGATTGAAATATACCTAATATCAATTCAAGGAGTCGAAAACATTTGGTAATTAAGCACAACAAATGATTTGAAAGGTGTTCATACACCACAAATCGCCTAGGAGACAATGACGGTTTTACCCTTTGATTTGAATTGAGTTTGATCCAAGGGCTTCATATGCTTTAAATAGATCTAGTACCTATTCAAGGACTCAAAAAATATTTCGTAATTATTCACAAAAAAATTATTTTAAAATAAATCGCCTAAGAGACTATGACGATTTTACCCTTTTATTTGAATTGAGTTTGATCCAAGGGCTTCATATGATTAAAATATACCTAATATAATTTCAAGGAGTCAAAAATATTTGGTAATTAAGAACAATAAATGATTTGAAAGGTGATCTTACACCACAAATCGCCTAAGAGATTAAGACGGTTTTACCCTTTGATTTAAAATAATTTTTATCAAAGTGCTTCATATGATTGAAATATATCTAATACCGATTCAAGGAGTCAAAAACATTTGGTTATTAAGCACAACAAATGATTTGAAAGGTGTTCATTCACCACAAATCGTCTGAGAGACTATGACGGTTTTACCCTTTGTTTTGAATTGAGTTTGATCCAAGGGCTTCATATGCTTTAAATATATCTAATTCCTATTCCAGGAGTCAAAAATATTTGGTACTTATGCCCAAAAATGATTTAAAAGTTATTCATACGCCACAAATAGCCTAAGAGACTATGACTGTTTTACCCTTTGATTTCAAATGAGTTTGATTCAAGGGCTTGATATGCATTAAATATATCTAATACACCACAAATAGCCTAAGAAATTATTTGAAACGTGTTCATACACCACAAATCGCATAAGAGACTATGACGATTTTACCCTTTGTTTTTTAATGAGTTTGATCGAAGGGATTTATATACTTTAAATATATCTAACACCTATTCAAGGAGCCAAATTTTTTTTGATATTAGGCACAAAAAATGATTTGAAAGGTGTTCATACACCTCAAATCCCGTAAGAGGCTATGACGATTTACCCTTTGATTTGAATTGAGTTTGATCCAAGGGATTCATATGCCTTAAATATATCTAATTCCTATTTAAGGACTCAAAAATATTTTGTAATTATTACCAACAAAATGATTTTAAAGGTTTTCATTCACCACAAATTGCGTAAGAGTCTATGACGGTTTTACCCTTTGATATGAAATAAGTTTGATCCAAAGGCTTCATATGATTGAAATATATCTAATACCTATTCAAGGAGTAAAAAATATTTGGTAATTAAGCACAAAAAAAGATTTGAAAGGTGTTCATACGACATAAATCCCCCAAGAGACTATGACGGTTGTACCCTTTGATTTGAATTGAGTTTAATCCAAGGTCTTCATATCATTTAAAAAGATCTAATACGTATTCAAGGAGTCAAAAATATAGGGTAATTAACCACAAAAAATGATTTGAAAGGTGTTCATACACCATAAATCCCCTGAGAGACTATGACGGTTTTACCCTTTGATTTGAATTGAGTTTGATCTAAGGGCTTCATATGCTTTAAATAGACTTAAAAATTATAGAATAATTCAAAAATATTTGGTAATTAGTCACAACAAAATGATTTGAAAGGTGTTCATACACCACAAATCGCCTGAGAGACTATGACGGTTTTACCCTTTGATTTAAATTGAGATTGATACAAGGGCATCTTATGCTTTAAATATATCTAATATCTATTCAAGGAGTCATAAATATTTTGTAAATATTCACAATAAAATAATTTGAAAGGTGTTCATACACCATAAATCACCTCAGAGACTATAACGGTTTTACCCTTTATTTTGAATTGAGTTTGATCCAAAGGCTTCATATGCTTAAAACATATCTAATACCTATTCAAGGACTCAAAAAAATTTATTAATTATTCACAACAAAATAATATGAAAGGTGTTCATACACTACAAATCGCCTAAGAGACTATGATGGTTTTACCCTTTGATTTGAAATAAGTTTAATCCAAGGGCTTCATATGATTGAAATATACCTAATACCAATTCAATGAGTGAAAAGTATTTGGTAATTAAGCACCAAAAATGATTTGAAAGGTTTTCATACACCACAAATCGCCTAAGAGACTACGACAGCTTTACCCATTGATTTGAATTGAGTTAGATCCAAGGGCTTCATATGATTGAAATATATCTAATACCTATTCAAGGAGTCAAAAATATTTTTTTATTAAGCACAAAAAATGATTTAAAAGTTGTTCATACACCACAAATCCCCTAAGAGACTATGACGGTTTTACGCTTTAATTTGAATTGTGGTTGATCCAAGGACTTCTTATGCTTTAAAAAGATCTAATACCTATGTAAGGACTCAAAAAATATTTGGTAATTATTCCCTACAAAATGATTTGAAAGATGTTCATTCACCACAAATCGGCTAAGAGACTATGAAAGTTTTACCCTTTGATTTGAATTGAATTTGTTCCTAGGGCTTCATATGCTTTATACATATCTAATACCTATTCAAGGACTCAAAAATATTTGGTAATTATTCACAACAAAATGATTTGAAAGGTGTTCATCCACCACAAATCGCCTAAGAGACTATGACGGTTTTACTATTTAATATGAAATAAGTTTGATCCAAAGGACTTCATAAGACTTAAAAAATTCTAATACCTATTCAAGGACTCAAAAATATTTGGTAATTATTCCCACCAAAATGATTTGAAAGTTGTTCATTCACAACAAATCGCCTAAGAGACTATGACGGTTTTCCCCTTTAATATAAATTGAGTTTAATCTAAGGGATTCATATGCTTTTAATATATCTGATGCCAATTCAAGGAGTCATAAATATTTTGTAAATATTCACAACAAAATAATTTGAACGGTGTTCATACAGCACAAATCGCCTAAGAGACTATGACGGTTTTACGCTTTATTTTGAATTGAGTTTGATCCAAGGGCTTCATATGCTTTAAACATATCTAATTCCTATTCAAGGACTCAAAATTATTTTGTAATTATTCCCAATAAAATGATTTGAAAGGTTTTCATCCACCACAATTCGCCTAAGAGACTATGACGGTTTTACCCATTGATTTGAATTGAGTTAGATCCAAGGGCTTCATATGATTTAAATATATCTAATACCTATTCAAGGACTCAAATTTTTTTGGTAATTATTCAATACAAAATGATTTCAAAGGTTTTCATACACCACAAATCGCGTAAGAGACTATGACGGTTTTACCCTTTGATTTGAAATAAGTTTGATCCAAATGCTTCACATGATTGAAAAATATCTCATACCCATTCAAGGATTCAAAAATAATTTGGTATTTAAGAAGAAACAATGATTTGAAAGGTGTTTATACACCACAAATCCCCTACGAGACTATGACAGTTTTACTTTTTGATTAGAATTGAGTTTGATCGAAGGCTTCATATGCTTTAAATATATCTAATACCTATTCAAGGACTCAAAAATATTTGGTAATTATTCACAACAAAATGATTTGAAAGGTGTTCATTTACCACAAATCGTCTAAGTGACTATGACAGTTTTACCCTTTTTATGAATTGAGTTTGATCCAAGGGTTCATATGCTTTAAATAAATTTAATACCTATTCAAGGAGTCAATAATATTTGGTAATGATTCACAACAAAATAATTTGAAAGGTGTTCATATGCCAAAAATCGCCCAAGAGACTATGACGATTTTACCCTTTGTTTTGAAATAAGTTTCATCAAAGGGCTTCTTATGATTGAAATATATACAATAACTATTCAAGGATTCAATAATATTTGGTAATTAAGCACAAAAAATGATTTGAAAGGTGTTCAAACACAGCAAATTGCCTCAGCGACTATGACGGTTTTACCCTTTGATTTGAATTGAGTTTGATCCAAGGGCTTCATATGCTTTCAATATATTTAATACCTGTTGAAGGAATCAAACAAAATTGGTAATTATTCACAACAAAATGATTTGAACGGTTTTCATCCACCACGAATCGCCTAAGAGACTGTGACGGTTTTACTATTTAATATGAAATAAGCTTGATCCAAAGGACTTCATATGACTTAAAATAATTTTATTCCTATTCAAGGACTCAAAAATATTTGGTAATTATTCCCACCAAAATGATTTGAAAGGTGTTCATTCACCACAAATCGCTTAAGAGTTTATGATGGTTTTACCCTTTAATATAAATTGAGTTTGATCCAAGGGATTCATATGCTTTAAATATATCTGATACCAATTCAAGGAGTCATAAATAATTTTTTAAATATTCACAACAAAATAATTAGAACGGTGTTCATACACCACAAATCGCCTAAGAGACTATGACGGTTTTACGCTTTAATTTGAATTGAGTTTGATCCAAGGGCTTCATATGCGTTAAACATATCTAATTCCTATTCAAGGACCCAAAAATATTTTGTAATTATTCCCAACAAAATGATTTGAAAGGTTTTCATTCACCCCAAATGGTCTAAGAGACTATGACATTTTTACCCTTTTATATGAAATAAGTTTGATCCAAGGGCTTCATATGATTGAAATATATCTAACAGTTATTCAAGGAGTGAAAAAGATTTGGTAATTATTCACAACAAAGTGATTTGAAAGGTGTTCATACACTATAAATCGCCTAAGAGACTATGGCGGCTTTACCCTTTGATATTAATTGAGTTTAATCCAAGGGACTGATATGCTTTAAATATATCTGATACCAATTCAAGGAGTCATAAATATTTTGTAAATTTTCACAACAAAATAATTAGCAAGGTGTTCATACACCACATACAGCCTGAGAGACTATGACGGTTTTACGCTTTAATTTGAATTGAGTTTGATCCAAGCGCTTCATATGCTTCAAACATATATAATTCCTATTCAAGGACTCAAAAATATTTAGTAATTATTCCCAACAAAATGATTTGAAAGGTTTTCATCCACCACTAAGCCTAAGTGACTATGACGGTTTTACCCTTTGATTTGAATTGAGTTGGATCCAAGGGCTTCATATGATTTAAATATATCTAATACCTATTCAAGGACTCAATTTTTTTTGGTAATTATTCAATACAAAATGATTTGAAAGGTTTTCATAGACCACAAATCGCCTAAGAGACTGTGACGGTTTTACCCTTTGATTTGAAATAAGTTTGATCCAAATGCTTCATATGATTGAAAAATATCTCATACCCATTTAAGGAGCCAAAAATAATTTGGTAATTAAGAACAAACAATGATTTGAAAGGTGTTTAAACACCACAAATCCCCTACGAGACTATGATAGTTTTACCCTTTCTTTAGAATTGAGTTTGATCGAAGGCTTCATATGCTTTAAATATATCTAATACCTAGTCAAGGACTCAAAAATATTCTGTAATTATTCACAACAAAATAATTTGAAAGGTGTTCATTTACCACAAATCGTCTAGGTGACTATGATAGTTTTACCCTTTTTTTGAATTAAGTTTGATCCAAGGGTTCATATGCTTTAAATATTTCTAATACCTATTCAAGGAGTCAATAATATTTGGTAATGATTCACAACACAATAATTTGAAAGGTGTTCATATGCCACAAATCGCCTAAGAGACTATGACAGTTTTACCCTTTGTTTTGAAATAAGTTTCATCCAAGGGCTTCTTATGATTGAAATATATATAATAACTATTCAAGGATTCAAAAATATTTGGTAATTAAGCACAAAAAATGATTTGAAAGGTGTTCAAACACCGCAAATTGCTTAAGCGACTATGACGGTTTTAACCTTTGATTTGAATTGAGTTTGATCCAAGGGCTTCACATGCTTTAAATATATTTAAAAACTATTGAACGACTCAAAAAATTTGGTAATTATTCACAACAAAATGATTTGAAAGGTTTTCATCCACCACAAATCGCCTAAGAGACTATGACGTTTTTAATATTTAATATGAAATAAGTTTGATCCAAAGGACTTCATATGACTTAAAAAAACTTAATTCCTATTCAAGGACTCAAAAATATTAGGTAATTATTCCCACCAAAATGATTTGAAATGTGTTCATTCACCACAAATCGCCTAAGATACTATGACAGTTTTACCCTTTAATATTAATTGAGTTTGATCCAAGGGATTCATATGCTTTAAATATATCTGATACCAATTCAAGGAGTCATAAATAATTTTGTAAATATTCACAACAAAATAATTAGAACGGTGTTCATACACGACAAATCGCCTAAGAGCCTATGACGGTTTTACGCTTTAATTTGAATTGAGTTTGATCCAAGGGCTTCATATGCGTTAAACATATCTAATTCCTATTCAAGGACTCAAAAATATTTTGTAATTATTCCCAATAAAATGATTTGAAAGGTTTTCATCCACCGCAAATTGCTTAAGCGACTATGACGGTTTTACCCATTGATTTGAATTGAGTTAGATCCAAGGGCTTCATATGATTTAAATATATCTAATACCTATTCAAGGACTCAAATTTTTTTGGTAATTATTCAATACAAAATGATTTCAAAGGTTTTCATACACCACAAATCGCGTAAGAGACTATGACGGTTTTACCCTTTGATTTGAAATAAGTTTGATCCAAATGCTTCACATGATTGAAAAATATCTCATACCCATTCAAGGATTCAAAAATAATTTGGTATTTAAGAAGAAACAATGATTTGAAAGGTGTTTATACACCACAAATCCCCTACGAGACTATGACAGTTTTACCCTTTGATTAGAATTGAGTTTGATCGAAGGCTTCATATGCTTTAAATATATCTAATACCTATTCAAGGACTCAAAAATATTTGGTAATTATTCACAACAAAATGATTTGAAAGGTGGTCATTTACCACAAATCGTCTAATTGACTATGACAGTTTTACCCTTTTTTTGAATTGAGTTTGATCCAAGGGTTCATATGCTTTAAATATATTTAATACCTATTTAAGGAGTCAATAATATTTGGTAATGATTCACAACAAAATAATTTGAAAGGTGTTCATATGCCACAAATCGCCTAAGAGACTATGACGGTTTTACCCTTTGTTTTGAAATAAGTTTCATCCAAGGGCTTCTTATGATTGAAATATATATAATAACTATTCAAGGATTCAAAAATATTTGGTAATTAAGCACAAAAAATGATTTGAAAGGTGTTCAAACACAGCAAATTGCCTAAGCAACAATGACGGTTTTACCCTTTGATTTGAATTGAGTTTGATCCAAGGGCTTCATATGCTTTATATATATTTAATACCTATTGAAGGAATCAAAAAAAATTGTTAATTATTCACAACAAAATGATTTGAACGGTTTTCATCCACCACAAATCGCCTAAGAGACTATGACGGTTTTTCTATTTAATATGAAATAAGTTTGATCCAAAGGACTTCATATGACTTAAAATAATTTTATTCCTATTCAAGGACTCAAAAATATTTGGTAATTATTCCCACCAAAATGATTTGAAAGGTGTTCATTCACCACAAATCGCTTAAGAGTTTATGATGGTTTTACCCTTTAATATAAATTGAGTTTGATCCAAGGGATTCATATGCTTTAAATATATCTAATACCAATTCAAGGAGTCATAAATAATTTTGTAAATATTCACAACAAAATAATTAGAACGGTGTTCATACACCACAAATCGCCTAAGAGACTATGACGGTTTTACGCTTTAATTTGAATTGAGTTTGATCCAAGGGCTTCACATGCGTTAAACATATCTAATTCCTATTCAAGGACCCAAAAATATTTTGTAATTATTCCCAACAAAATGATTTGAAAGGTTTTCATTCACCCCAAATCGTCTAAGAGACTATGACATTTTTACCCTTTTATATGAAATAAGTTTGATCCAAGGGCTTCATATGATTGAAATATATCTAACAGCTATTCAAGGAGTGAAAAAGATTTGGTAATTATTCACAACAAAGTGATTTGAAAGGTGTTCATACACTATAAATCGCCTAAGAGACTATGGCGGCTTTACCCTTTGATATAAATTGAGTTTGATCCAAGGGACTCATATGCTTTAAATATATCTGATACCAATTCAAGGAGTCATAAATATTTTGTAAATTTTCACAATAAAATAATTTGCAAGGTGTTCATACACCACAAATAGCCTATGAGACTATGACGGTTTTACGCTTTAATTTGAATTGAGTTTGATCCAAGCGCTTCATATGCTTTAAACATATATAATTCCTATACAAGGACTCAAAAATATTTTGTAATTATTCCCAACAAAATGATTTGAAAGGTTTTCATCCACCACAAATCGCCTAAGAGACTATGACGGTTTTACCCTTTGATTTGAATTGAGTTGGATCCAAGGGCTTCATATGATTTAAATATATCTAATACCTATTCAAGGAATCAAATTTTTTTGGTAATTATTCAATACAAAATGATTTGAAAGGTTTTCATAAACCACAAATCGCCTAAGAGACTATGACGGTTTTACCCTTTGATTTGAAATAAGTTTGATCCAAATGCTTCATATGATTGAAAAATATCTCATACCCATTCAAGGAGCAAAAAATAATTTGGTAATTAAGAACAAACAATGATTTGAAAGGTGTTTAAACACCACAAATCCCCTACGAGACTATGACAGTTTTACCCTTTGATTAGAATTGAGTTTGATCGAAGGCTTCATTTGCTTTAAATATATCTAATACCTATTCAAGGACTCAAAAATATTTTGTAATTATTCACAACAAAATAATTTGAAAGGTGTTCATTTACCACAAATCGTCTAGGTGACTATGACAGTTTTACCCTTTTTTTGAATTGAGTTTGATCCAAGGGTTCATATGCTTTAAATATTTCTAAGACCTATACAAGGAGTCAATAATATTTGGTAATGATTCACAACACAATAATTTGAAAGGTGTTCGTATGCCACAAATCGCCTAAGAGACTATGACGGTTTTACCCTTTGTTTTGAAATAGGTTTCATCCAAGGGCTTCTTATGATTGAAATATATATAATAACTATTCAAGGATTCAAAAATATTTGGTAATTAAGCACAAAAAATGATTTGAAAGGTGTTCAAACACCGCAAATTGCCTAAGCAACTATGACGGTTTTACCCTTTGATTTGAATTGAGTTTGATCCAAGGGCTTCATATGCTTTAAATATATTTAATACCTATTGAAGGAATCAAAAAAATTTGGTAATTATTCACAACAAAATGATTTGAAAGGTTTTCATCCACCACAAATCGCCTAAGAGACTATGACGTTTATACTATTTAATATGAAATAAGTTTGATCCAAAGGACTTCATATGACTTAAAATTTAATTCCTATTCAAGGACTCAAAAATATTTGGTAATTATTCCCACCAAAATGATTTGAAAGGTGTTCATTCACCACAAATCGCCTAAGAGACTATGACGGTTTTACCCTTTAATATAAATTGAGTTTGATCCAAGGGATTCATATGCTTTAAATATATCTCTTACCAATTCAAGGAGTCATAAATAATTTTGTTAATATTCACAACAAAATAATTAGAACAGTGTTCATACACCACAAATCACCTAAGAGCCTATGACGGTTTTACACTTTAATTTGAATTGAGTTTGATCCAAGGGCTTCATATGCGTTAAACGTATCTAATTCCTATTCAAGGACTCAAAAATATTTTGTAATTATTCCCAACAAAATGATTTGAAAGGTTTTCATCCACCACAAATCACCTAAGAGACTATGACGGTTTTACCCATTGATTTGAATTGAGTTAGATCCAAGGGCTTCATATGATTTAAATATATCTAATACCTATTCAAGGACTCAAATTTTTTTGGTAATTATTCCATACAAAATGATTTCAAAGGTTTTCATACACCACAAATCGCCTAAGAGACTATGATGGTTTTACCCTTTGATTTGAAATAAGTTTGATCCAAATGCTTCATATGATTGAAAAATATCTCATACCCATTCAAGGAGCCAAAAATAATTTGGCAATTAAGAACAAACAATGATTTGAAAGGTGTTTAAACACAACAAATCCCCTACGAGACTATGACAGTTTTACCCTTTGATTAGAATTGAGTTTGATCGAAGGCTTCATATGCTTTAAATATATCTAATACCTATTCAAGGACTCAAAAATATTTTGTAATTATTCACAACAAAATAATTTGAAAGGTGTTCATTTACCACAAATTGTCTAGGTGACAATGACAATTTTACCCTTTTTTCAATTGAGTTTGATCCAAGGGTTCACATGCTTTAAATATTTCTAATACCTATTCAAGGAGTCAATAAGATTTGGTAATGATTCACAACAAAATAATTTGAAAGGTGTTCATATGCCACAAATCGCCTAAGAGACTATGACGGTTTTACCATGTGATTTGAAATAAGTTTCATCCAAGGGCTTCTTATGATTGAAATATATATAATTATTCAAGGAGTCAAAAATATTTGGTAATTAAGCACAAAAAATGATTTGAAAGGTGTTCAAACACCGCAAATTGCCTAAGCGACTATGACGGTTTTACCCTTTGATTTGAATTGAGTTTGATCCAAGGGCTTCATATGCTTTAAATATATTTAATACCTATTGAAGGACTCAAAAAAATTTGGTAATTATTCACAACAAAATGATTTCAAAGGTTTTCATCCACCACAAGTCGCCTTAGAGAATATGATGGTTTTACTATTTAATATGAAATAAGTTTGATCCAAAGGACTTCATATGACTTAAAAATTTTAATCGCTATTCAAGGACTCAAAAATATTTGGTAATTATTCCCACCAAAATGATTTGAAAGGTGTTCATTCACCACAAATCGCCTAAGAGACTATGACGGTTTTACCCTTTAATATAAATTGAGTTTGATCCTAGGGATTCATATGCTTTAAATATATCTGATAGCAATTCAAGGAGTCATAAATAATTTTGTAAATATTTACAACAAAATAATTACAATGGTGTTCATACACCACAAATCGCCTAAGAGACTATTACGGTTTTACGCTTTAATTTGAATTGAGTTTGATCCAAGGGCTTCATATGCGTTAAACATATCTAATTCCTATTCAAGGACCCAAAAATATTTTGTAATTATTCCCAACAAAATGATTTGAAAGGTTTTCATTCACCCCAAATCGTCTAAGAGACTATGACGTTTTTACCCTTTTATATGAAATAAGTTTGATCCAAGGGCTTCATATGATTGAAATATATCTAACAGCTATTCAAGGAGTGAAAAAGATTTGGTAATTATTCACAACAAAGTGATTTGAAAGGTGTTCATACACTATAAATTGCCTAAGAGACTATGGCGGCTTTATCCTTTGATATAAATTGAGTTTGATCCAAGGGACTCATATGCTTTAAATATATCTGATACCAATTCAAGGAGTCATAAATATTTTGTAAATTTTCACAACAAAATAATTTGCAAGGTGTTCATACACCACAAATAGCCTAAGAGACTATGACGGTTTTACGCTTTAATTTGAATTGAGTTTGATCCAAGCGCTTCATATGCTTTAAACATATATAATTCCTATTCAAGGACTCAAAAATATTTCGTAATTATTCCCAACAAAATGATTTGAAAGGTTCTCATCCACCACAAATCGCCTAAGAGACTATGACGGTTTTACCCTTTGATTTGAATTGAGTTGGATCCAAGGGCTTCATATGATTTAAATATATCTAATACCTATTCAAGGACTCAATTTTTTTTGGTAATTATTCAATACAAAAGGATTTGAAAGGTTTTCATAAACCACAAATCGCCTAAGAGACTATGACGGTTTTACCCTTTGATTTGAAATAAGTTTGATCCAAATGCTTCATATGATTGAAAAATATCTCATACCCATTCAAGGAGCCAAAAATAATTTGGCAATTAAGAACAAACAATGATTTGAAAGGTGTTTAAACACAACAAATCCCCTACGAGACTATGACAGTTTTACCCTTTGATTAGAATTGAGTTTGATCGAAGGCTTCATATGCTTTAAATATATCTAATACCTATTCAAGGACTCAAAAATATTTTGTAATTATTCACAACAAAATAATTTGAAAGGTGTTCATTTACCACAAATTGTCTAGGTGACTATGACAATTTTACCCTTTTTTTGAATGGAGTTTGATCCAAGGGTTCATATGCTTTAAATATTTCTAATACCTATTCAAGGAGTCAATACTATTTGGTAATGATTCACAACAAAATAATTTGAAAGGTGTTCATATGCCACAAATCGCCTAAGAGACTATGACAGTTTTACCATTTGATTTGAAATAAGTTTCATCCAAGGGCTTCTTATGATTGAAATATATATAATTATTCAAGGAGTCAAAAATATTTGGTAATTAAGAACAAAAAATGATTTGAAAGGTGTTCAAACACCGCAAATTGCCTAAGCGACTATGACGGTTTTACCCTTTGATTTGAATTGAGTTTGATCCAAGGGCTTCATATGCTTTAAATATATTTAATACCTATTGAAGGACTCAAAAAAATTTGGTAATTATTCACAACAAAATGATTTGAAAGGTTTTCATCCACCACAAATCGCCTTAGAGAATATGATGGTTTTACTATTTAATATGAAATAAGTTTGATCCAAAGGACTTCATTTGACTTAAAAAAATTTAATCCCTATTCAAGGACTCAAAAATATTTGGTAATTATTCCCACCAAAATGATTTGAAAGGTGTTCATTCACCACAAATCGCCTAAGAGACTATGACGGTTTTACCCTTTAATATAAATTGAGTTTGATCCTAGGGATTCATATGCTTTAAATATATCTGATACCAATTCAAGGAGTCATAAATAATTTTGAAAATATTTACAACAAAATAATTACAATGGTGTTCATACACCACAAATCGCCTAAGAGACTATGACGGTTTTACGCTTTAATTTGAATTGAGTTTGATCCAAGGGCTTCATATGCGTTAAACACATCTAATTCCTATTCAAGGACCCAAAAATATTTTGTAATTATTCCCAACAAAATGATTTGAAAGGTTTTCATTCACCCCAAATCGTCTAAGAGACTATGACGTTTTTACCCTTTTATATGAAATAAGTTTGATCCAAGGGCTTCATATGATTGAAATATATCTAACAGCTATTCAAGGAGTGAGAAAGTTTTGGTAATTATTCACAACAAAGTGATTTGAAAGGTGTTCATACACTATAAATTGCCTAAGAGACTATGGCGGCTTTACCCTTTGATATATATTGAGTTTGATCCAAGGGACTCATATGCTTTAAATATATCTGATACCAATTCAAGGAGTCATAAATATTTTGTAAATTTTCACAACAAAATAATTTGCAAGGTGTTCATACACCACAAATAGCCTAAGAGACTATGACGGCTTTACGCTTTAATTTGAATTGAGTTTGATCCAAGCTCTTCATATGCTTTAAACATATATAATTCCTATTCAAGGACTCAAAAATATTTTGTAATTATTCCCAACAAAATGATTTGAAAGGTTCTCATCCATCACAAATCGCCTAAGAGACTATGACGGTTTTACCCTTTGATTTGAATTGAGTTGGATCCAAGGGCTTCATATGATTTAAATATATCTAATACCTATTCAAGGACTCAATTTTTTTTGGTAATTATTCAATTCAAAATGATTTGAAAGGTTTTCATAAACCACAAATCGCCTAAGAGACTATGACGGTTTTACCCTTTGATTTGAAATAAGTTTGATCCAAATGCTTCATATGATTGAAAAATATCTCATACCCATTCAAGGAGCCAAAAATAATTTGGCAATTAAGAACAAACAATGATTTGAAAGGTGTTTAAACACAACAAATCCCCTACGAGACTATGACAGTTTTACCCTTTGATTAGAATTGAGTTTGATCGAAGGCTTCATATGCTTTAAATATATCTAATACCTATTCAAGGACTCAAAAATATTTTGTAATTATTCACAACAAAATAATTTGAAAGGTGTTCATTTACCATAAATTGTCTAGGTGACTATGACAATTTTACCCTTTTTTTGAATTGAGTTTGATCCAAGGGTTCATATGCTTTAAATATTTCTAATACCTATTCAAGGAGTCAATACTATTTGGTAATGATTCACAACAAAATAATTTGAAAGGTGTTCATATGCCACAAATCGCCTAAGAGACTATGACAGTTTTACCATTTGATTTGAAATAAGTTTCATCCAAGGGCTTCTTATGATTGAAATATATATAATTATTCAAGGAGTAAAAAATATTTGGTAATTAAGCACAAAAAATGATTTGAAAGGTGTTCAAACACCGCAAATTGCCTAAGCGACTATGACGGTTTTACCCTTTGATTTGAATTGAGTTTGATCCAAGGGCTTCATATGCTTTAAATATATTTAATACCTATTGAAGGACTCAAAAAAATTTGGTAATTATTCACAACAAAATGATTTGAAAGGTTTTCATCCACCACAAATCGCCTTAGAGAATATGATGGTTTTACTATTTAATATGAAATAAGTTTGATCCAAAGGACTTCATTTGACTTAAAAAAATTTAATCCCTATTCAAGGACTCAAAAATATTTGGTAATTATTCCCACCAAAATGATTTGAAAGGTGTTCATTCACCACAAATCGCCTAAGAGACTATGACGGTTTTACCCTTTAATATAAATTGAGTTTGATCCTAGGGATTCATATGCTTTAAATATATCTGATACCAATTCAAGGAGTCATAAATAATTTTGAAAATATTTACAACAAAATCATTACAATGGTGTTCATACACCACAAATCGCCTAAGAGACTATGACGGTTTTACGCTTTAATTTGAATTGAGTTTGATCCAAGGGCTTCATATGCGTTAATCATATCTAATTCCTATTCAAGGACCCAAAAATATTTTGTAATTATTCCCAACAAAATGATTTGAAATGTTTTCATTCACCCCAAATCGTCTAAGAGACTATGACGTTTTTACCCTTTTATATGAAATAAGTTTGATCCAAGGGCTTCATATGATTGAAATATATCTAACAGCTATTCAAGGAGTGAGAAAGTTTTGGTAATTATTCACAACAAAGTGATTTGAAAGGTGTTCATACACTATAAATTGCCTAAGAGACTATGGCGGCTTTACCCTTTGATATAAATTGAGTTTGATCCAAGGGACTCATATGCTTTAAATATATCTGATACCAATTCAAGGAGTCATAAATATTTTGTAAATTTTCACAACAAAATAATTTGCAAGGTGTTCATACACCACAAATAGCCTAAGAGACTATGACGGTTTTACGCTTTAATTTGAATTGAGTTTGATCCAAGCGCTTCATATGCTTTAAACATATATAATTCCTATTCAAGGACTCAAAAATATTTTGTAATTATTCCCAACAAAATGATTTGAAAGGTTCTCATCCACCACAAATCGCCTAAGAGACTATGACGGTTTTACCCTTTGATTTGAATTGAGTTGGATCCAAGGGCTTCATATGATTTAAATATATCTAATACCTATTCAAGGACTCAAATTTTTTTGGTAATTATTCAATACAAAATGATTTGAAAGGTTTTCATAAACCACAAATCGCCTAAGAGACTATGACGGTTTTACCCTTTGATTTGAAATAAGTTTGATCCAAATGCTTCATATGATTGAAAAATATCTCATACCCATTCAAGGAGCCAAAAATAATTTTGTAATTAAGAACAAACAATGATTTGAAAGGTGTTTAAACACCACAAATCCCCTACGAGACTATGACAGTTTTAGCCTTTGACTAGAATTGAGTTTGATCGAAGGCTTCATATGCTTTAAATATATCTAATACCTATTCAAGGACTCAAAAATATTTTGTAATTATTCACAACAAAATAATTTGAAAGGTGTTCATTTACCACAAATCGTCTAGGTGACTATGACAGTTTTACCCTTTTTTTGAATTGAGTTTGATCCAAGGGTTCATATTCTTTAAATATTTCTAATACCTATTCAAGGAGTCAATACTATTTGGTAATGATTCACAACAAAATAATTTGAAAGGTGTTCATATGCCACAAATCGCCTAAGAGACTATGACAGTTTTACCCTTTGATTTGAAATAAGTTTCATCCAAGGGCTTCTTATGATTGAAATATATATAATTATTCAAGGAGTCAAAAATATTTGGAAATTAAGCACAAAAAATGATTTGAAAGGTGTTCAAACACAGCAAATTGCCTAAGCGACTATGACGGTTTTACCCTTTGATTTGAATTGAGTTTGATCCAAGGGCTTCATATGCTTTAAATATATTTAATACCTATTGAAGGTGTAATAGCCTGAATTTTAAGCAGCTTGGGTTTAAAGTAATTATATTAAGTTATTTAAATAGGATTCTAAAGTATTTCAGGTGAAGAGAGTTACTTGGATTGTCAGTTATGTTAAGTTCCAATTGGTTTTAGTGCTTAAAGTAGATTAGAATACTCTCCAACACCATATGAGGACAAAAGTGGGTAAGATCTATCATTCTTATTGGTTAGGAAGGTTTTGGAAACCAATAAAGAAGTTAGAAGATCCTTAAGAACCTTATTCATTAAGATTGTGAAAATCGTATAGTGATCGTTTTATCGGGTAGCAACGAACTTCCAGTTAAAGAGCCTTTCGGGGTTGAATCCGAGCTTAGAACCTAACCAAACTTGATATATGACATGCTTGGGATGTCTTAAGGTCAAAATGGTCATTTATTCCCAAGAATTACGTGGCTAAATAGGGTAAGTTCCTTAGTTAGTAAAACCTGGCCAGCTGAAGTTTCAGTTCAGACCTATCCTCAAAGAAATCTGCTTAGCAGCTACTTGGGTGTCAATATCTTAAAACCCTTTGGGTGCATGAAATCCAACACATCAAGCTAACACCTCAAGTAAGAATCACCCAGAAACTCCATGAAACCGACCTTACCCAGAATAGGTTTCCCTCCCCTAAGGGTACCGCCATTTACCTGCTATAAATAGCAGTTTTGGGTTTTCGGTTCTTTTCACCCAATTCTTCTTCAAAAACACCTACCTTTTCCTATATATATCTCTTCTAGACATCCATATTTATCTGTTCAAGCCTTTGTTCAAGCCTTAAAGCCTTGGAAAGGTATAGAAAACTCCATAGAAACATCAAACAGGATGTTGTAAGTACAGCTTTGCATCCTCTTGTGTTTAAGCTTAGTTTTTCATATCTAAAAGCTTGTTTGGACTAATTCTTAGCATTATAATGATTCAGGGGAAGCTGTAGGAGTAGTGAAACAATTGGATTAAGAAGTTTCATTGAATAAAGCCTCTTGAGTGAAGGTACACACCTAGTTTGGTTTTAACCTAGAAAGTTCCATACTTAAAGTTAGGTGATTGTTTCTTTCTAGTGTGAAGCATGTTTATGAAATGAATTTACTTATGATGTGTATCTTATTATGTGTATATTGAGTATATAACATGGACATAACATGTTAAGGTTCATTAGAGTTGTTCTAGGTGATCTAAACAACGCTTATTTACCGAGTTATCATGATTATGCATCTAATTGGGATATGTTGAGTACATGGACTTGTGTAGTGATCGATAATAGGTATACTCCTGATGGAATTATATGTTTAAGTGTTAACCAAGTCTCTAAGGCATAACTGGTTAAGTTCAATCAAAGTTACTACTTTAAAGACTAGTTTCAAGTATAAAAACTCTATGTTTCTTAACTACTATAGCGAGAGTAATTGAAGGGAGTTGATAAGGAATCTGTGAGTTAAGAATGAATTGATGAGGATTATGAGTATTAAGTATTAAAGTATATTATTAAATATCTTGAATTACAAATATGAAAGTAAGGCGTGAACATGCACCCGGGTTAGGGCGGGTAGTCCCTAGCTGTTACCCAATCAGGAGGGGCGAAATCCTGACGTTGAAGGACATGTCCAGGTTAAGTCTTGCAAGCAGCACATAAAAGGTGGGGTGACGACCCTCAAAAGTTTGGAGACAGCCGGTACGCAGTACCCCTCTCCATTCGCGTTCATGCCAAACGATTCGATTTTATGAAATTATAATAATTGAGTTGAATGTGACTACTTGCTATTATAACTACGTGTTATTTGTTAGCTTTCAAAATACACCTAGACTTTTATTTTTCTATTATACAGTGTGTACTCAGCTTTGCTGATTTGTTTTGTCATTTCTGTGGCCTGTCACTTGGTGGGTGGCAGAGTCTAACCTTGATGCAGGATTATGTTAGAAGCCGGAATCGAGTTGAGAGCAAAGTTATGTTTCAGATGTATATTATCGGTTAAAGTCCTGTGATTTAAGTTTGGATACGAGGAGTTTGTTACAATTAGTTATGTTCTAATTTAATTCCTTTATTTTGGGATTGAGACCCGAATGACTCTGTAATTGAAGTATTATATAAAGGAAATTGTTTTGTGGGCCCATAACCCACAGGTCCAGGATCGTGTTTTTAAGGTTGTTTCCGCTGCAAGTTCCATTTAAACTATTACTTATTATTATGGATTCCATGTTCATTGAAGTATGAGATTTCTAAGGGTGTTAAGCTAGCAGCTCGGGAGGCCGGGCTGTTACAGAAGGACTCAAAATTTTTTGGTAATTATTCACAACAAAATGATTTGAAAGGTTTTCATCCACCACAAATCGCCTAAGAGAATATGACGGTTTTACTATTTAATATGAAATAAGTTTGATCCAAAGGACTTCATATGACTTAAAAAAATTTTATCCCTATTCAAGGACTCAAAAATATTTGGTAATTATTCCCACCAAAATGATTTGAAAGGTGTTCATTCACCACAAATCGCCTAAGAGACTATGACAGTTTTACCCTTTAATATAAATTGAGTTTGATCCAAGGGATTCATATGCTTTAAATATATCTGATACCAATTCAAGGAGTCATAAATAATTTTGTAAATATTTACAACAACATAATTACAATGGTGTTCATACACCACAAATCGCCTAAGAGACTATGACGGTTTTACGCTTTAATTTGAATTGAGTTTGATCCAAGGGCTTCATATGCGTTAAACATATCTAATTCCTATTCAAGGACCCAAAAATATTTTGTAATTATTCCCAACAAAATGATTTGAAAGGTTTTCATTCACCCCAAATCGTCTAAGAGACTATGACGTTTTTACCCTTTTATATGAAATAAGTTTGATCCAAGGGCTTCATATGATTGAAATATATCTAACAGCTATTCAAGGAGTGAAAAAGATTTGGTAATTATTCACAACAAAGTGATTTGAAAGGTGTTCATACACTATAAATTGCCTAAGAGACTATGGCGGCTTTACCCTTTGATATAAATTGAGTTTGATCCAAGGGACTCATATGCTTTAAATATATCTGATACCAATTCAAGGAGTCATAAATATTTTGTAAATTTTCACAACAAAATAATTTGCAAGGTGTTCATATACCACCAATCGCCTAAGAGACTATGACGGTTTTACGCTTTAATTTGAATTGAGGTTGATCCAAGCGCTTCATATGCTTTAAACATATTTAATTCCTATTCAAGGACTCAAAACTATTTTGTAATTATTCCCAACAAAACGATTTGAAAGGTTCTCATCCACCACAAATCGCCTAAGAGACTATGACGGTTTTACCCTTTGATTTGAATTGAGTTGGATCCAAGGGCTTCATATGATTTAAATATATCTAATACCTATTCAAGGACTCAATTTTTTTGGTAATTATTCAATACAAAATGATTTGAAAGGTTTTCATAAACCACAAATCGCCTAAGAGACTATGACGGTTTTACCCTTTGATTTGAAATAAGTTTGATCCATATGCTTCATATGATTGAAAAATATCTCATACCCATTCAAGGAGCCAAAAATAATTTGGTAATTAAGAACAAACAATGATTTGAAAGGTGTTTAAACACCACAAATCCCCTACGAGACTATGACAGTTTTACCCTTTGATTAGAATTGAGTTTGATCGAAGGCTTCATATGCTTTAAATATATCTAATACCTATTCAAGGACTCAAAAATATTTTGTAATTATTCACAACAAAATAATTTGAAAGGTGTTGATTTACCACAAATCGTCTAGGTGACTATGACAGTTTTACCCTTTTTTTGAATTGAGTTTGATCCAAGGGTTCATATGCTTTAAATATTTCTAATACGTATTCAAGGAGTCAATACTATTTGGTAATGATTCACAACAAAATAATTTGAAAGGTGTTCATATGCCACAAATCGCCTAAGAGACTATGACAGTTTTACCCTTTGATTTGAAATAAGTTTCATCCAAGGGCTTCTTATGATTGAAATATATATAATTATTCAAGGAGTCAAAAATATTTGGAAATTAAGCACAAAAAATGATTTGAAAGGTGTTCAAACACAGCAAATTGCCTAAGCGACTATGACGGTTTTACCCTTTGATTTGAATTGAGTTTGATCCAAGGGCTTCATATGCTTTAAATATATTTAATACCTATTGAAGGACTCAAAATTTTTTGGTAATTATTCACAACAAAATGATTTGAAAGGTTTTCATCCACCACAAATCGCCTAAGAGAATATGACGGTTTTACTATTTAATATGAAATAAGTTTGATCCAAAGGACTTCATATGACTTAAAAAAAATTAATCCCTATTCAAGGACTCAAAAATATTTGGTAATTATTCCCACCAAAATGATTTGAAAGGTGTTCATTCACCACAAATCGCCTAAGAGACTATGACAGTTTTACCCTTTAATATAAATTGAGTTTGATCCAAGGGATTCATATGCTTTAAATATATCTGATACCAATTCAAGGAGTCATAAATAATTTTGTAAATATTTACAACAAAATAATTACAATGGTGTTCATACACCACAAATCGCCTAAGAGACTATGACGGTTTTACGCTTTAATTTGAATTGAGTTTGATCCAAGGGCTTCATATGCGTTAAACATATCTAATTCCTATTCAAGGACCCAAAAATATTTTGTAATTATTCCCAACAAAATGATTTGAATGGTTTTCATTCACCCCAAATCGTCTAAGAGACTATGACGTTTTTACCCTTTTATATGAAATAAGTTTGATCCAAGGGCTTCATATGATTGAAATATATCTAACAGCTATTCAAGGAGTGAAAAAGATTTGGTAATTATTCACAACAAAGTGATTTGAAAGGTGTTCATACACTATAAATTGCCTAAGAGACTATGGCGGCTTTACCCTTTGATATAAATTGAGTTTGATCCAAGGGACTCATATGCTTTAAATATATCTGACACCAATTCAAGGAGTCATAAATATTTTGTAAATTTTCACAACAAAATAATTTGCAAGGTGTTCATATACCACAAATAGCCTAAGAGACTATGACGGTTTTACGCTTTAATTTGAATTGAGTTTGATCCAAGCGCTTCATATGCTTTAAACATATTTAATTCCTATTCAAGGACCCAAAAATATTTTGTAATTATTCCCAACAAAACGATTTGAAAGGTTCTCATCCACCACAAATCGCCTAAGAGACTATGACGGTTTTACCCTTTGATTTGAATTGAGTTGGATCCAAGGGCTTCATATGATTTAAATATATCTAATACCTATTCAAGGACTCAATTTTTTTTGGTAATTATTCGATACAAAATGATTTGAAAGGTTTTCATAAACCACAAATCGCCTAAGAGACTATGACGGTTTTACCCTTTGATTTGAAATAAGTTTGATCCAAATGCTTCATATGATTGAAAAATATCTCATACCCATTCAAGGAGCCAAAAATAATTTGGTAATTAAGAACAAACAATGATTTGAAAGGTGTTTAAACACCACAAATCCCCTACGAGACTATGGCAGTTTTACCCTTTGATTCGAATTGAGTTTGATCGAAGGCTTCATATGCTTTAAATATATCTAATACCTATTCAAGGACTCAAAAATATTTTGTAATTATTCACAACAAAATAATTTGAAAGGTGTTGATTTACCACAAATCGTCTAGGTGACTATGACAGTTTTACCCTTTTTTTGAATTGAGTTTGATCCAAGGGTTCATATGCTTTAAATATTTCTAATACGTATTCAAGGAGTCAATACTATTTGGTAATGATTCACAACAAAATAATTTGAAAGGTGTTCATATGCCACAAATCGCCTAAGAGACTATGACAGTTTTACCCTTTGATTTGAAATAAGTTTCATCCAAGGGCTTCTTATGATTGAAATATATATAATTATTCAAGGAGTCAAAAATATTTGGAAATTAAGCACAAAAAATGATTTGAAAGGTGTTCAAACACAGCAAATTGCCTAAGCGACTATGACGGTTTTACCCTTTGATTTGAATTGAGTTTGATCCAAGGGCTTCATATGCTTTAAATATATTTAATACCTATTGAAGGACTCAAAATTTTTTGGTAATTATTCACAACAAAATGATTTGAAAGGTTTTCATCCACCACAAATCGCCTAAGAGAATATGACGGTTTTACTATTTAATATGAAATAAGTTTGATCCAAAGGACTTCATATGACTTAAAAAAATTTAATCCCTATTCAAGGACTCAAAAATATTTGGTAATTATTCCCACCAAAATGATTTGAAAGGTGTTCATTCACCACAAATCGCCTAAGAGACTATGACAGTTTTACCCTTTAATATAAATTGAGTTTGATCCAAGGGATTCATATGCTTTAAATATATCTGATACCAATTCAAGGAGTCATAAATAATTTTGTAAATATTTACAACAAAATAATTACAATGGTGTTCATACACCACAAATCGCCTAAGAGACTATGACGGTTTTACGCTTTAATTTGAATTGAGTTTGATCCAAGGGCTTCATATGCGTTAAACATATCTAATTCCTATTCAAGGACCCAAAAATATTTTGTAATTATTCCCAACAAAATGATTTGAAAGGTTTTCATTCACCCCAAATCGTCTAAGAGACTATGACGTTTTTACCCTTTTATATGAAATAAGTTTGATCCAAGGGCTTCATATGATTGAAATATATCTAACAGCTATTCAAGGAGTGAAAAAGATTTGGTAATTATTCACAACAAAGTGATTTGAAAGGTGTTCATACACTATAAATTGCCTAAGAGACTATGGCGGCTTTACCCTTTGATATAAATTGAGTTTGATCCAAGGGACTCATATGCTTTAAATATATCTGATACCAATTCAAGGAGTCATAAATATTTTGTAAATTTTCACAACAAAATAATTTGCAAGGTGTTCATATACCACAAATAGCCTAAGAGACTATGACGGTTTTACGCTTTAATTTGAATTGAGTTTGATCCAAGCGCTTCATATGCTTTAAACATATTTAATTCCTATTCAAGGACTCAAAAATATTTTGTAATTATTCCCAACAAAACGATTTGAAAGGTTCTCATCCACCACAAATCGCCTAAGAGACTATGACGGTTTTACCCTTTGATTTGAATTGAGTTGGATCCAAGGGCTTCATATGATTTAAATATATCTAATACCTATTCAAGGACTCAATTTTTTTTGGTAATTATTCAATACAAAATGATTTGAAAGGTTTTCATAAACCACAAATCGCCTAAGAGACTATGACGGTTTTACCCTTTGATTTGAAATAAGTTTGATCCAAATGCTTCATATGATTGAAAAATATCTCATACCCATTCAAGGAGCCAAAAATAATTTGGTAATTAAGAACAAACAATGATTTGAAAGGTGTTTAAACACCACAAATCCCCTACGAGACTATGACAGTTTTACCCTTTGATTAGAATTGAGTTTGATCGAAGGCTTCATATGCTTTAAATATATCTAATACCTATTCAAGGACTCAAAAATATTTTGTAATTATTCACAATAAAATAATTTGAAAGGTGTTCATTTACCACAAATCGTCTAGGTGACTATGACAGTTTTACCCTTTTTTTGAATTGAGTTTGATCCAAGGGTTCATATGCTTTAAATATTTATAATACCTATTCAAGGAGTCAATACTATTTGGTAATGATTCACAACAAAATAATTTGAAAGGTGTTCATATGCCACAAATCGCCTAAGAGACTATGACAGTTTTACCCTTTGATTTGAAATAAGTTTCATCCAAGGGCTTCTTATGATTGAAATATATATAATTATTCAAGGAGTCAAAAATATTTGGAAATTAAGCACAAAAAATGATTTGAAAGGTGTTCCAACACAGCAAATTGCCTAAGCGACTATGACGGATTTACCCTTTGATTTGAATTGAGTTTGATCCAAGGGCTTCATATGCTTTAAATATATTTAATACCTATTGAAGGACTCAAATTTTTTTGGTAATTATTCACAACAAAATGATTTGAAAGGTTTTCATCCACCACAAATCGCCTAAGAGAATATGACGATTTTACTATTTAATATGAAATAAGTTTGATCCAAAGGACTTCATATGACTTAAAAAAATTTAATCCCTATTCAAGGACTCAAAAATATTTGGTAATTATTCCCACCAAAATGATTTGAAAGGTGTTCATTCACCACAAATCGCCTAAGAGACTATGACAGTTTTACCCTTTAATATAAATTGAGTTTGATCCAAGGGATTCATATGCTTTAAATATATCTGATACCAATTCAAGGAGTCATAAATAATTTTGTAAATATTTACAACAAAATAATTACAATGGTGTTCATACACCACAAATTGCCTAAGAGACTATGACGGTTTTACGCTTTAATTTGAATTGAGTTTGATCCAAGGGCTTCATATGCGTTAAACATATCTAATTCCTATTCAAGGACCCAAAAATATTTTGTAATTATTCCCAACAAAATGATTTGAAAGGTTTTCATTCACCCCAAATCGTCTAAGAGACTATGACGTTTTTACCCTTTTATATGAAATAAGTTTGATCCAAGGGCTTCATATGATTGAAATATATTTAACAGCTATTCAAGGAGTGAAAAAGATTTGGTAATTATTCACAACAAAGTGATTTGAAAGGTGTTCATACACTATAAATTGCCTAAGAGACTATGGCGGCTTTACCCTTTGATATAAATTGAGTTTGATCCAAGGGACTCATATGCTTTAAATATATCTGATACCAATTCAAGGAGTCATAAATATTTTGTAAATTTTCACAACAAAATAATTTGCAAGGTGTTCATATACCACAAATAGCCTAAGAGACTATGACGGTTTTACGCTTTAATTTGAATTGAGTTTGATCCAAGCGCTTCATATGCTTTAAACATATTTAATTCCTATTCAAGGACTCAAAAATATTTTGTAATTATTCCCAACAAAACGATTTGAAAGGTTCTCATCCACCACAAATCGCCTAAGAGACTGACGGTTTTACCCTTTGATTTGAATTGAGTTGGATCCAAGGGCTTCATATGATTTAAATATATCTAATACCTATTCAAGGACTCAAATTTTTTTGGTAATTATTCAATACAAAATGATTTGAAAGGTTTTCATAAACCACAAATCGCCTACGAGACTATGACGGTTTTACCCTTTGATTTGAAATAAGTTTGATCCAAATGGTTCATATGATTGAAAAATATCTCATACCCATTCAAGGAGCCAAAAATAATTTGGTAATTAAGAACAAACAATGATTTGAAAGGTGTTTAAACACCACAAATCCCCTACGAGACTATGACAGTTTTACCCTTTGATTAGAATTAAGTTTGATCGAAGGCTTCATATGCTTTAAATATATCTAATACCTATCCAAGGACTCAAAAATATTTTGTAATTATTCACAACAAAATAATTCGAAAGGTGTTGATTTACCACAAATCGTCTAGGTGACTATGACAGTTTTACCCTTTTTTTGAATTGAGTTTGATCCAAGGGTTCATATGCTTTAAATATTTCTAATACCTATTCAAGGAGTCAATACTATTTGGTAATGATTCACAACAAAATAATTTGAAAGGTGTTCATATGCCACAAATCGCCTAAGAGACTATGACAGTTTTACCCTTTGATTTGAAATAAGTTTCATCCAAGGGCTTCTTATGATTGAAATATATATAATTATTCAAGGAGTCAAAAATATTTGGAAATTAAGCACAAAAAATGATTTGAAAGGTGTTCAAACACAGCAAATTGCCTAAGCGACTATGACGGTTTTACCCTTTGATTTGAATTGAGTTTGATCCAAGGGCTTCATATTCTTTAAATATATTTAATACCTATTGAAGGACTCAAAATTTTTTGGTAATTATTCACAACAAAATGATTTGAAAGGTTTTCATCCACCACAAATCGCCTAAGAGAATATGACGGTTTTACTATTTAATATGAAATAAGTTTGATCCAAAGGACTTCATATGACTTAAAAAAATTTTATCCCTATTCAAGGACTCAAAAATATTTGGTAATTATTCCCACCAAAATGATTTGAAAGGTGTTCATTCACCACAAATCGCCTAAGAGACTATGACAGTTTTACCCTTTAATATAAATTGAGTTTGATCCAAGGGATTCATATGCTTTAAATATATCTGATACCAATTCAAGGAGTCATAAATAATTTTGTAAATATTTACAACAAAATAATTACAATGGTGTTCATACACCACAAATCGCCTAAGAGACTATGACGGTTTTACGCTTTAATTTGAATTGAGTTTGATCCAAGGGCTTCATATGCGTTAAACATATCTAATTCCTATTCAAGGACCCAAAAATATTTTGTAATTATTCCCAACAAAATGATTTGAAAGGTTTTCATTCACCCCAAATCGTCTAAGAGACTATGACGTTTTTACCCTTTTATATGAAATAAGTTTGATCCAAGGGCTTCATATGATTGAAATATATCTAACAGCTATTCAAGGAGTGAAAAAGATTTGGTAATTATTCACAACAAAGTGATTTGAAAGGTGTTCATACACTATAAATTGCCTAAGAGACTATGGCGGCTTTACCCTTTGATATAAATTGAGTTTGATCCAAGGGACTCATATGCTTTAAATATATCTGATACCAATTCAAGGAGTCATAAATATTTTGTAAATTTTCACAACAAAATAATTTGCAAGGTGTTCGTATACCACAAATAGCCTAAGAGACTATGACGGTTTTACGCTTTAATTTGAATTGAGTTTGATCCAAGCGCTTCATATGCTTTAAACATATTTAATTCCTATTCAAGGACTCAAAAATATTTTGTAATTATTCCCAACAAAACGATTTGAAAGGTTCTCATCCACCACAAATCGCCTAAGAGACTATGACGGTTTTACCCTTTGATTTGAATTGAGTTGGATCCAAGGGCTTCATATGATTTAAATATATCTAATACCTATTCAAGGACTCAAATTTTTTTGGTAATTATTCAATACAAAATGATTTGAAAGGTTTTCATAAACCACAAATCGCCTAAGAGACTATGACGGTTTTACCCTTTGATTTGAAATAAGTTTGATCCAAATGCTTCATATGATTGAAAAATATCTCATACCCATTCAAGGAGCCAAAAATAATTTGGTAATTAAGAACAAACAATGATTTGAAAGGTGTTTAAGCACCACAAATCCCCTACGAGACTATGACAGTTTTACCCTTTGATTAGAATTGAGTTTGATCGAAGGCTTCATATGCTTTAAATATATCTAATACCTATTCAAGGACTCAAAAATATTTTGTAATTATTCACAACAAAATAATTTGAAAGGTGTTGATTTACCACAAATCGTCTAGGTGACTATGACAGTTTTACCCTTTTTTTGAATTGAGTTTGATCCAAGGGTTCATATGCTTTAAATATTTCTAATACGTATTCAAGGAGTCAATACTATTTGGTAATGATTCACAACAAAATAATTTGAAAGGTGTTCATATGCCACAAATCGCCTAAGAGACTATGACAGTTTTACCCTTTGATTTGAAATAAGTTTCATCCAAGGGCTTCTTATGATTGAAATATATATAATTATTCAAGGAGTCAAAAATATTTGGAAATTAAGCACAAAAAATGATTTGAAAGGTGTTCAAACACAGCAAATTGCCTAAGCGACTATGACGGTTTTACCCTTTGATTTGAATTGAGTTTGATCCAAGGGCTTCATATGCTATAAATATATTTAATACCTATTGAAGGACTCAAAATTTTTTGGTAATTATTCACAACAAAATGATTTGAAAGGTTTTCATCCACCACAAATCGCCTAAGAGAATATGACGGTTTTACTATTTAATATGAAATAAGTTTGATCCAAAGGACTTCATATGACTTAAAAAAATTTAATCCCTATTCAAGGACTCAAAAATATTTGGTAATTATTCCCACCAAAATGATTTGAAAGGTGTTCATTCACCACAAATCGCCTAAGAGACTATGACAGTTTTACCCTTTAATATAAATTGAGTTTGATCCAAGGGATTCATATGCTTTAAATATATCTGATACCAATTCAAGGAGTCATAAATAATTTTGTAAATATTTACAACAAAATAATTACAATGGTGTTCATACACCACAAATCGCCTAAGAGACTATGACGGTTTTACGCTTTAATTTGAATTGAGTTTGATCCAAGGGCTTCATATGCGTTAAACATATCTAATTCCTATTCAAGGACCCAAAAATATTTTGTAATTATTCCCAACAAAATGATTTGAAAGGTTCTCATTCACCCCAAATCGTCTAAGAGACTATGACGTTTTTACCCTTTTATATGAAATAAGTTTGATCCAAGGGCTTCATATGATTGAAATATATCTAACAGCTATTCAAGGAGTGAAAAAGATTTGGTAATTATTCACAACAAAGTGATTTGAAAGGTGTTCATACACTATAAATTGCCTAAGAGACTATGGCGGCTTTACCCTTTGATATAAATTGAGTTTGATCCAAGGGACTCATATGCTTTAAATATATCTGATACCAATTCAAGGAGTCATAAATATTTTGTAAATTTTCACAACAAAATAATTTGCAAGGTGTTCATATACCACAAATCGCCTAAGAGACTATGACGGTTTTACGCTTTAATTTGAATTGAGGTTGATCCAAGCGCTTCATATGCTTTAAACATATTTAATTCCTATTCAAGGACTCAAAAATATTTTGTAATTATTCCCAACAAAACGATTTGAAAGGTTCTCATCCACCACAAATCGCCTAAGAGACTATGACGGTTTTACCCTTTGATTTGAATTGAGTTGGATCCAAGGGCTTCATATGATTTAAATATATCTAATACCTATTGAAGGACTCAAATTTTTTTGGTAATTATTCAATACAAAATGATTTGAAAGGTTTTCATAAACCACAAATCGCCTAAGAGACTATGACGGTTTTACCCTTTGATTTGAAATAAGTTTGATCCAAATGCTTCATATGATTGAAAAATATCTCATACCCATTCAAGGAGCCAAAAATAATTTGGTAATTAAGAACAAACAATGATTTGAAAGGTGTTTAAACACCACAAATCCCCTACGAGACTATGACAGTTTTACCCTTTGATTAGAATTGAGTTTGATCGAAGGCTTCATATGCTTTAAATATATCTAATACCTATTCAAGGACTCAAAAATATTTTGTAATTATTCACAACAAAATAATTTGAAAGGTGTTGATTTACCACAAATCGTCTAGGTGACTATGACAGTTTTACCCTTTTTTGAATTGAGTTTGATCCAAGGGTTCATATGCTTTAAATATTTCTAATACCTATTCAAGGAGTCAATACTATTTGGTAATGATTCACAACAAAATAATTTGAAAGGTGTTCATATGCCACAAATCGCCTAAGAGACTATGACAATTTTACCCTTTGATTTGAAATAAGTTTCATCCAAGGGCTTCTTATGATTGAAATATATATAATTATTCAAGGAGTCAAAAATATTAGGAAATTAAGCACAAAAAATGATTTGAAAGGTGTTCAAACACAGCAAATTGCCTAAGCGACTATGACGGTTTTACCCTTTATTTGAATTGAGTTTGATCCAAGGGCTTCATATGCTTTAAATATATTTAATACCTATTGAAGGACTCAAATTTTTTTGGTAATTATTCACAACAAAATGATTTGAAAGGTTTTCATCCACCACAAATCGCCTAAGAGAATATGACGGTTTTACTATTTAATATGAAATAAGTTTGATCCAAAGGAATTCATATGACTTAAAAAATTTAATCCCAATTCAAGGACTCAAAAATATTTGGAAATTATTCCCACCAAAATGATTTGAAAGGTGTTCATTCACCACAAATCGCCTAAGAGACTATGACGGTTTTACCCTTTAATATAAATTGAGTTTGATCCAAGGGATTCATATGCTTTAAATATATCTGGTACCAATTCAAGGAGTCATAAATAATTTTGTAAATATTTACAACAAAAAAATTACAATGGTGTTCATACACCACAAATCGCCTAAAAGACTATGACGGTTTTACGCTTTAATTTGAATTGAGTTTGATCCAAGGGTTTCATATGCGTTAAACATATCTAATTCCTATTCAAGGACCCAAAAATATTTTGTAATTATTCCCAACAAAATGATTTGAAAGGTTTTCATTCACCCCAAATCGTCTAAGAGACTATGTCGTTTTTACCCTTTTATATGTAATAAGTTTGATCCAAGGGCTTCATATGATTGAAATATATCTAAGAGCTATTCAAGGAGTGAAAAATATTTGGTAATTATTTACAACAAAGTGATTTGAAAGGTGTTCATACACTATAAATAGCCTAAGAGACTTTGGCGGCTTTACCCTTTGATATAAATTGAGTTTGATCCAAGGGATTCATATGCTTTAAATATATCTGATACCAATTCATGGAGTCGTAAATATTTTGGAAATTTTCACAACAAAATAATTTGCAAGGTGTTCATACACCACAAATAGCCTAAGAGACTATAACGGTTTTACGCTTTAATTTTAATTGAGTTTGATCCAAGCGCTTCATATGCTGTAAACATATATAATTCCTGTTCAAGGACTCAAAAATATTTTGTAATTATTCCCAACAAAATGATTTGAAAGGTTCTCATCCACCACTAATCGCCTAAGAGACTATGACGATTTTACCCTTTGATTTGAATTGAGTTGGATCCAAGGGCTTCATATGATTTAAATATATCTAATACCTATTCAAGGACTCAATTTTTTTTGGTAATTATTCAATACAAAATGATTTGAAAGGTTTTCATACACCACAAATCGCCTAAGAGACTATGACGGTTTTACCCTTTGATTTGAAATAAGTTTGATCCAAATGCTTCATATGATTGAAAAATATCTCATACCCATTCAAGGAGCCAAAAATAATTTGGTAATTAAGAACAAACAATGATTTGAAAGGTGTTTAAACACCACAAATCCCCTACGAGACTATGACAGTTTTAGCCTTTGATTAGAATTGAGTTTGATCGAAGGCTTCATATGCTTTAAATATATCTAATACCTATTCAAGGACTCAAAAATATTTTGTAATTATTCACAACAAAATAATTTGAAAGGTGTTCATTTACCACAAATCGTCTAGGTGACTATGACAGTTTTACCCTTTTTTTGAATTGAGTTTGATCCAAGGGTTCATATGCTTTAAATATTTCTAATACCTATTCAAGGAATCAATAATATTTGGTAATGATTCACAACAAAATAATTTGAAAGGTGTTCATATGCCACAAATTGCCTAAGAGACTATGACGGTTTTACCCTTTGATTTGAAATAAGTTTCATCCAAGGGCTTCTTATGATTGAAATATATATAATTATTCAAGGAGTCAAATATATTTGGTAATTAAGCACAAAAAATGATTTGAAAGGTGTTCAAACACCGCAAATTGCCTAAGCGACTATGACGGTTTTACCCTTTGATTTGAATTGAGTTTGATCCAAGGGCTTCATATGCTTTAAATATATTTAATACTTATTGAAGGACTCAAAAAAATTTGGTAATTATTCACAACAAAATGATTTGAAAGGTTTCATCCACCACAAATCACCTAAGAGAATATGACGGTTTTACTGTTTAATATGAAATAAGTTTGATCCAAAGGACTTCATATGACTTAAAAAAATTTAATCCCTATTCAAGGACTCAAAAATATTTGGTAATTATTCCCACCAAAATGATTTGAAAGGTGTTCATTCACCACAAATCGCCTAAGAGACTATGACGGTTTTACCCTTTAATATAAATTGAGTTTGATCCAAGGGATTCATATGCTTTAAATATATCTGATACCAATTCAAGGAGTGATAAATAATTTTGTAAATATTTACAACAAAATAATTTGAATGGTGTTCATACACCAAAAATCGCCTAAGAGACTATGACGGTTTTACGCTTTAATTTGAATTGAGTTTGATCCAAGGGCTTCATATGCTTTAAACATATATAATTCCTATTTAAGGACTCAAAAATATATTGTAATTATTCCTAACAAAATGATTTGAAAGGTTTTCATTAACCATGAATCATCGAAGAGACTATGACAGTTTTACCCTTTTACATGAAATAAGTTTGATCCAAGGGCTTCATATGATTGAAATATATCTAATACCTATTCAAGGAGTCAAAAATATTTGTTAATTTACCACAAAAAATGATTTGAAAGGTGTTCATACACCACAAATCCCCTATGAGTCTATGACGGTTTTACCCTTTGATTTGAATTGAGTTTGTTCTAAGGGCTTCATATGCTTTAAATAGACTTAATACCAATTCAACGACTCAAAAATCTTTGGTAATTATTCACAACAAAATGATTTGAAAGGTGTTCATACACCACAAATCGCCTAAGAGACTATTACGGTTTTACCCTTTAATTAGGATTGATTTGATCCAAGGGCTTCATATGCTTTAAACATATCTAATACCTATTCAAGGACATAAAAAGATTTGGTAATTATTGACAACAAAATAATATGAAAGGTGTTCATACACCACAAATCGCCTTAGAGACTAAGACGATTTTACCCTTTGATTTGAAATAAGTTTAATCCAAGGGCTTCATATGATTGAAATATACCTAATACCAATGCAAGGAGTGAAAAGTGTTTGGTAATTAAGCACCAAAAATCATTTTAAAGATGTTCATACACCAAAAATTGCTTAACAGGCTATGACGGTTTTACCCTTTGATTTGAATTGAGTTAGATCCAAGGGCTTCATATGATTTAAATCTATCTAATATCTATTCAAGGACTCAATTTTTTTTGGTAATTATTGAAGACAAATTGTTTGAAAGGTTATCATACACCACAAATCGCCTAAGAGACTATGACGGTTTTACCCTTTGATATGAAATAAGTTTGATCCAAGGGTTTCATATGATTGAAATATATCTAATACTTATTGAAGGAGTCAAAAGTATTTGGTAATTAACGACAAAAAATGATTTGAAAGGTGCTCATACACCACAAATCCCCTAAGAGACGATGACGGTTTTACCCTTTGATTAGAATTGAGGTTGATTTAAGAACTTCATATGCTTTAAATAGAATTAATACCTATTCAAGGACTCAAAAAAATATTTGGTAATTATTCCCAAAAAAATGATTTAAAAGGTGTTCATTCACCATAAATCGCCTAAGAGACAATGACGGGTTTACCCTTTTATTTAAATTGAGTTTGATCCAAGGGTTTCATATGCTTTAAATATATCTAATACCTATTCAAGGAGTCATATATTTGGTTATTATTTCCAACCAAAATAATTTGAAAGGTGTTCATACACCACAAATCACCTAAGAGAGTATGACGATTTTAACCTTTGATTTGAAATTTGTTTAATCTAAGGGCTTCATATTCTTTATACATATCTAATACCTATTCAAGGACTCCAAAAAATTTGGTAATTATTGACAACAAAATAATATGAAAGGAGTTCATACACAACAAATCGCCTAAGAGACTACGACAATTTTACCCTCTGATTTGAAATAAGTTTAATCCAAGGGCTTCATATGATTGAAATATACCTAATACCAATTCAAGGAGTGAAAGGTGTTTGGTAATTAAGCACCAAAAATGATTTTAAAGGTGTTCATACACCAAAAATCGCCTAAGAGGCTATGACGGTTTTACCCTTTGAATTGAATTGAGTTAGATCCAAGGGATTCATATGATTTAAATATATCTAATATATATTCAAGGACTCAAATTTTTTTGGTAATTATAGAAGACAAAATGATATTAAGGGTTTTCATACACGACAAATCGCCTAAGAGACTATGACGGTTTTACCCTTTGATTTGAAATAAGTTTGATCCAAATGCTTCATATGATTGAAAAATATCTCATACCCATTCAAGGAGCCAAAAATAATTTGGTAATTAAGAACAAACAATGACTTGAAAGGTGTTTAAACACCACAAATCGCCTACGAGACTATGACAGTTTTAGCCTTTGATTAGAATTGAGTTTGATCGAAGGCTTCATATGCTTTAAATATATCTAATACCTATTCAAGGACTCAAAAATATTTTGTAATTATTCACAACAAAATAATTTGAAAGGTGTTCATTTACCACAAATCGTCTAGGTGACTATGACAGTTTTACCCTTTTATTTGAATTGAGTTTGGTCCAAGGGCTTCATATGCTTTAAATAGATCTAGTACCTATTCAAAGACTCAAAAATATTTGGTAATTATTCACAACAAAATGATTTGAAAGGTGTTCATACACCACAAATCGCCTAAGTGACTATGACGATTTTACCCTTTAATTTGGATTGAGTTTGATCCAAGAGTTTCATATTCTTTAAACATATCTAATACCTATTCAAGGAGTCATATATTTGGTAATTATTCACAACCAAAATAATATGAAAGGTGTTCATACACCACAAATCGCTTAAGAGACTACGACGATTTTACCCTTTGATTTGAAATAAGTTTAATCCAAGGGCATCATATGATTGAATTATACCTAATACCAATTCAAGGAGTGAAAAGTGTTTGGTAATTTAGCACCAAAAATTATTTTAAAGGTGTTCATACACCTAAAATCGCCTAAGAAGCTATGACGGTTTTACCTTTTGATTTGAATTGAGTTAGATCCAAGGGCTTCATATGATTTAAATCTATCTAATATCTATTCAAGGACTCAATTTTTTTTGGTAATTATTGAAGACAAATTGTTTGAAAGGTTATCATACACCACAAATCGCCTAAGAGACTATGACGGTTTTACCCTTTGATATGAAATAAGTTTGATCCAAGGGTTTCATATGATTGAAATATATCTAATACTTATTGAAGGAGTCAAAAGTATTTGGTAATTAACGACAAAAAATGATTTGAAAGGTGCTCATACACCACAAATCCCCTAAGAGACGATGACGGTTTTACCCTTTGATTAGAATTGAGGTTGATTTAAGAACTTCATATGCTTTAAATAGAATTAATACCTATTCAAGGACTCAAAAAAATATTTGGTAATTATTCCCAAAAAAATGATTTAAAAGGTGTTCATTCACCACAAATCGCCTAAGAGACAATGACGGGTTTACCCTTTTATTTAAATTGAGTTTGATCCAAGGGTTTCATATGCTTTAAATATATCTAATACCTATTCAAGGAGTCATATATTTGGTTATTATTTCCAACCAAAATAATTTGAAAGGTGTTCATACACCACAAATCACCTAAGAGAGTATGACGATTTTAACCTTTGATTTGAAATTTGTTTAATCTAAGGGCTTCATATTCTTTATACATATCTAATACCTATTCAAGGACTCCAAAAAATTTGGTAATTATTGACAACAAAATAATATGAAAGGAGTTCATACACAACAAATCGCCTAAGAGACTACGACAATTTTACCCTCTGATTTGAAATAAGTTTAATCCAAGGGCTTCATATGATTGAAATATACCTAATACCAATTCAAGGAGTGAAAGGTGTTTGGTAATTAAGCACCAAAAATGATTTTAAAGGTGTTCATACACCAAAAATCGCCTAAGAGGCTATGACGGTTTTACCCTTTGAATTGAATTGAGTTAGATCCAAGGGATTCATATGATTTAAATATATCTAATATATATTCAAGGACTCAAATTTTTTTGGTAATTATAGAAGACAAAATGATATTAAGGGTTTTCATACACGACAAATCGCCTAAGAGACTATGACGGTTTTACCCTTTGATTTGAAATAAGTTTGATCCAAATGCTTCATATGATTGAAAAATATCTCATACCCATTCAAGGAGCCAAAAATAATTTGGTAATTAAGAACAAACAATGATTTGAAAGGTGTTTAAACACCACAAATCGCCTACGAGACTATGACAGTTTTAGCCTTTGATTAGAATTGAGTTTGATCGAAGGCTTCATATGCTTTAAATATATCTAATACCTATTCAAGGACTCAAAAATATTTTGTAATTATTCACAACAAAATAATTTGAAAGGTGTTCATTTACCACAAATCGTCTAGGTGACTATGACAGTTTTACCCTTTTATTTGAATTGAGTTTGGTCCAAGGGCTTCATATGCTTTAAATAGATCTAGTACCTATTCAAAGACTCAAAAATATTTGGTAATTATTCACAACAAAATGATTTGAAAGGTGTTCATACACCACAAATCGCCTAAGTGACTATGACGATTTTACCCTTTAATTTGGATTGAGTTTGATCCAAGAGTTTCATATTCTTTAAACATATCTAATACCTATTCAAGGAGTCATATATTTGGTAATTATTCACAACCAAAATAATATGAAAGGTGTTCATACACCACAAATCGCTTAAGAGACTACGACGATTTTACCCTTTGATTTGAAATAAGTTTAATCCAAGGGCATCATATGATTGAATTATACCTAATACCAATTCAAGGAGTGAAAAGTGTTTGGTAATTTAGCACCAAAAATTATTTTAAAGGTGTTCATACACCTAAAATCGCCTAAGAAGCTATGACGGTTTTACCTTTTGATTTGAATTGAGTTAGATCCAAGGGCTTCATATGATTTAAATCTATCTAATATCTATTCAAGGACTCAATTTTTTTGGTAATTATTGAAGACAAATTGTTTGAAAGGTTATCATACACCACAAATCGCCTAAGAGACTATGACGGTTTTACCCTTTGATATGAAATAAGTTTGATCCAAGGGTTTCATATGATTGAAATATATCTAATACTTATTGAAGGAGTCAAAAGTATTTGGTAATTAACGACAAAAAATGATTTGAAAGGTGCTCATACACCACAAATCCCCTAAGAGACGATGACGGTTTTACCCTTTGATTAGAATTGAGGTTGATTTAAGAACTTCATATGCTTTAAATAGAATTAATACCTATTCAAGGACTCAAAAAAATATTTGGTAATTATTCCCAAAAAAATGATTTAAAAGGTGTTCATTCACCATAAATCGCCTAAGAGACAATGACGGGTTTACCCTTTTATTTAAATTGAGTTTGATCCAAGGGTTTCATATGCTTTAAATATATCTAATACCTATTCAAGGAGTCATATATTTGGTTATTATTTCCAACCAAAATAATTTGAAAGGTGTTCATACACCACAAATCACCTAAGAGAGTATGACGATTTTAACCTTTGATTTGAAATTTGTTTAATCTAAGGGCTTCATATTCTTTATACATATCTAATACCTATTCAAGGACTCCAAAAAATTTGGTAATTATTGACAACAAAATAATATGAAAGGAGTTCATACACAACAAATCGCCTAAGAGACTACGACAATTTTACCCTCTGATTTGAAATAAGTTTAATCCAAGGGCTTCATATGATTGAAATATACCTAATACCAATTCAAGGAGTGAAAGGTGTTTGGTAATTAAGCACCAAAAATGATTTTAAAGGTGTTCATACACCAAAAATCGCCTAAGAGGCTATGACGGTTTTACCCTTTGAATTGAATTGAGTTAGATCCAAGGGATTCATATGATTTAAATATATCTAATATATATTCAAGGACTCAAATTTTTTTGGTAATTATAGAAGACAAAATGATATTAAGGGTTTTCATACACGACAAATCGCCTAAGAGACTATGACGGTTTTACCCTTTGATTTGAAATAAGTTTGATCCAAATGCTTCATATGATTGAAAAATATCTCATACCCATTCAAGGAGCCAAAAATAATTTGGTAATTAAGAACAAACAATGACTTGAAAGGTGTTTAAACACCACAAATCGCCTACGAGACTATGACAGTTTTAGCCTTTGATTAGAATTGAGTTTGATCGAAGGCTTCATATGCTTTAAATATATCTAATACCTATTCAAGGACTCAAAAATATTTTGTAATTATTCACAACAAAATAATTTGAAAGGTGTTCATTTACCACAAATCGTCTAGGTGACTATGACAGTTTTACCCTTTTATTTGAATTGAGTTTGGTCCAAGGGCTTCATATGCTTTAAATAGATCTAGTACCTATTCAAAGACTCAAAAATATTTGGTAATTATTCACAACAAAATGATTTGAAAGGTGTTCATACACCACAAATCGCCTAAGTGACTATGACGATTTTACCCTTTAATTTGGATTGAGTTTGATCCAAGAGTTTCATATTCTTTAAACATATCTAATACCTATTCAAGGAGTCATATATTTGGTAGTTATTCACAACCAAAATAATATGAAAGGTGTTCATACACCACAAATCGCTTAAGAGACTACGACGATTTTACCCTTTGATTTGAAATAAGTTTAATCCAAGGGCATCATATGATTGAATTATACCTAATACCAATTCAAGGAGTGAAAAGTGTTTGGTAATTTAGCACCAAAAATTATTTTAAAGGTGTTCATACACCTAAAATCGCCTAAGAAGCTATGACGGTTTTACCTTTTGATTTGAATTGAGTTAGATCCAAGGGCTTCATATGATTTAAATCTATCTAATATCTATTCAAGGACTCAATTTTTTTTGGTAATTATTGAAGACAAATTGTTTGAAAGGTTATCATACACCACAAATCGCCTAAGAGACTATGACGGTTTTACCCTTTGATATGAAATAAGTTTGATCCAAGGGTTTCATATGATTGAAATATATCTAATACTTATTGAAGGAGTCAAAAGTATTTGGTAATTAACGACAAAAAATGATTTGAAAGGTGCTCATACACCACAAATCCCCTAAGAGACGATGACGGTTTTACCCTTTGATTAGAATTGAGGTTGATTTAAGAACTTCATATGCTTTAAATAGAATTAATACCTATTCAAGGACTCAAAAAAATATTTGGTAATTAATCCCAACAAAATGATTTAAAAGGTGTTCATTCACCACAAATCGCCTAAGAGACAATGACGGGTTTACCCTTTTATTTAAATTGAGTTTGATCCAAGGGTTTCATATGCTTTAAATATATCTAATACCTATTCAAGGAGTCATATATTTGGTTATTATTTCAAACCAAGATAATTTGAAAGGTGTTCATACACCACAAATCACCTAAGAGAGTATGACGATTTTAACCTTTGATTTGAAATTTGTTTAATCTAAGGGCTTCATATTCTTTATACATATCTAATACCTATTCAAGGACTCCAAAAATATTTGGTAATTATTGACAACAAAATAATATGAAAGGTGTTCATACACCACAAATTGCCTAAGAGACTACGATGATTTTACCCTTTGATTTGAAATAAGTTTAATCCAAGGGCTTCATATGATTGAAATATACCTAATACCAATTCAAGGAGTGAAAAGTGTTTGGTAATTTAGCAACTAAAATGATTTTAAAGGTGTTCATACACCTAAAATCGCCTAAGAGACTATGACGGTTTTACCCTTTGATTTGAATTGAGTTAGATCCAAGGGATTCATATGATTTAAATCTATCTAATATCTATTCAAAGACTCAATTTTTTTTGGTAATTATTGAAGACAAAATGATTTAAAAGGATATCATACACCACAAATCGCCTAAGAGACTATGACGGTTTTACCCTTTGATATGAAATAAGTTAGATCCGAGGGTTTCATATGATTGAAATATATCTAATACTAATTGAAGGAGTCAAAATTATTTGGTAATTAACGACAAAAAATGATTTGAAAGGTGCTCATACACCACAAAGCCCCTAAGAGACTATGACTATTTTACTCTTTGATTTGAATTGAGGTTGATTTAAGGACTTCATATGCTTTAAATAGACTTAATACCTATTCAAGGACTCAAAAAATATTTGGTAATTAATCCCAACAAAATGATTTGAAAGGTGTTCATTCACCACAAATCGCCTAAGAGACTATGACAGGTTTACCCTTTTATTTAAATTGAGTTTGATCCAAGGGCTTCATATGCTTTAAATATATCTAATACCTATTCAAGGAGTCATTTATTTGGTTATTATTCCAAACCAAAATAATTTGAAAGGTGTTCATACACCACAAATCACCTAATAGACTATGACGGTTTTACCCTTTGATTTGAAATAAGTTTGATCTAAGGGCTTCATATGCTTTATACATATATAATACCTATTCAAGGACTAAAAAATATTTTGTAATTATTCACAACGAAATAATATGGAAGGTGTTCATACACCACAAATTTCCTAAGAGACTACGATGATTTTACCCTTTGATTTGAAATAAGTTTAATCCAAGGGCTTCATATGATTGACATATACCTAATACCAATTCAAGGAGTGAAAAGTGTTTTGTAATTAAGCACCAAAATGATTTTAAAGGTGTTCATACACCAAAAATTGCCTATGAGGCTATGACGATTTTACCCTTTGATTTGAATTGAGTTAGATCCAAGGGCTTCATATGATTTAAATCTATCTAATATCTATTCAAGGTCATAATTTTTTTTGGTAATTATTGAAGACAAAAGGATTTGAAAGGTTATCATACACCACAAATCGCCTAAGCGACTATAACTGTTTTACCCTTTGATATGAAATAAGTTTGATCCAAGGGTTTCATATGATTGAAATATATCTAATACCTATTGAAGGAGTCAATAATATTTGGTAATTAAGCACAAAACATTATTTGAAATGTGTTCATACACCTCAAATCCCCTAAGAAGCTATGACGATTTCACCCTTTGATTTGAATTGAGGTTGATCCAAGGACTTCATATGCTTTAAAAAGATCTAATACCTTCTCAAGGAATCAAAAAATATTTGGTAATTATTCCCAACAAAATGATTTAAAAGGTGTTCATTCACCGCAAATCGCCCAAGACAATATGACGGTTTTGCCCTTTTATTTGAATTGAGTTTGGTCCAAGGGCTTAATATTCTTTAAATAGATCTAGTATCTATTTAAGGACTCAAAAATATTTGGTAATTATTCACAACAAAATAATTTGAAAGGTGTTCATACACCACAAATCGCCTAAGAGACTATGACGGTTTTACCCTTTAATTGGGATTGAGTTTGATCCAAGGGATTCATATTCTTTAAACATATCTAATACCTATTCAAGGACTTAAAAATATTTGGTAATTATTCACACTAAATAATATGAAAGGTGTTCATACACCACAAATCGCCTAAGAGACTATGACGGTTTTACCTTTGATTTGAAATAAGTTTAATCCAAGGGCTTCATATGACTGAAATATACCTAATACCAATTCAAGGAGTGAAAAGTATTTGGTAATTAAGCACCAAAAATGATTTGAAAGTTGTTCATACACCAAAAATCGCCTAAGAGACTATGACGGTTTTACCCTTTGATTTGAATTGAGTTAGATTCAAGGGCTTCATATGATTTAAATATATTTGATATCTATTCAAGAAATCAAAAATATTTGGAAATTATTCACAACAAAATAATATGAAAGGTGTTCATACACCACAAATCGCCTAAGAGACGATGACGGTTTTACACTTTGATTTGAAATAAGTTTAATCCAAGGGCTTCATATGATTGAAATATAACTAATACCAATTCAAGGAGTGAAAAGTATTTGGTAATTAAGCACCAAAAATGATTTGAAAGGTGTTCATACACCAAAAATTGCCTAAGAGACTATGACGATTTTACCCTTTGATTTGAATTGAGTTAGATCCAAGGGCTTCATATGATTTAAATATATCTAATATCTATTCAAGGACTCAAATTTTTTTGGTAATTATTCAATACAAAATGATTTAAAAGGTTTTCATACACCCCAAATCGCCTAGGAGACTATGACGGTTTTACCCTTTGATATGAAATAAGTTTGATCCAAGGGTTTCATATGATTGAAATATATCTAATACCTATTGAAGGAGTCAAAACTATTTGGTAATTAACCACAAAAAATGATTTGAAAGGTGCTCATACACAACAAATCCCCTAAGAGACTATGACGGTTTTACCCTTTGATTTGAATTGAGGTTGATTTAAGGACTTCATATGCTTTAAATAGACTTAATACCTATTCAAGGACTCAAAAAAAAAATGGTAATTATTCCCAACAAAATGATTTGAAAGAAGTTCATTCACCACAAATCGCCTAAGAGACTATGACGGGTTTACCCTTTTATTTAAATTGAGTTTGATCCAAGGGCTTCATATGCTTTAAATATATCTAATAGCTATTCAAGGAGTCATATATTTGGTTATTATTCCCAACCAAAACAATTTTAAAGGTGTTCATACACCACAAATCACCTAAGAGACTATGACGGTTTTACCCTTTGATTTGAAATAAGTTTGATCTAAGGACTTCATGTGCTTTATACATATCTAATACCTATTCAAGGACTCAAAAATATTTGGTAATTATTGACAACAAAATAATTTGAAAGGTGTTCATACACCACAAATCGCCTAAGAGACTAAGACGATTTTACCCTTTGATTTGAAATAAGTTTAATCCAAGGGTTTCATATGATTGAAATATACCTAATACCAATGCAAGGAGTGAAAAGTGTTTGGTAATTAAGCACCAAAAATCATTTTAAAGGTGTTCACACACCAAAAATTGCCTAAGAGGCTATGACGGTTTTACCCTTTGATTTGAATTGAGTTAGATCCAAGGGCTTCATATGATTTAAATCTATCTAATATCTATTCAAGGACTCAATTTTTTTTGGTAATTATTGAAGACAAAATGATTTGAAAGGTTATCATACACTACAAATCGCCTAAGAGACTATGACGGTTTTACCCTTTGATATGAAATAAGTTTTATCCAAGGGTTTCATATGATTGAAATATATCTAATACTTATTGAAGGAGTCAAAATTATTTGGTAATTAACGACAAAAAATGATTTGAAACGTGCTCATACACCACAAAGCCCCTAAGAGACTATGACGATTTTACCCTTTGATTTGAATTGAGGTTGATTTAAGGACTTCATATACTTTAAATAGACTTAATACCTATTCAAGGACTCAAAAAATATTTGGTAATTAATCCCAACAAAATGATTTGAAAGGTGTTCATTCACCACATATCTCCTAAGAGACTATGACAGGTTTACCCTTTTATTTAAATTGAGTTTGATCCAAGGGCTTCAAATGCTTTAAATATATCTAATACCTATTCAAGGAGTCATTTATTTGGTTATTATTCCAAACCAAAATGATTTTAAAGGTGTTCATACACCAAAAATCGCCTAAGAGGCTATGACGGTTTTACCCTTTGATTTGAATTGAGTTAGATCCAAGGGATTCATATGATTTAAATATATCTAATATCTATTCAAGGACTCAAATTTTTTTGGTAATTATAAAAGTCAAAATGATATTAAAGGTTTTCATACACCACAAATCGCCTAAGAGACTATGACGGTTTTACCCTTTGATATGAAATAAGTTTGATCCAAGGGTTTCATATGATTGAAATAAATCTAACACCTATTGAAGGAGTCAATAATATTTGGTAATTAAGCACAAAAAATGATTTGAAAGGTGTTCATACACCTCAAATCCCCTAAGAGACTATGACTGTTTTACCCTTTGATTTGAATTGAGGTTGATCCAAGGACTTCATATGCTTTAAAAAGATATAATACCTATTCAAGGAATCAAAAAATATTTGGTAATTATTCCAAACAAAATGATTTGAAAGGTGTTCATTCGCCGCAAATTGCCTAAGAGACTATGACTGTTTTGTCCTTTTATTTGAATTGAGTTCGGTCCAAGGGCTTCATATGCTTTAAATAGATCTAGTACCTATTCAAGGACTCAAAAATATTTGGTAATTATTCACAATAAAATGATTTGAAAGGTGTTCATACACCACAAATCGCCTAAGAGACTATAACGGTTTTACCCTTTAATTTGGATTGAGTTTGATCCAAGGGTTTCATATTCTTTAAACATATCTAATACCTATTCAAGGAGTCATATATTTGGTAATTATTCACAACCAAAATAATATGAAAGGTGTTCATACACCACAAATCGCTTAAGAGACTACGACGATTTTACCCTTTGATTTGAAATAAGTTTAATCCAAGGGCTTCATATGATTGAAATATACGTAATACCAATTCAAGGAGTGAAAAGTGTTTGGTAATTTAGCCCCAAAAATTATTTTAAAGGTTAACATACACCTAAAATCGCCTAAGAGGCTATGACGGTTTTACCCTTTGATTTGAATTAACCTAGATCCAAGGGCTTCATATGATTTAAATCTATCTAATATCTATTCAAGGACTCAATTTTTTTTGGTAATTATTGAAGACAAAATGATTTGAAAGGTTATCATACACCACAAATCGCCTAAGAGACTATGACGGTTTTACCCTTTGATATGAAATAAGTTTGATCGAAGGGTTTCATATGATTGAAATATATCTAATACTTATTGAAGGAGTCAAAATTATTTGGTAACTAACGACAAAAAATGATTTGAAAGGTGCTCATACACCACAAAGCCCCTAAGAGACTATGACGGTTTTACCCTTTGATTTGAATTGAGGTTGATTTAAGGACTTCATATGCTTTAAATAGACTTAATACCTATTCAAGGACTCAAAAAATATTTGGTAATTAATCCCAACAAAATGATTTGAAAGCTGTTCATTCATCGCAAATCGCCTAAGACAATATGACGGTTTTGCCCTTTTATTTGAATTGAGTTTGGTCCAAGGGCTTCATATGCTTTAAATAGATCTAGTACCTATTCAAGGACTCAAAATTATTTGGTAATTATTCACAACAAAATAATTTGAAAGGTGTTCATACACCACAAATCACCTAAGAGACTATGACGGTTTTACCCTTTGATTTGAAATAAGTTTGATCTAAGGGCTTCATATCCTTTATACATATGTAATACCTATTCAAGGACTCAAAAATATTTGGTAATTATTGACAACAAAATAATATGAAAGGTGTTCATATACCACAAATTGCCTAAGAGACTACGATGATTTTACTCTTTGATTTGAAATAAGTTTAATCCAAGGGCTCATATGATTGAAATATACCTAATACCAATTCAAGGAGTGAAAAGTGTTTGGTAATTTAGCACCTAAAATGATTTTAAAGGTGTTCAAACACATAAAATCGCCTAAGAGGTTATGACGGTTTTACACTTTGATTTGAATTGAGTTAGATCCAAGGGATTCTTATGATTTAAATCTATCTAATATCTATTCAAGGTCTCAATTTTTTTTGGTAATTATTAAAGACAAAAGGATTTGCAAGGTTATCATACACCACAAATCGCCTAAGAGACTATGACTGTTTTACCCTTTGATATGAAATAAGTTTGATCCAAGGGTTTGATATGATTGAAATATATCTAGTACTTATTGAAGGAGTCAAAAGTATTTGGTAATTAACGACAAAAAATGATTTGAAAGGTGCTCATACACCACAAATCCCCTAAGAGACTATGACGGTTTTACCCTTTGATTTGAATTGAGGTTGATCCAAGGACTTCATATGCTTTAAAAAGATCTAATACCTTCTCAAGGAATCAAAAATATTTGGTAATTATTCCCAACAAAATGATTTGAAAGGTGTTCATTCACCGCAAATCGCCTAAGATAATATGACGGTTTTGCCCTTTTATTTGAATTGAGTTTGGTCCAAGGGCTTCATATGCTTTAAATAGATCTAGTACCTATTCAAGGACTCAAAATTATTTGGTAATTATTCACAACAAAATGATTTGAAAGGTGTTCATACACCACAAATCGCCTAAGAGACTATGACGGTTTTACCCTTTAATTGGGATTGAGTTTGATCCAAGGGCTTCATATTCTTTAAACATATCTAATACCTATTCAAGGACTTAAAAATATTTGGTAATTATTCATACTAAATAATATGAAAGGTGTTCATACACCACAAATCGCCTAAGAGACAACGACAATTTTACCCTCTGATTTGAAATAAGTTTAATCCAAGGGCTTTATATGATTGAAATATACCTAATACCAATTCAAGGAGAGAAACGTGTTTGGTAATTAAGCACCAAAAATGATTTTAAAGGTGTTCATACACCAAAAATCGCCTAAGAGGCTATGACGGTTTTACCCTTTGATTTGAATTGAGTTAGATCCAAGGGATTCATATGATTTAAATATATCTAATATCTATTCAAGGACTCAAATTTTTTTGGTAATTATAGAAGTCAAATGATATTAAAGGTTTTCATACACCACAAATCGCCTAAGAGACTATGACGGTTTTACCCTTTGATATGAAATAAGTTTGATCCAAGGGCTTCATATGATTGAAATAAATCTAACACCTATTGAAGGAGTCAATAATATTTGGTAATTAAGCACAAAAAATGATTTGAAAGGTGTTCATACACCTCAAATCCCCTAAGAGACTATGACTGTTTTACCCTTTGATTTGAATTGAGGTTGATCCAAGGACTTCATATGCTTTAAAAAGATATAATACCTATTCAAGGAATCAAAAAATATTTGGTAATTATTCCCAACAAAATGATTTGAAAGGTGTTCATTCGCCGCAAATTGCCTAAGAGACTATGACTGTTTTGTCCTTTTATTTGAATTGAGTTTGGTCCAAGGGCTTCATATGCTTTAAATAGATCTAGTACCTATTCAAGGACTCAAAAATATTTGGTAATAATTCACAATAAAATGATTTGAAAGGTGTTCATACACCACAAATCGCCTAAGAGACTATAACGGTTTTACCCTTTAATTTGGATTGAGTTTGATCCAAGGGTTTCATATTCTTTAAACATATCTAATACCTATTCAAGGAGTCATATATTTGGTAATTATTCACAACCAAAATAATATGAAAGGTGTTCATACACCACAAATCGCTTAAGAGACTACGACGATTTTACCCTTTGATTTGAAATAAGTTTAATCCAAGGGCTTCATATGATTGAAATATACGTAATACCAATTCAAGGAGTGAAAAGTGTTTGGTAATTTAGCACCAAAAATTATTTTAAAGGTGTTCATACACCTAAAATCGCCTAAGAGGCTATGACGGTTTTTCCCTTTGATTTAAATTAAGTTAGATCCAAGGGCTTCATATGATTTAAATCTATCTAATATCTATTCAAGGACTCAATTTTTTTTGGTAATTATTGAAGACAAAATGATTTGAAAGGTTATCATACACCACAAATCGCCTAAGAGACTATGACGGTTTTACCCTTTGATATGAAATAAGTTTGATCGAAGGGTTTCATATGATTGAAATATATCTAATACTTATTGAAGGAGTCAAAATTATTTGGTAATTAACGACAAAAAATGATTTTAAAGGTGCTCATACACCACAAAGCCCCTAAGAGACTATGACGGTTTTACCCTTTGATTTGAATTGAGGTTGATTTAAGGACTTCATATGCTTTAAATAGACTTAATACCTATTCAAGGACTCAAAAAATATTTGGTAATTAATCCCAACCAAATGATTTGAAAGGTGTTCATTCACCACAAATCACCTAAGAGACTATGACAGGTTTACCCTTTTATTTAAATTGAGTATGATCCAAGGGCTTCATATGCTTTAAATATATCTAATACCTATTCAAGGAGTCATTTATTTGGTTATTATTCCAAACCAAAATAATTTGAAAGGTGTTCATACACCACAAATCACCTAAGAGGTTATGACGGTTTTACCCTTTGATTTGAATTGAGTTAGATCCAAGGGCTTCATATGATTTAAATCTATCTAATATATATTCAAGGACTCAATTTTTTTGGTAATTATTCAAGACAAAATGATTTGAAAGGTTATTATACACCACAAATCGCCTAAGAGACTATGACGATTTTACCCTTTGATATGAAATAAGTTTGATCGAAGGGTTTCATATGATTGAAATATATCTAATACTTATTGAAGGAGTCAAAATTATTTGGTAATTAACGACAAAAAATGATTTAAAAGGTGCTCATACACCACAAAGCCCCTAAGAGACTATGACGATTTTACCCTTTGATTTGAATTGAGGTTGATTTAAGGACTTCATATGCTTTAAATAGACTTAATACCTATTCAAGGACTCAAAAAATATTTGGTAATTAATCCCAACAAAATGATTTGAATGGTGTTCATTCCCCACAAATCGCCTAAGAGACTATGACAGGTTTACCCTTTTATTTAAATTGAGTTTGATCCAAGGGCTTCATTTGCTTTAAAGATATGTAATACCTATTCAAGGAGTCATTTATTTGGTTATTATTCCAAACCAAAATAATTTGAAAGGTGTTCATACACCACAAATCACCTAATAAACTATGACGGTTTTACCCTTTGATTTGAAATAAGTTTGATCTAAGGGCTTCATATGCTTTATACATATCTAATACCTATTCAAGGACTCAAAATATTTTGTAATTATTCACAACGAAATAATATGAAAGGTGTTCATACACCACAAATTGCCTAAGAGACTACGATGATTTTACCCTTTGATTTGAAAAAGTTTAATCCAAGGGCTTCATATGATTGACATATACCTAATACCAATTCAAGGAGTAAAAGGTGTTTAGTAATTAAGCACCAAAAATGATTTTAAAGGTGTTCATACACCAAAAATTGCCTATAAGGCTATGACGATTTTACCCTCTGATTTGAATTGAGTTAGATCCAAGGGCTTCATATGATTTAAATCTATCTAATATCTATTCAAGGTCTCAATTTTTTTTGGTAATTATTGAAGACAAAATGATTTGAAAGGTTATCATACACCACAAATCGCCTAAGAGACTATGACTGTTTTACCCTGTGATATGAAATAAGTTTGATCCAAGGGTTTCATATGATTGAAATATATCTAATACCTATTGAAGGAGTCAATAATATTTGGTAATTAAGCACAAAACATTATTTGAAAGGAGTTCATACACCTCAAATCCCCTAAGAAGCTATGACGATTTTACCCTTTTATTTGAATTGAGGTTGATCCAAGGACTTCATATGCTTTAAAAAGATCTAATACCTTCTCAAGGTATCAAAAAATATTTGGTAATTATTCCCAACAAAATGATTTGAAAGGTGTTCATTCACCACAAATCGCCTAAGAGACTATGACGGTTTTGCCCTTTGATTTGAATTGAGTTTGAACCAAGGGCTTCATATTCTTTAAAAATATCTAATACCTATTGAAGGACTTAAAAAATATTTGGTAATTATTCAAACTAAATAATATGAAAGGTGTTCATACACCACAAATCGCCTAAGAGACTATGACGGTTTTACCTTTGATTTGAAATAAGTTTAATCCAAGGGCTTCATATGATTGAAATATACCTAATACCAATTCAAGGAGTGAAAAGTATTTGGTAATTAAGCACCAAAAATGATTCGAAAGTTGTTCATACACCAAAAATCGCCTAAGAGACTATGACGGTTTTACCCTTTGATTTGAATTGAGTTAGTTTAAGGGCTTCATATGATTTAAATATATTTAATAACTATTCAAGAACTCAAAAATATTTAGAAATTATTGACAACAAAATAATATGAAAGGTGTTTATACACCACAAATCGCCTAAGAGACTATGACTGTTTTACCCTTTGATATGAAATAAGTTTGATCCAAGGGTTTCATATGATTGAAATATATCTAATACCTATTGAAGGAGTCAATAATATTTGGTAATTAAGCACAAAAAATTATTTGAAAGGTGTTCATACACATCAAATCCCCTAAGAGACTATGACGGTTTTACCCTTTGATTAGAATTGAGATTGATCCAAGGACTTCATATGCTTTAAAAAGATCTAATACCTTCTCAAGGAATCAAAAAATATTTGGTAATTATTCCCAACAAAATGATTTGAAAGGTGTTCATTCAACGCAAATCGCCTAAGACCATATGACGGTTTTGCCCTTTTATTTGAATTGAGTTTGGTCCAAGGGCTTCATATGCTTTAAATAAATCTAGTACCGATTCAAGGACTCAAAAATATTTGGTAATTATTCACAACAAAATGATTTGAAAGGTGTTCATACACCACAAATCTCCTAAGAGACTATGACAGTTTTACCCTTTAATTTGGATTGAGTTTGATCCAAGGGCTTCATATTCTTTAAACATATCTAATACCTATTCAAGGACTTACAAATATTTGGTAATTATTCACAACTAAATAATATGAAAGGTGTTCATACACCACAAATCGCCTAAGAGACTATGACGGTTTTACCTTTGATTTGAAATAAGTTTGATCCAAGGGCTTCATATGATTTTAATATACCTAATACCAATTCAAGGAGTGAAAAGTATTTGGTAATTAAGCACCAAAAATGATTTGAAAGTTGTTCATACACCAAAAATTGCCTAAGAGACTATGACGGTTTTACCCTTTGATTTGAATTGAGTTAGATCCAAGGGCTTCATATGATTTAAATATATTTAATATCTATTCAAGAACTCAAAAATATTTGGAAATTATTCACAACAAAATAATATGAAAGGTGTTCATACACGACAAATCGCCTAAGAGACGATGACGGTTTTACACTTTGATTTGAAATAAGTTTAATCCAAGGGGTTCATATTCTTTAAACATATCTAATACCTATTCAAGGACTTAAAAATATTTGGTAATTATTCACAACTAAATAATATGAAAGGTGTTCATACACCACAAATCGCCTAAGAGACTATGACGGTTTTACCATTGATTTGAAATAAGTTTGATCCAAGGGCTTCATATGATTTAAATATAACTAATACCAATTCAAGGAGTGAAAAGTATTTGGTAATTAAGCACCAAAAATGATTTGAAAGGTGTTCATACACCAAAAATCGCCTAAGAGACTATGACGATTTTACCCTTTGATTTGAATGGAGTTAGATCCAAGGGCTTCATATGATTTAAATATATCTAATATATATTCAAGGACTCAATTTTTTTGGTAATTATTCAATACAAAATGATTTAAAAGGTTTTCATACGCCCCAAATCGCCTAAGAGACTATGACGGTTTTACCCTTTGATATGAAATAAGTTTGATCCAAGGGGTTCATATGATTGAAATATATCTAATACCTATTGAAGGAGTCAAAATTATTTGGTAATTAACCACAAAAAATGATTTGAAAGGTGCTCATACACCACAAATTCCCTAAGAGATTATGACGGTTTTACCCTTTGAATTAAATTGAGGTGTATTTAAGGACTTCATATGCTTTAAATAGACTTAATACCTATTCAAGGACTCAAAAAAAAATGGTAATTATTCCCAACAAAATTATTTGAAAGAAGTTCATTCACCAAAAATCGCCTAAGAGACTATGACGATTTTACCCTTTGATTTGAATGGAGTTAGATCCAAGGGCTTCATATGATTTAAATATATCTAATATATATTCAAGGGCTCAATTTTTTTTGGTAATTATTGAAGACAAAATGATTTGAAAGGTTATCATATACCACAAATCGTCTAAGAGACTATGACGGTTTTACCCTTTGATATGAAATAAGTTTGATCCAAGGGTTTCATATGATTGAAATATATCTAATACTTATTGAAGGAGTCAAATGTATTTGGTAATTAACGACCAAAAATGATTTGAAAGGTGCCATACACCATAAATCCCCTAAGAGACTATGACAGTTTTACCCTTTGGTTTGAATTGAGGTTGATTTAAGGACTTCATATGATTTAAATAGACTTAATACCTATTCAAGGACTCAAAAAATATTTGGTAATTAATCCCAACAAAATGATTTGAAAGGTGTTCATTCACCACAAATCGCCTAAGAGACAATGACGGGTTTACCCTTTTATTTAAATCGAGTTTGATCTAAGGGCTTCATATGCTTTAAATATATCTAATACCTATTCAAAGAGTCATATATTTGGTTATTATTCCCAACCAAAATAATTTGAAAGGTGTTCATACACCACAAATCACCATAGAGACTATGACTGTTTTACCCTTTGATTTGAAATAAGTTTGATCTAAGCGCTTCATATGCTTTATAAATATATAATACCTATTCAAGGACTCAAAAATATTTGGTAATTATTCACAACAAAATAATATGAAAGGTGTTCATACACCACAAATCGCCTAAGAGACTACGACGATTTTATCCTTTGATTCGAAATAAGTTTAATCCAAGGGATTCATATGATTGAAATATACCTAATACCAATTCAAGGAATGAAAAGTGTTTGGTAATTAAGCACCAAAAATGATTTTAAAGGTGTTCATACACCAAAAATGATTTTAAAGGTGTTCATACACCAAAAATCGTCTAGGCTATGATGATTATACCCTTTGATTTGAATTGAGTTAGATCCAAGGGCTTCATATGATTTAAATATATCTAATATCTATTCAAGGACTCAAATTTTTTTAGTAATTATTGAAGACAAAATTATTTGAAGGTTATCATACACCACAAATCGCCTAAGAGACTATGACAGTTTTACCCTTTGATATGAAATAAGTTTAATCCAAGGGTTTCATATGATTGAAATATATCTTATACCTATTGAACGAGTCAATAATATTTGTTAATTAAGCTCAAAAAATGATTTGAAAGGTGTTCATACACCACAAATCGCCTAAGACAATATGACGGTTTTGCCCTTTTATTTGAATTGAGTTTGGTCCAAGGGCTTCATATGCTTTAAATAGATCTAGTACCTATTAAAGGACTAAAAAATATTTGGTAATTATTCACAACAAAATGATTTGAAAGGTGTTCATACACCACAAATCGCCTAAGAGATTATGACGGTTTTACCCTTTAATTTGGATTGAGTTAGATCCAAGGGCTTCATATTCTTTAAACATATCTAATACCTATTCAAGGACTTAAAAATATTTGGTAATTATTCACAACTAAATAATATGAAAGGTGTTCATACACCACAAATCGCCTAAGAGACTATGACGGATTTACCTTTGATTTGAAATAAGTTTAATCCAAGGGCTTCATATGATTGAAAGATACCTAATACACATTCTAGGAGTGAAAAGTATTTGGTAATTAAGCACCAAAAATGATTTGAAAGTTGTTCATACACCAAAAATCGCCTAAGAGACTATGACGGTTTTACCCTTTGATTTGAATTGACTTAGATCCAAGGGCTTCATATGATTTAAATATATTTAATATCTATTCAAGAACTCAAAAATATTTGGAAATTATTCACAACAAAATAATATGAAAGGTGTTCATACACCACAAATCGCCTAAGAGACTATGACTGTTTTACCCTTTGATATGAAATAAGTTTGATCCAAGGGTTTCATATGATTGAAATATATCTAATACCTATTGAAGGAGTCAATAATATTTGGTAATTAAGCACAAAAATTTATTTGAAAGGTGTTCATACACCTCAAATAAACTAGGAGACTATGACGGTTTTACCCTTTGATTTGAATTGAGGTTGATCCAAGGACTTCATATGCTTTAAAAAGATCTAATACATTCTCGAGGAATCAAAAAATATCTGGTAATTATTCCCAACAAAATGATTTGAAAGGTGTTCATTCACCGCAAATCGTCTAAGACAATATGACGGTTTTACCCATTTATTTGAATTGAGTTTGGTCCAAGGGCTTCATATGCTTTAAATAGATCTAGTACCTATTCAAGGACTCAAAAATATTTGGTAATTATTCACAACAAAATGATTTGAAAGGTGTTCATACACCACAAATCGCCTAAGAGACTATGACGGTTTTACCCTTTAATTTGGATTGAGTTTGATCCAAGGGCTTCATATTCTTTAAACATATCTAATACGTATTCATGTACTTAAAAATATTTGGTAATTATTCACAACTAAATAATATGAAAGGTGTTCATACACCACAAATCGCCTAAGAGACTATGACGGTTTGACCTTTGATTTGAAATAAGTTTAATCCAAGGGCTTCATATGATTGAAATATACCTAATACCAATTCAAGGAGTGAAAAGTATTTGGTAATTAAGCACCAAAAATGATTTGAAAGTTGTTCATACACCAAAGATCGCCTAAGAGACTATGACGGTTTTACCCTTTGATTTAAATTGAGTTAGATCCAAGGGCTTCATATGATATAAATATATTTATTATCTATTCAAGAACTCAAAAATATTTGGAAATTATTCACAACAAAATAATATGAAAGGTGTTCATACACCACAAATCGCCTAAGAGACGATGACGGTTTTGCACTTTGATTTGAAATAAGATTAATCCAAGGGCTTCATAAGATTGAAATATAACTAATACCAATTCAAGGAGTGAAAATTATTTGGTAATTGAGCACCAAAAATGATTTGAAAGGTGTTCATTCACCAAAAATCGCCTAAGAGACTATGACGATTTTACCCTTTGTTGGAATTGAGTTAGATCCAAGGGCTTCATATGATTTAAATATATCTAATATCAATTCAAGGACTCAATTTTTTTTGGTAATTATTCAATACAAAATGATTTAAAAGGTTTTCATACACCCCAAATCGACTAAGAGACTTTGACGGTTTTACCCTTTGATATGAAATAAGTTTGATCGAAGGGTTTGATATGATTGAAATATATCTAATACCTATTGAAGGAGTCAAAAGTATTTGGTAATTAACCACAAAAAATGATTTGAAAGGTACTCATACACCACAAATCCCATAAGAGACTATAACGGTTTTACCCTTTGATTTGAATTGAGGTTGATTTAAGGACTTCATATGCTTTAAATAGACTTAATACCTATTCAAGGACTCAAAAAAAATTTGTAATTATTCCCAACAAAATGATTTGGAAGAAGTTCATTCACCACAAATCGCCTAAGAGCCTATGACGGGTTTACCCTTTTATTTAAATTGAGTGTGATCCAAGGGCTTCATATGCTTTAAATATATCTAATATCTATTCAAGGAGTCATATATTTGGTTATTATTCCCAACCAAAACAATTTGAAAGGTGTGCATACACCACAAATCACCTAAGAGACTATGACGGTTTTACCCTTTGATTTGAAATAAGTTTGATCTAAGGGCTTCATGTGCTTTATACATATCTAATACCTATTCAAGGACTCAAAAAAATTTGGTAATTATTGACAACAAAATAATATGAAAGGTGTTCATACACCACAAAGCGCCTAAGAGACTAAGACGATTTTACCCTTTTATTTGAAATAAGTTTAATCCAAGGGCTTCATATGATTGAAATATACCTAATACCAATGCAAGGAGTGAAAAGTGTTTGGCAATTAAGCACAAAAAATGATTTTAAACGTGTTCATACACCAAAAATTGCCTAAGAGGCTATGACGGTTTTACCCTTTGATTTGAATTGAGTTAGATCCAAGGGCTTCATATGATTTAAATCTATCTAATATCTATTCAAGGACTCAATTTTTTTTGGTAATTATTGAAGACAAAATGATTTGAAAGGTTATCATACACCACAAATCGCCTAAGAGACTATGACGGTTTTACCCTTTGATATGTAATAAGTTTAATCCAAGGGTTTCCTATGATTGAAATATATCTAATACCTATTGAACCAGTCAATAATATTTGTTAATTAAGCACAAAAAATGATTTGAAAGGTGTTCATACACCTCAAATCCCCTAAGAGACTATGACGGTTTAACCCTTTGATTTGAATTGAGGTTGATCTAAGGACTTCATATGCTTTAAAAAGATCTAATACCTTCTCAAGGAATCAAAAAATATTTGGTAATTATTCACAACAAAATGATTTGAAAGGTGTTCATTCACCGCAAATCGCCTAAGAGACTATGACGGTTTTACCCTTTTATTTGAATTGAGTTTGGTCCAATGGCTTCATATGCTTTAAATAAGTCTAGTACCTATTCAAGGACTCAAAAATATTTGGTAGTTATTCACAAGAAAATGATTTGAAAGGTGTTCATACACCACAAATCTCCTAAGAGACTATGACGGTTTTACCCTTTAATTTGGATTGAGTTTGATCCAAGGGCTTCATTTTTTTTAAACATATCTAATACCTATTCAAGGACTTAAAAATATTTGGTAATTATTCACAACTAAATAATATAAAAGGTGTTCATACACCACAAATCGCCTAAGAGACTATGACGGTTTTACCTTTGATTTGAAATAAGTTTGATCCAAGGGCTTCATATGATTTAAATATACCTAATAACAATTCAATGAGTGTAAAGTATTTGGTAATTAAGCACCAAAAATGATTTGAAAGTTGTTCATACACCAAAAATCGTCTAAGAGGCTATGGCGATTTTACCCTTTGATTTGAATTGAGTTAGATCCAAGGGCTTCATATGATTTAAATATATCTAATATCTATTCAAGGACTAAAATTTTTTTAGTAATTATTGAAGAAAAAATTATTTGAAAGGTTTTCATACACCAAAAATCGCCTAAGAGACTATGACGGTTTTACCCTTTAATATGAAATACGTTTAATCCAAGGGTTTCATATGATTGAAATATATCTAATACCTATTGAACGAGTCAATAATATTTGTTAATTAAGCACAAAAAATGATTTGAAAGGTGTTCATACACCTCAAATCCCCTAAGAGACTATGACGGTTTAACCCTTTGATTTGAATTGAGGTTGATCCAAGGACTTCATATGCTTTAAAAAGATCTAATACCTTCTCAAGGAATAAAAAAATATTTGCTAATTATTCCCAACAAAATGATTTGAAAGGTGTTCATTCACCGCAAATCGTCTAAGACAATATGACGGTTTTGCCCTTCTATTTGAATTGAGTTTGGGCCAAGGGCTTCATATGCTTTAAATAGATCTAGTACCTATTCAAGGAATCAAAAATATTTGGTAATTATTCACAACAAAATGATTTGAAAGGTGTTCATAGACCACAAATCGCCTAAGAGACTATGACGGTTTTACCCTTTAATTTGGATTGAGTTTGATCCAAGGGCTTCATATTCTTTAAACATATCTAATACCTATTCAAGGACTTAAAAATATTTGGTAATTATTCACAACTAAATAATATGAAAGGTGTTCATACACCACAAATCGCCTAAGAGACTATGACGGTTTGACCTTTGATTTGAAATAAGTTTAATCCAAGGGATTCATATGATTGAAATATACCTAATACCAATTCAAGGAGTGAAAAGTATTTGGTAATTAAGCACCAAAAATGATTTGAAAGTTGTTCATACACCAAAAATCGCCTAAGAGACTATGACGGTTTTACCCTTTGATTTCAATTGAGTTAGATCCAAGGGCTTCATATGATATAAATATATTTAATATCTATTCAAGAACTCAAAAATATTTGGAAATTATTCACAACAAAATAATATGAAAGGTGTTCATACACCACAAATCGCCTAAGAGACGATGACGGTTTTGCACTTTGATTTGAAATAAGATTAATCCAAGGGCTTCATATGATTGAAATATAACTAATACCAATTCAAGGAGTGAAAAGTATTTGGTAATTAAGCACCAAAAATGATTTGAAAGGTGTTCATACACCAAAAATCGCCTAAGAGACTATGACGATTTTACCCTTTGATTGGAATTGAGTTAGATCCAAGGGCTTAATATGATTTAAATTTATCTAATATCAATTCAAGGACTCAATTTTTTTTGGTAATTATTCAATACAAAATGATTTAAAAGGTTTTCATAAACCCCAAATCGACTAAGAGACTTTGACGGTTTTACCCTTTGATATGAAATAAGTTTGATCGTAGGGTTTGATATGATTGAAATATATCTAATACCTATTGAAGGAGTCAAATGTATTTGGTAATTAACCACAAAAAATGATTTGAAAGGTGCTCATACACCACAAATCCCCTAAGAGACTATGACGGTTTTACCCTTTGATTTGAATTGAGGTTGATTTAAGGACTTCATATGCTTTAAATAGACTTAATACCTATTCAAGGACTCAAAAAAAAAATTGTAATTATTCCCAACAAAATGATTTGGAAGAAGTTCATTCACCACAAATCGCCTAAGAGACTATGACGGGTTTACCCTTTTATTTAAATTGAGTGTGATCCAAGGGCTTCATATGCTTTAAATATATCTAATATCTATTCAAGGAGTCATATATTTGGTTATTATTCCCAACCAAAACAATTTGAAAGGTATTCATACACCACAAATCACCTAAGAGACTATGACGGTTTTACCCTTTGATTTGAAATAAGTTTGATCTAAGGGCTGCATGTGCTTTATACATATCTAATACCTATTCAAGGACTCAAAAATACTTGGTAATTATTGACAACAAAATAATATGAAAGGTGTTCATACACCACAAAGCGCCTAAGAGACTAAGACGATTTTACCCTTTTATTTGAAATAAGTTTAATCCAAGGGCTTCATATGATTTAAATATACCTAATACCAATGCAAGGAGTGAAAAGTGTTTGGTAATTAAGCACAAATATGATTTTAAACGTGTTCATACACCAAAAATTGCCTAAGATGCTATGACGGTTTTACCCTTTGATTTGAATTGAGTTAGATCCAAGGGCTTCATATGATTTAAATCTATCTAATATCTATTCAAGGACTCAATTTTTTTTGGTAATTATTGAAGACAAAATGATTTGAAAGGTTATCATACACCACAAATCGCCTAAGAGACTATGACGGTTTTACCCTTTGATATGAAATAAGTTTAATCCAAGGGTTTCATATGATTGAAATATATCTAATACCTATTGAACGAGTCAATAATATTTGTTAATTAAGCACAAAAAATGATTTGAAAGGTGTTCATACACCCCAAATCCCCTAAGAGACTATGACTGTTTAACCCTTTGATTTAAATTGACGTTGATCTAAGGACTTCATATGCTTCAAAAAGATCTAATACCTTCTCAAGGAATCAAAAAATATTTGGTAATTATTCACAACAAAATGATTTGAAAGGTGTTCATTCACCGCAAATCGCCTAAGAGACTATGACGGTTTTACCCTTTAATTTGGATTGAGTTTGATCCAAGGGCTTCATTTTTTTTAAACATATCTAATACCTATTCAAGGACTTAAAAATATTTGGTAATTATTCACAACTAAATAATATGAAAGGTGTTCATACACCACAAATCGCCTAAGAGACTATGACGGTTTTACCTTTGATTTGAAATAAGTTTGATCCAAGGGCTTCATATGATTTAAATATACCTAATACCAATTCAATGAGTGTAAAGTATTTGGTAATTAAGCACCAAGAATGATTTGAAAGTTGTTCATACACCAAAAATCGTCTAAGAGGCTATGACGATTTTACCCTTTGATTTTAATTGAGTTAGATCCAAGGGCTTCATATGATTTAAATATATCTAATATCTATTCAAGGACTCAAATTTTTTTAGTATTTATTGAAGAAAAAATTATTTGAAAGGTTTTCATACACCAAAAATCGCCTAAGGGACTATGACGGTTTTGCCCTTTTATTTGGATTGAGTTTGGTCCAATGGCTTCATATGCTTTAGAAAGGTTTTCGAAATTTGTTCATACACCAAAAATCGCCTAAGAGACTATGACGGTTTTACCCTTTGATTTGAATTGAGTTAGATTTAAGGGCTTCATATGATTTAAATATATTTAATATCTATTCAAGAACTTAAAAATATTTAGAAATTATTCACAACAAAATAATATGAAAGGTGTTTATACACCACAAATCGCCTAAGAGACTATGACTGTTTTACCCTTTGATATGAAATAAGTTTGATCCAAGGGTTTCATATGATTGAAATATATCTAATACCTATTGAAGGAGTCAATAATATTTGGTAATTAAGCACAAAAAATTATTTGAAAGGTGTTCATACACATCAAATCCCCTAAGAGACTATGACGGTTTTACCCTTTGATTAGAATTGAGGTTGATCCAAGGACTTCATATGCTTTAAAAAGATCTAATACCTTCTCAAGGAATCAAAAAATATTTGGTAATTATTCCCAACAAAATGATTTGAAAGGTGTTCATTCACCGCAAATCGCCTAAGACAATATGACGGTTTTGCCCTTTTATTTGAATTGAGTTTGGTCCAAGGGCTTCATATGCTTTAAATAAATCTAGTACCGATTCAAGGACTCAAAAATATTTGGTAATTATTCACAACAAAATGATTTGAAAGGTGTTCATACACCACAAATCTCCTAAGAGACTATGACAGTTTTACCCTTTAATTTGGATTGAGTTTGATCCAAGGGCTTCATATTCTTTAAACATATCTAATACCTATTCAAGGACTTACAAATATTTGGTAATTATTCACAACTAAATAATATGAATGGTGTTCATACACCACAAATCGCCTAAGAGACTATGACGGTTTTACCTTTGATTTGAAATAAGTTTGATCCAAGGGCTTCATATGATTTAAATATACCTAATACCAATTCAAGGAGTGAAAAGTATTTGGTAATTAAGCACCAAAAATGATTTGAAAGTTGTTCATACACCAAAAATCGCCTAAGAGACTATGACGGTTTTACCCTTTGATTTGAATTGAGTTAGATCCAAGGGCTTCATATGATTTAAATATATTTAATATCTATTCAAGAACTCAAAAATATTTGGAAATTATTCACAACAAAATAATATGAAAGGTGTTCATACACGACAAATCGCCTAAGAGACGATGACGGTTTTACACTTTGATTTGAAATAAGTTTAATCCAAGGGGTTCATATTCTTTAAACATATCTAATACCTATTCAAGGACTTAAAAATATTTGGTAATTATTCACAACTAAATAATATGAAAGGTGTTCATACACCACAAATCCCCTAAGAGACTATGACGGTTTTACCATTGATTTGAAATAAGTTTGATCCAAGGGCTTCATATGATTTAAATATAACTAATACCAATTCAAGGAGTGAAAATTATTTGGTAATTAAGCACCAAAAATGATTTGAAAGGTGTTCATACACCAAAAATCGCCTAAGAGACTATGACGATTTTACCCTTTGATTTGAATGGAGTTAGATCCAAGGGCTTCATATGATTTAAATATATCTAATATATATTCAAGGACTCTATTTTTTTTGGTAATTATTCAATACAAAATGATTTAAAAGGTTTTCATACGCCCCAAATCGCCTAAGAGAGTATGACGGTTTTACCCTTTGATTTGAATTGAGGTTGATTTAAGGACTTCATATGCTTTAAATAGACTTAATACCTATTCAAGGACTCAAAAAAAAAATGGTAATTATTCCCAACAAAATTATTTTAAAGAAGTTCATTCACCACAAATCGCCTAAGAGACTATGATGGGTTTACCCTTTTATTTAAATTGAGTTTGATCCAAGGGCTTCATATGCTTTAAATATATCTAATAGCTATTCAAGGAGTCATATATTTTGTTATTATTCCCAACCAAAACAATTTGAAAGATGTTCATACACCACAAATCACCTAAGAGACTATGACGGTTTTACCCTTTGATTTGAAATAAGTTTGTTCTTAGGGCTTCATGTGCTTTATACATATCTAATACCTATTCAAGGACTCAAAAATATTTGGTAATTATTGACAACAAAATAATATGAAAGGTGTTCATACACCATAAATCGCCTAAGAGACTAAGACGATTTTACCCTTTGATTTGAAATAAGTTTAATCCAAGGGCTTCATATGATTGAAATATACCTAATACCAATGCAAGGAGTGAAAAGTGTTTGGTAATTAAGCACCAAAAATGATTTTAAAGGTGTTCATACACCAAAAATTGCCTAAAAGGCTATGACGGTTTTGCCCTTTGATTTGAATTGAGTTTGATCCAAGGGCTTCATATGATTTAAATCTATCTAATATCTATTCAAGGACTCAATTTTTTTTGGTAATTATTGAAGACAAAATGATTTGAAAGGTTATCATATACCACAAATCGTCTAAGAGACTATGACGGTTTTACCCTTTGATATGAAATAAGTTTGATCCAAGGGTTTCATATGATTGAAATATATCTAATACTTATTGAAGGAGTCAAATGTATTTGGTAATTAACGACCAAAAATGATTTGAAAGTGTCCATACACCATAAATCCCCTAAGAGACTATGACAGTTTTAGCCTTTGGTCTGAATTGAGGTTGATTTAAGGACTTCATATGATTTAAATAGACTTAATACCTATTCAAGGACTCAAAAAATATTTGGTAATTAATCCCAACAAAATGATTTGAAAGGTGTTCATTCACCACAAATCGCCTAAGAGACAATGACGGGTTTACCCTTTTATTTAAATTGAGTTTGATCTAAGGGCTTCATATGCTTTAAATATATCTAATACCTATTCAAAGAGTCATATATTTGGTTATTATTCCCAACCAAAATAATTTGAAAGGTGTTCATACACCACAAATCACCATAGAGACTATGACTGTTTTACCCTTTGATTTGAAATAAGTTTGATCTAAGCGCTTCATATGCTTTATAAATATCTAATACCTATTCAAGGACTCAAAAATATTTGGTAATTAATCACAACAAAATAATATGAAAGGTGTTCATACACCACTAATCGCCTAAGAGACTACGACGATTTTATCCTTTGATTCGAAATAAGTTTAATCCAAGGGATTCATATGATTGAAATATATCTAATACCAATTCAAGGAATGAAAAGTGTTTGGTAATTAAGCACCAAAAATGATTTTAAAGGTGTTCATACACCAAAAATCGTCTAGGCTATGACGATTTTACCCTTTGATTTGAATTGAGTTAGATCCAAGGGCTTCATATGATTTAAATATATCTAATATCTATTCAAGGACTCAAATTTTTTTAGTAATTATTGAAGACAAAATTATTTGAAGGTTATCATACACCACAAATCGCCTAAGAGACTATGACAGTTTTACCCTATGATATGAAATAAGTTTAATCCAAGGGTTTCATATGATTGAAATATATCTTATACCTATTGAACGAGTCAATAATATTTGTTAATTAAGCTCAAAAAATGATTTGAAAGGTGTTCATACACCACAAATCGCCTAAGACAATATGACGGTTTTGCCCTTTTATTTGAATTGAGTTTGGTCCAAGGGCTTCATATGCTTTAAATAGATCTAGTACCTATTAAACGACTAAAAAATATTTGGTAATTATTCACAACGAAATGATTTGAAAGGTGTTCATACACCACAAATCGCCTAAGAGATTATGACGGTTTTACCCTTTAATTTGGATTGAGTTAGATCCAAGGGCTTCATATTCTTTAAACATATCTAATACCTATTCAAGGACTTAAAAATATTTGGTAATTATTCACAACTAAATAATATGAAAGGTGTTCATACACCACAAATCGCCTAAGAGACTATGACTGGTTTACCCTTTGATATGAAATAAGTTTGATCCAAGGGTTTCATATGATTGAAATATATCTAATACCTATTGAAGGAGTCAATAATACTTGGTAATTAAGCACAAAAATTTATTTGAAAGGTGTTCATACACCTCAAATAAACTAGGAGACTATGACGGTTTTACACTTTGATTTGAATTGAGGTTGATCCAAGGACTTCATATGCTTTAAAAAGATCTAATACCTTCTCAAGGAATCAAAAAATATTTGGTAATTATTCCCAACAAAATGATTTGAAAGGTGTTCATTCACCGCAAATCGCCTAAGACAATATGACGGTTTTGCCCTTTTATTTGAATTGAGTTTGGTCCAAGGGCTTCATATGCTTTAAATAAATCTAGTATCGATTCAAGGACTCAAAAATATTTGGTAATTATTCACAACAAAATGATTTGAAAGGTGTTCATACACCACAAATCTCCTAAGAGACTATGACAGTTTTACCCTTTAATTTGGATTGAGTTTGATCCAAGGGCTTCATATTCTTTAAACATATCTAATACCTATTCAAGGACTTACAAATATTTGGTAATTATTCACAACTAAATAATATGAAAGGTGTTCATACACCACAAATCGCCTAAGAGACTGTGACGGTTTTACCTTTGATTTGAAATAAGTTTGATCCAAGGGCTTCATATGATTTAAATATACCTAATACCAATTCAAGGAGTGAAAAGTATTTGGTAATTAAGCACCAAAAATGATTTGAAAGTTGTTCATACACCAAAAATCGCCTAAGAAACTATGACGGTTTTACCCTTTGATTTGAATTGAGTTAGATCCAAGGGCTTCATATGATTTAAATATATTTAATATCTATTCAAGAACTCAAAAATATTTGGAAATTATTCACAACAAAATAATATGAAAGGTGTTCATACACGACAAATCGCCTAAGAGACGATGACAATTTTACACTTTGATTTGAAATAAGTTTAATCCAAGGGGTTCATATTCTTTAAACATATCTAATACCTATTCAAGGACTTAAAAATATTTGGTAATTATTCACAACTAAATAATATGAAAGGTGTTCATACACCACAAATCCCCTAAGAGACTATGACGGTTTTACCATTGATTTGAAATAAGTTTGATCCAAGGGCTTCATATGATTTAAATATAACTAATACCAATTCAAGTAGTGAAAAGTATTTGGTAATTAAGCACCAAAAATGATTTGAAAGGTGTTCATACACCAAAAATCGCCTAAGAGACTATGACGATTTTACCCTTTGATTTGAATGGAGTTAGATCCAAGGGCTTCATATGATTTAAATATATCTAATATATATTCAAGGACTCAATTTTTTTTGGTAATTATTCAATACAAAATGATTTAAAAGGTTTTCATACGCCCCAAATCGCCTAAGAGAGTATGACGGTTTTACCCTTTGATTTGAATTGAGGTTGATTTAAGGACTTCATATGCTTTAAATAGACTTAATACCTATTCAAGGACTCAAAAAAAAAATGGTAATTATTCCCAACAAAATTATTTGAAAGAAGTTCATTCACCACAAATCGCCTAAGAGACTATGATGGGTTTACCCTTTTATTTAAATTGAGTTTGATCCAAGGGCTTCATATGCTTTAAATATATCTAATAGCTATTCAAGGAGTCATATATTTTGTTATTATTCCCAACCAAAACAATTTGAAAGATGTTCATACACCACAAATCACCTAAGAGACTATGACGGTTTTACCCTTTGATTTGAAATAAGTTTGTTCTTAGGGCTTCATGTGCTTTATACATATCTAATACCTATTCAAGGACTCAAAAATATTTGGTAATTATTGACAACAAAATAATATGAAAGGTGTTCATACACCATAAATCGCCTAAGAGACTAAGACGATTTTACCCTTTGATTTGAAATAAGTTTAATCCAAGGGCTTCATATGATTGAAATATACCTAATACCAATGCAAGGAGTGAAAAGTGTTTGGTAATTAAGCACCAAAAATGATTTTAAAGGTGTTCATACACCAAAAATTGCCTAAAAGGCTATGACGGTTTTGCCCTTTGATTTGAATTGAGTTAGATCCAAGGGCTTCATATGATTTAAATCTATCTAATATCTATTCAAGGACTCAATTTTTTTTGGTAATTATTGAAGACAAAATGATTTGAAAGGTTATCATATACCACAAATCGTCTAAGAGACTATGACGGTTTTACCCTTTGATATGAAATAAGTTTGATCCAAGGGTTTCATATGATTGAAATATATCTAATACTTATTGAAGGAGTCAAATGTATTTGGTAATTAACGACCAAAAATGATTTGAAAGTGTCCATACACCATAAATCCCCTAAGAGACTATGACAGTTTTACCCTTTGGTCTGAATTGAGGTTGATTTAAGGACTTCATATGATTTAAATAGACTTAATACCTATTCAAGGACTCAAAAAATATTTGGTAATTAATCCCAACAAAATGATTTGAAAGGTGTTCATTCACCACAAATCGCCTAAGAGACAATGACGGGTTTACCCTTTTATTTAAATTGAGTTTGATCTAAGGGCTTCATATGCTTTAAATATATCTAATACCTATTCAAAGAGTCATATATTTGGTTATTATTCCCAACCAAAATAATTTGAAAGGTGTTCATACACCACAAATCACCATAGAGACTATGACTGTTTTACCCTTTGATTTGAAATAAGTTTGATCTAAGCGCTTCATATGCTTTATAAATATCTAATACCTATTCAAGGACTCAAAAATATTTGGTAATTAATCACAACAAAATAATATGAAAGGTGTTCATACACCACTAATCGCCTAAGAGACTACGACGATTTTATCCTTTGATTCGAAATAAGTTTAATCCAAGGGATTCATATGATTGAAATATATCTAATACCAATTCAAGGAATGAAAAGTGTTTGGTAATTAAGCACCAAAAATGATTTTAAAGGTGTTCATACACCAAAAATCGTCTAGGCTATGACGATTTTACCCTTTGATTTGAATTGAGTTAGATCCAAGGGCTTCATATGATTTAAATATATCTAATATCTATTCAAGGACTCAAATTTTTTAGTAATTATTGAAGACAAAATTATTTGAAGGTTATCATACACCACAAATCGCCTAAGAGACTATGACAGTTTTACCCTTTGATATGAAATAAGTTTAATCCAAGGGTTTCATATGATTGAAATATATCTTATACCTATTGAACGAGTCAATAATATTTGTTAATTAAGCTCAAAAAATGATTTGAAAGGTGTTCATACACCACAAATCGCCTAAGACAATATGACGGTTTTGCCCTTTTATTTGAATTGAGTTTGGTCCAAGGGCTTCATATGCTTTAAATAGATCTAGTACCTATTAAACGACTAAAAAATATTTGGTAATTATTCACAACAAAATGATTTGAAAGGTGTTCATACACCACAAATCGCCTAAGAGATTATGACGGTTTTACCCTTTAATTTGGATTGAGTTAGATCCAAGGGCTTCATATTCTTTAAACATATCTAATACCTATTCAAGGACTTAAAAATATTTGGTAATTATTCACAACTAAATAATATGAAAGGTGTTCATACACCACAAATCGCCTAAGAGACTATGACTGGTTTACCCTTTGATATGAAATAAGTTTGATCCAAGGGTTTCATATGATTGAAATATATCTAATACCTATTGAAGGAGTCAATAATACTTGGTAATTAAGCACAAAAATTTATTTGAAAGGTGTTCATACACCTCAAATAAACTAGGAGACTATGACGGTTTTACACTTTGATTTGAATTGAGGTTGATCCAAGGACTTCATATGCTTTAAAAAGATCTAATACCTTCTCAAGGAATCAAAAAATATTTGGTAATTATTCCCAACAAAATGATTTGAAAGGTGTTCATTCACCGCAAATCGCCTAAGACAATATGACGGTTTTGCCCTTTTATTTGAATTGAGTTTGGTCCAAGGGCTTCATATGCTTTAAATAAATCTAGTATCGATTCAAGGACTCAAAAATATTTGGTAATTATTCACAACAAAATGATTTGAAAGGTGTTCATACACCACAAATCTCCTAAGAGACTATGACAGTTTTACCCTTTAATTTGGATTGAGTTTGATCCAAGGGCTTCATATTCTTTAAACATATCTAATACCTATTCAAGGACTTACAAATATTTGGTAATTATTCACAACTAAATAATATGAAAGGTGTTCATACACCACAAATCGCCTAAGAGACTGTGACGGTTTTACCTTTGATTTGAAATAAGTTTGATCCAAGGGCTTCATATGATTTAAATATACCTAATACCAATTCAAGGAGTGAAAAGTATTTGGTAATTAAGCACCAAAAATGATTTGAAAGTTGTTCATACACCAAAAATCGCCTAAGAAACTATGACGGTTTTACCCTTTGATTTGAATTGAGTTAGATCCAAGGGCTTCATATGATTTAAATATATTTAATATCTATTCAAGAACTCAAAAATATTTGGAAATTATTCACAACAAAATAATATGAAAGGTGTTCATACACGACAAATCGCCTAAGAGACGATGACGATTTTACACTTTGATTTGAAATAAGTTTAATCCAAGGGGTTCATATTCTTTAAACATATCTAATACCTATTCAAGGACTTAAAAATATTTGGTAATTATTCACAACTAAATAATATGAAAGGTGTTCATACACCACAAATCCCCTAAGAGACTATGACGGTTTTACCATTGATTTGAAATAAGTTTGATCCAAGGGCTTCATATGATTTAAATATAACTAATACCAATTCAAGGAGTGAAAAGTATTTGGTAATTAAGCACCAAAAATGATTTGAAAGGTGTTCATACACCAAAAATCGCCTAAGAGACTATGACGATTTTACCCTTTGATTTGAATGGAGTTAGATCCAAGGGCTTCATATGATTTAAATATATCTAATATATATTCAAGGACTCAATTTTTTTTGGTAATTTTTCAATACAAAATGATTTAAAAGGTTTTCATACGCCCCAAATCGCCTAAGAGAGTATGACGGTTTTACCCTTTGATTTGAATTGAGGTTGATTTAAGGACTTCATATGCTTTAAATAGACTTAATACCTATTCAAGGACTCAAAAAAAAAATGGTAATTATTCCCAACAAAATTATTTGAAAGAAGTTCATTCACCACAAATCGCCTAAGAGACTATGATGGGTTTACCCTTTTATTTAAATTGAGTTTGATCCAAGGGCTTCATATGCTTTAAATATATCTAATAGCTATTCAAGGAGTCATATATTTTGTTATTATTCCCAACCAAAACAATTTGAAAGATGTTCATACACGACAAATCACCTAAGAGACTATGACGGTTTTACCCTTTGATTTGAAATAAGTTTGTTCTTAGGGCTTCATGTGCTTTATACATATCTAATACCTATTCAAGGACTCAAAAATATTTGGTAATTATTGACAACAAAATAATATGAAAGGTGTTCATACACCATAAATCGCCTAAGAGACTAAGACGATTTTACCCTTTGATTTGAAATAAGTTTAATCCAAGGGCTTCATATGATTGAAATATACCTAATACCAATGCAAGGAGTGAAAAGTGTTTGGTAATTAAGCACCAAAAATGATTTTAAAGGTGTTCATACACCAAAAATTGCCTAAAAGGCTATGACGGTTTTGCCCTTTGATTTGAATTGAGTTAGATCCAAGGGCTTCATATGATTTAAATCTATCTAATATCTATTCAAGGACTCAATTTTTTTTGGTAATTATTGAAGACAAAATGATTTGAAAGGTTATCATATACCACAAATCGTCTAAGAGACTATGACGGTTTTACCCTTTGATATGAAATAAGTTTGATCCAAGGGTTTCATATGATTGAAATATATCTAATACTTATTGAAGGAGTCAAATGTATTTGGTAATTAACGACCAAAAATGATTTGAAAGTGTCCATACACCATAAATCCCCTAAGAGACTATGACAGTTTTACCCTTTGGTCTGAATTGAGGTTGATTTAAGGACTTCATATGATTTAAATAGACTTAATACCTATTAAAGGACTCAAAAAATATTTGGTAATTAATCCCAACAAAATGATTTGAAAGGTGTTCATTCACCACAAATCGCCTAAGAGACAATGACGGGTTTACCCTTTTATTTAAATTGAGTTTGATCTAAGGGCTTCATATGCTTTAAATATATCTAATACCTATTCAAAGAGTCATATATTTGGTTATTATTCCCAACCAAAATAATTTGAAAGGTGTTCATACACCACAAATCACCATAGAGACTATGACTGTTTTACCCTTTGATTTGAAATAAGTTTGATCTAAGCGCTTCATATGCTTTATAAATATCTAATACCTATTCAAGGACTCAAAAATATTTGGTAATTATTCACAACAAAATAATATGAAAGGTGTTCATACACCACTAATCGCCTAAGAGACTACGACGATTTTATCCTTTGATTCGAAATAAGTTTAATCCAAGGGATTCATATGATTGAAATATATCTAATACCAATTCAAGGAATGAAAAGTGTTTGGTAATTAAGCACCAAAAATGATTTTAAAGGTGTTCATACACCAAAATCGTCTAGGCTATGACGATTTTACCCTTTGATTTGAATTGAGTTAGATCCAAGGGCTTCATATGATTTAAATATATCTAATATCTATTCAAGGACTCAAATTTTTTTAGTAATTATTGAAGACAAAATTATTTGAAGGTTATCATACACCACAAATCGCCTAAGAGACTATGACAGTTTTACCCTTTGATATGAAATAAGTTTAATCCAAGGGTTTCATATGATTGAAATATATCTTATACCTATTGAACGAGTCAATAATATTTGTTAATTAAGCTCAAAAAATGATTTGAAAGGTGTTCATACACCACAAATCGCCTAAGACAATATGACGGTTTTGCCCTTTTATTTGAATTGAGTTTGGTCCAAGGGCTTCATATGCTTTAAATAGATCTAGTACCTATTAAAGGACTAAAAAATATTTGGTAATTATTCACAACAAAATGATTTGAAAGGTGTTCATACACCACAAATCGCCTAAGAGATTATGACGGTTTTACCCTTTAATTTGGATTGAGTTAGATCCAAGGGCTTCATATTCTTTAAACATATCTAATACCTATTCAAGGACTTAAAAATATTTGGTAATTATTCACAACTAAATAATATGAAAGGTGTTCATACACCACAAATCGCCTAAGAGACTATGACGGATTTACCTTTGATTTGAAATAAGTTTAATCCAAGGGCTTCATATGATTGAAAGATACCTAATACACATTCTAGGAGTGAAAAGTATTTGGTAATTAAGCACCAAAAATGATTTGAAAGTTGTTCACACACCAAAAATTGCCTAAGAGACTATGACGGTTTTACCCTTTGATTTGAATTGAGTTAGATCCAAGGGCTTCATATGATTTAAATATATTTAATATCTATTCAAGAACTCAAAAATATTTGGAAATTATTCACAACAAAATAATATGAAAGGTGTTCATACACCACAAATCGCCTAAGAGACTATGACTGTTTTACCCTTTGATATGAAATAAGTTTGATCCAAGGGTTTCATATGATTGAAATATATCTAATACCTATTGAAGGAGTCAATAATACTTGGTAATTAAGCACAAAAATTTATTTGAAAGGTGTTCATACACCTCAAATAAACTAGGAGACTATGACGGTTTTACCCTTTGATTTGAATTGAGGTTGATCCAAGGACTTCATATGCTTTAAAAAGATCTAATACCTTCTCAAGGAATCAAAAAATATTTGGTAATTATTCCCAACAAAATGATTTGAAAGGTGTTCATTCACCGCAAATCGCCTAAGACAATATGACGGTTTTGCCCTTTTATTTGAATTGAGTTTGGTCCAAGGGCTTCATATGCTTTAAATAAATCTAGTACCGATTCAAGGACTCAAAAATATTTGGTAATTATTCACAACAAAATGATTTGAAAGGTGTTCATACACCACAAATCTCCTAAGAGACTATGACAGTTTTACCCTTTAATTTGGATTGAGTTTGATCCAAGGGCTTCATATTCTTTAAACATATCTAATACCTATTCAAGGACTTACAAATATTTGGTAATTATTCACAACTAAATAATATGAAAGGTGTTCATACACCACAAATCGCCTAAGAGACTATGACGGTTTTACCTTTGATTTGAAATAAGTTTGATCCAAGGGCTTCATATGATTTAAATATACCTAATACCAATTCAAGGAGTGAAAAGTATTTGGTAATTAAGCACCAAAAATGATTTGAAAGTTGTTCATACACCGAAAATCGCCTAAGAGACTATGACGGTTTTACCCTTTGATTTGAATTGAGTTAGATCCAAGGGCTTCATATGATTTAAATATATTTAATATCTATTCAAGAACTCAAAAATATTTGGAAATTATTCACAACAAAATAATATGAAAGGTGTTCATACACGACAAATCGCCTAAGAGACGATGACGGTTTTACACTTTGATTTGAAATAAGTTTAATCCAAGGGGTTCATATTCTTTAAACATATCTAATACCTATTCAAGGACTTAAAAATATTTGGTAATTATTCACAACTAAATAATATGAAAGGTGTTCATACACCACAAATCCCCTAAGAGACTATGACGGTTTTACCATTGATTTGAAATAAGTTTGATCCAAGGGCTTCATATGATTTAAATATAACTAATACCAATTCAAGGAGTGAAAATTATTTGGTAATTAAGCACCAAAAATGATTTGAAAGGTGTTCATACACCAAAAATCGCCTAAGAGACTATGACGATTTTACCCTTTGATTTGAATGGAGTTAGATCCAAGGGCTTCATATGATTTAAATATATCTAATATATATTCAAGGACTCAATTTTTTTTGGTAATTATTCAATACAAAATGATTTAAAAGGTTTTCATACGCCCCAAATCGCCTAAGAGAGTATGACGGTTTTACCCTTTGATTTGAATTGAGGTTGATTTAAGGACTTCATATGCTTTAATAGACTTAATACCTATTCAAGGACTCAAAAAAAAATGGTAATTATTCCCAACAAAATTATTTGAAAGAAGTTCATTCACCACAAATCGCCTAAGAGACTATGATGGGTTTACCCTTTTATTTAAATTGAGTTTGATCCAAGGGCTTCATATGCTTTAAATATATCTAATAGCTATTCAAGGAGTCATATATTTTGTTATTATTCCCAACCAAAACAATTTGAAAGATGTTCATACACCACAAATCACCTAAGAGACTATGACGGTTTTACCCTTTGATTTGAAATAAGTTTGTTCTTAGGGCTTCATGTGCTTTATACATATCTAATACCTATTCAAGGACTCAAAAATATTTGGTAATTATTGACAACAAAATAATATGAAAGGTGTTCATACACCATAAATCGCCTAAGAGACTAAGACGATTTTACCCTTTGATTTGAAATAAGTTTAATCCAAGGGCTTCATATGATTGAAATATACCTAATACCAATGCAAGGAGTGAAAAGTGTTTGGTAATTAAGCACCAAAAATGATTTTAAAGGTGTTCATACACCAAAAATTGCCTAAAAGGCTATGACGGTTTTGCCCTTTGATTTGAATTGAGTTAGATCCAAGGGCTTCATATGATTTAAATCTATCTAATATCTATTCAAGGACTCAATTTTTTTTGGTAATTATTGAAGACAAAATGATTTGAAAGGTTATCATATACCACAAATCGTCTAAGAGACTATGACGGTTTTACCCTTTGATATAAAATAAGTTTGATCCAAGGGTTTCATATGATTGAAATATATCTAATACTTATTGAAGGAGTCAAATGTATTTATTAATTAACGACCAAAAATGATTTGAAAGTGTCCATACACCATAAATCCCCTAAGAGACTATGACAGTTTTAGCCTTTGGTCTGAATTGAGGTTGATTTAAGGACTTCATATGATTTAAATAGACTTAATACCTATTCAAGGACTCAAAAAATATTTGGTAATTAATCCCAACAAAATGATTTGAAAGGTGTTCATTCACCACAAATCGCCTAAGAGACAATGACGGGTTTACCCTTTTATTTAAATTGAGTTTGATCTAACGGCTTCATATGCTTTAAATATATCTAATACCTATTCAAAGAGTCATATATTTGGTTATTATTCCCAACCAAAATAATTTGAAAGGTGTTCATACACCACAAATCACCATAGAGACTATGACTGTTTTACCCTTTGATTTGAAATAAGTTTGATCTAAGCGCTTCATATGCTTTATAAATATCTAATACCTATTCAAGGACTAAAAAATATTTGGTAATTATTCACAACAAAATAATATGAAAGGTGTTCATACACCACTAATCGCCTAAGAGACTACGACGATTTTATCCTTTGATTCGAAATAAGTTTAATCCAAGGGATTCATATGATTGAAATATATCTAATACCAATTCAAGGAATGAAAAGTGTTTGGTAATTAAGCACCAAAAATGATTTTAAAGGTGTTCATACACCAAAAATCGTCTAGGCTATGACGATTTTACCCTTTGATTTGAATTGAGTTAGATCCAAGGGCTTCATATGATTTAAATATATCTAATATCTATTCAAGGACTCAAATTTTTTTAGTAATTATTGAAGACAAAATTATTTGAAGGTTATCATACACCACAAATCGCCTAAGAGACTATGACAGTTTTACCCTTTGATATGAAATAAGTTTAATCCAAGGGTTTCATATGATTGAAATATATCTTATACCTATTGAACGAGTCAATAATATTTGTTAATTAAGCTCAAAAAATGATTTGAAAGGTGTTCATACACCACAAATCGCCTAAGACAATATGACGGTTTTGCCCTTTTATTTGAATTGAGTTTGGTCCAAGGGCTTCATATGCTTTAAATAGATCTAGTACCTATTAAAGGACTAAAAAATATTTGGTAATTATTCACAACAAAATGATTTGAAAGGTGTTCATACACCACAAATCGCCTAAGAGATTATGACGGTTTTACCCTTTAATTTGGATTGAGTTAGATCCAAGGGCTTCATATTCTTTAAACATATCTAATACCTATTCAAGGACTTAAAAATATTTGGTAATTATTCACAACTAAATAATATGAAAGGTGTTCATACACCACAAATCGCCTAAGAGACTATGACGGATTTACCTTTGATTTGAAATAAGTTTAATCCAAGGGCTTCATATGATTGAAAGATACCTAATACACATTCTAGGAGTGAAAAGTATTTGGTAATTAAGCACCAAAAATGATTTGAAAGTTGTTCACACACCAAAAATTGCCTAAGAGACTATGACGGTTTTACCCTTTGATTTGAATTGAGTTAGATCCAAGGGCTTCATACGATTTAAATATATTTAATATCTATTCAAGAACTCAAAAATATTTGGAAATTATTCACAACAAAATAATATGAAAGGTGTTCATACACCACAAATCGCCTAAGAGACTATGACTGTTTTACCCTTTGATATGAAATAAGTTTGATCCAAGGGTTTCATATGATTGAAATATATCTAATACCTATTGAAGGAGTCAATAATACTTGGTAATTAAGCACAAAAATTTATTTGAAAGGTGTTCATACACCTCAAATAAACTAGGAGACTATGACGGTTTTACCCTTTGATTTGAATTGAGGTTGATCCAAGGACTTCATATGCTTTAAAAAGATCTAATACCTTCTCAAGGAATCAAAAAATATTTGGTAATTATTCCCAACAAAATGATTTGAAAGGTGTTCATTCACCGCAAATCGCCTAAGACAATATGACGGTTTTGCCCTTTTATTTGAATTGAGTTTGGTCCAAGGGCTTCATATGCTTTAAATAAATCTGGTACCGATTCAAGGACTCAAAAATATTTGGTAATTATTCACAACAAAATGATTTGAAAGGTGTTCATACACCACAAATCTCCTAAGAGACTATGACAGTTTTGCCCTTTAATTTGGATTGAGTTTGATCCAAGGGCTTCATATTCTTTAAACATATCTAATACCTATTCAAGGACTAACAAATATTTGGTAATTATTCACAACTAAATAATATGAAAGGTGTTCATACACCACAAATCGCCTAAGAGACTATGACGGTTTTACCTTTGATTTGAAATAAGTTTGATCCAAGGGCTTCATATGATTTAAATATACCTAATACCAATTCAAGGAGTGAAAAGTATTTGGTAATTAAGCACCAAAAATGATTTGAAAGTTGTTCATACACCAAAAATCGCCTAAGAGACTATGACGGTTTTACCCTTTGATTTGAATTGAGTTAGATCCAAGGGCTTCATATGATTTAAATATATTTAATATCTATTCAAGAACTCAAAAATATTTGGAAATTATTCACAACAAAATAATATGAATGGTGTTCATACACGACAAATCGCCTAAGAGACGATGACGGTTTTACACTTTGATTTGAAATAAGTTTAATCCAAGGGGTTCATATTCTTTAAACATATCTAATACCTATTCAAGGACTTAAAAATATTTGGTAATTATTGACAACTAAATAATATGAAAGGTGTTCATACACCACAAATCGCCTAAGAGACTATGACGGTTTTACCATTGATTTGAAATAAGTTTGATCCAAGGGCTTCATATGATTTAAATATAACTAATACCAATTCAAGGAGTGAAAAGTATTTGGTAATTAAGCACCAAAAATGATTTGAAAGGTGTTCATACACCAAAAATCGCCTAAGAGACTATGACGATTTTACCCTTTGATTTGAATGGAGTTAGATCCAAGGGCTTCATATGATTTAAATATATCTAATATATATTCAAGGACTCAATTTTTTTGGTAATTATTCAATACAAAATGATTTAAAAGGTTTTCATACGCCCCAAATCGCCTAAGAGACTATGAAGGTTTTACCCTTTGAATTAAATTGAGGTGGATTTAAGGACTTCATATGCTTTAAATAGACTTAATACCTATTCAAGGACTCAAAAAAAAAATGGTAATTATTCCCAACAAAATTATTTCAAAGAAGTTCATTCACCACAAATCGCCTAAGAGACTATGATGGGTTTACCCTTTTATTTAAATTGAGTTTGATCCAAGGGCTTCATATGATTTAAATATATCTAATAGCTATTCAAGGAGTCATATATTTGGTTATTATTCCCAACCAAAACAATTTGAAAGGTGTTCATACACCACAAATCACCTAAGAGACTATGACGGTTTTACCCTTTGATTTGAAATAAGTTTGTTCTTAGGGCTTCATGTGCTTTATACATATCTAATACCTATTCAAGGACTCAAAAATATTTGGTAATTATTGACAACAAAATAATATGAAAGGTGTTCATACACCATAAATCGCCTAAGAGACTAAGACGATTTTACCCTTTGATTTGAAATAAGTTTAATCCAAGGGCTTCATATGATTGAAATATACCTAATACCAATGCAAGGATTGAAAAGTGTTTGGTAATTAAGCACCAAAAATGATTTTAAAGGTGTTCATACACCAAAAATTGCCTAAAAGACTATGACGGTTTTGCCCTTTGATTTGAATTGAGTTAGATCCAAGGGCTTCATATGATTTAAATCTATCTAATATCTATTCAAGGACTCAATTTTTTTTGGTAATTATTGAAGTCAAAATGATTTGAAAGGTTATCATATACCACAAATCGTCTAAGAGACTATGACGGTTTTACCCTTTGATATGAAATAAGTTTGATCCAAGGGTTTCATATGATTGAAATATATCTAATACTTATTGAAGGAGTCAAATGTATTTGGTAATTAACGACCAAAAATGATTTGAAAGGTGCCATACACCATAAATCCCCTAAGAGACTATGACAGTTTTACCCTTTGGTTTGAATTGAGGTTGATTTAAGGACTTCATATGATTTAAATAGACTTAATACCTATTCAAGGACTCAAAAAATATTTGGTAATTAATCCCAACAAAATGATTTGAAAGGTGTTCATTCACCACAAATCGCCTAAGAGACAATGACGGGTTTACCCTTTTATTTAAATTGAGTTTGATCTAAGGGCTTCATGTGCTTTAAATATATCAAATACCTATTCAAAGAGTCATATATTTGGTTATTATTCCCAACCAAAATAATTTGAAAGGTGTTCATACACCACAAATCACCATAGAGACTATGACTGTTTTACCCTTTGATTTGAAATAAGTTTGATCTAAGCGCTTCATATGCTTTATAAATATCTAAAAGCTATTCAAGTACTCAATAATATTTGGTAATTATTCACAACAAAATAATATGAAAGGTGTTCATACACCACAAATCGCCTAAGAGACTACGACGATTTTATCCTTTGATTCGAAATAAGTTTAATCCAAGGGATTCATATGATTGAAATATACTTAATACCAATTCAAGGAATGAAAAGTTTTTGGTAATTAAGCACCAAAAATGATTTTAAAGGTGTTCATACACCAAAAATCGTCTAGGCTATGACGATTTTACCCTTTGATTTGAATTAAGTTAGATCCAAGGGCTTCATATGATTTAAATATATCTAATATCTATTCAAGGACTCAAATTTTTTTAGTAATTATTGAAGACAAAATTATTTGAAGGTTTTCATACACCACAAATCGCCTAAGAGACTATGACAGTTTTACCCTTTGATATGAAATAAGTTTAATCCAAGGGTTTCATATGATTGAAATATATCTTATACCTATTGAACGAGTCCATAATATTTGTTAATTAAGCACAAAAAATGATTTGAAAGGTGTTCATACACCACAAATCGCCTAAGACAATATGACGGTTTTGCCCTTTTATTTGAATTGAGTTTGGTCCAAGGGCTTCATATGCTTTAAATAGATCTAGTACCTATTAAAGGACTAAAAAATATTTGGTAATTATTCACAACAAAATGATTTGAAAGGTGTTCATACACCACAAATCGCCTAAGAGATTATGACGGTTTTACCCTTTAATTTGGATTGAGTTAGATCCAAGGGCTTCGTATTCTTTAAACATATCTAATACCTATTCAAGGACTTAAAAATATTTGGTAATTATTCACAACTAAATAATATGAAAGGTGTTCATACACCACAAATCGCCTAAGAGACTATGACGGATTTACCTTTGATTTGAAATAAGTTTAATCCAAGGGCTACATATGATTGAAAGATACCTAATACACATTCTAGGAGTGAAAAGTATTTGGTAATTAAGCACCAAAAATGATTTGAAAGTTGTTCATACACCAAAAATCGCCTAAGAGACTATGACGGTTTTACCCTTTGATTTGAATTGAGTTAGATCCAAGGGCTTCATATGATTTAAATATATTTAATATCTATTCAAGAACTCAAAAATATTTGGAAATTATTCACAACAAAATAATATGAAAGGTGTTCATACACCACAAATCGCCTAAGAGACTATGACTGTTTTACCCTTTGATATGAAATAAGTTTGATCCAAGGGTTTCATATGATTGAAATATATCTAATACCTATTGAAGGAGTCAATAATATTTGGTAATTAAGCACAAAAATTTATTTGAAAGGTGTTCATACACCTCAAATAAACTAGGAGACTATGACGGTTTTACCCTTTGATTTGAATTGAGGTTGATCCAAGGACTTCATATGCTTTAAAAAGATCTAATACCTTCTCAAGGAATCAAAAAATATTTGGTAATTATTCCCAACAAAATGATTTGAAAGGTGTTCATTCACCGCAAATCGTTTAAGACAATATGACGGTTTTACCCATTTATTTGAATTGAGTTTGGTCCAAGGGCTTCATATGCTTTAAATAGATCTAGTACCTATTCAAGGACTCAAAAATATTTGGTAATTATTCACAACAAAATGATTTGAAAGGTGTTCATACACCACAAATCGCCTAAGAGACTATGACGGTTTACCCTTTAATTTGGATTGAGTTTGATCCAAGGGCTTCATATTCTGTAAACATATCTAATACGTATTCAAGTACTTAAAAATATTTGGTAATTATTCACAACTAAATAATATGAAAGGTGTTCATACACCACAAATCGCCTAAGAGACTATAACGGTTTGACCTTTGATTTGAAATAAGTTTAATCCAAGGGCTTCATATGATTGAAATATACCTAATACCAATTCAAGGAGTGAAAAGTATTTGGTAATTAAGCACCAAAAATGATTTGAAAGTTGTTCATACACCAAAGATCGCCTAAGAGACTATGACGGTTTTACCCTTTGATTTAAATTGAGTTAGATCCAAGGGCTTCATATGATATAAATATATTTAATATCTATTCAAGAACTCAAAAATATTTGGAAATTATTCACAACAAAATAATATGAAAGGTGTTCATACACCACAAATCGCCTAAGAGACGATGACGGTTTTGCACTTTGATTTGAAATAAGATTAATCCAAGGGCTTCATAAGATTGAAATATAACTAATACCAATTCAAGGAGTGAAAATTATTTGGTAATTAAGCACCAAAAATGATTTGAAAGGTGTTCATACACCAAAAATCGCCTAAGAGACTATGACGATTTTACCCTTTGTTGGAATTGAGTTAGATCCAAGGGCTTCATATGATTTAAATATATCTAATATCAATTCAAGGACTCAATTTTTTTTGGTAATTATTCAATACAAAATGATTTAAAAGGTTTTCATACACCCCAAATCGACTAAGAGACTTTGACGGTTTTACCCTTTGATATGAAATAAGTTTGATCGAAGGGTTTGATATGATTGAAATATATCTAATACCTATTGAAGGAGTCAAAAGTATTTGGTAATTAACCACAAAAAATGATTTGAAAGGTGTTCATACACCACAAATCCCATAACAGACTATGACGGTTTTACCCTTTGATTTGAATTGAGGTTGATTTAAGGACTTCATATGCTTTAAATAGACTTAATACCTATTCAAGGACTCAAAAAAAAAATTTGTAATTATTCCCAACAAAATGATTTGGAAGAAGTTCATTCACCACAAATCGCCTAAGAGACTATGACGGGTTTACCCTTTTATTTAAATTGAGTGTGATCCAAGGGCTTCATATGCTTTAAATATATCTAATATCTATTCAAGGAGTCATATATTTGGTTATTATTCCCAACCAAAACAATTTGAAAGGTGTGCATACACCACAAATCACCTAAGAGACTATGACGGTTTTACCCTTTGATTTGAAATAAGTTTGATCTAAGGGCTTCATGTGATTTATACATATCTAATACCTATTTAAGGACTCAAAAATATTTGGTAATTATTGACAACAAAATAATATGAAAGGTGTTGATACACCACAAAGCGCCTAAGAGACTAAGACGATTTTACCCTTTTATTTGAAATAAGTTTAATCCAAGGGCTTCATATGATTGAAATATACCTAATACCAATGCAAGGAGTGAAAAGTGTTTGGTAATTAAGCACAAAAAATGATTTTAAACGTGTTCATAGATAAAAATTGCCTAAGAGGCTATGACGGTTTTACCCTTTGATTTGAATTGAGTTAGATCCAAGGGCTTCATATGATTTAAATCTATCTAATATCTATTCAAGGACTCAATTTTTTTTGGTAATTATTGAAGACAAAATGATTTGAAAGGTTATCATACACCACAAATCGCCTAAGAGACTATGACGGTTTTACCCTTTGATATGAAATAAGTTTAATCCAAGGGTTTCCTATGATTGAAATATATCTAATACCTATTGAACGAGTCAATAATATTTGTTAATTAAGCACAAAAAATGATTTGAAAGGTGTTCATACACCTCAAATCCCCTAAAAGACTATGACGGTTTAACCCTTTGATTTGAATTGAGGTTGATCTAAGGACTTCATATGCTTTAAAAAGATCTAATACCTTCTCAAGGAATCAAAAAATATTTGGTAATTATTCACAACAAAATGATTTGAAAGGTGTTCATTCACCGCAAATCGCCTAAGAGACTATGACGATTTTACCCTTTTATTTGAATTGAGTTTGGTCCAATGGCTTCATATGCTTTAAATAAGTCTAGTACCTATTCAAGGACTCAAAAAATATTTGGTAGTTATTCACAAGAAAATGATTTGAAAGGTGTTCATACACCACAAATCTCCTAAGAGACTATAACGGTTTTACCCTTTAATTTGGATTGAGTTTGATCCAAGGGCTTCATTTTTTTTAAACATATCTAATACCTATTCAAGGACTTAAAAATATTTGGTAATTATTCACAACTAAATAATATAAAAGGTGTTCATACACCACAAATCGCCTAAGAGACTATGACGGTTTTACCTTTGATTTGAAATAAGTTTGATCCAAGGGCTTCATATGATTTAAATATACCTAATAACAATTCAATGAGTGTAAAGTATTTGGTAATTAAGCACCAAAAATGATTTGAAAGTTGTTCATACACCAAAAATCGTCTAAGAGGCTATGACGATTTTACCCTTTGATTTGAATTGAGTTAGATCCAAGGGCTTCATATGATTTAAATATATCTAATATCCATTCAAGGACTCAAATTTTTTTAGTAATTATTGAAGAAAAAATTATTTGAAAGGTTTTCATACACCAAAAATCGCCTAAGAGACTATGACGGTTTTACCCTTTGATATGAAATACGTTTAATCCAAGGGTTTCATATGATTGAAATATATCTAATACCTATTGAACGAGTCAATAATATTTGTTAATTAAGCACAAAAAATGATTTGAAAGGTGTTCATACACCTCAAATCCCCTAAGAGACTATGACGGTTTAACCCTTTGATTTGAATTGAGGTTGATCCAAGGACTTCATATGCTTTAAAAAGATCTAATACCTTCTCAAGGAATAAAAAAATGTTTGGTAATTATTCCCAACAAAATGATTTGAAAGGTGTTCATTCACCGCAAATCGTCTAAGACAATATGACGGTTTTGCCCATTTATTTGAATTGAGTTTGGGCCAAGGGCTTCATATGCTTTAAATAGATCTAGTACCTATTCAAGGACTCAAAAATATTTGGTAATTATTCACAACAAAATGATTTGAAAGGTGTTCATACACCACAAATCGCCTAAGAGACTATGACGGTTTTACCCTTTAATTTGGATTGAGTTTGATCCAAGGGCTTCAAATTCTTTAAACATATCTAATACCTATTCAAGGACTTAAAAATATTTATTAATTATTCACAACTAAATAATATGAAAGGTGTTCATACACCACAAATCGCCTAAGAGACTATGACGGTTTGACCTTTGATTTGAAATAAGTTTAATCCAAGGGCTTCATATGATTGAAATATACCTAATACCAATTCAATGAGTGAAAAGTATTTGGTAATTAAGCACCAAAAATGATTTGAAAGTTGTTCATACACCAAAAATCGCCTAAGAGACTATGACGGTTTTACCCTTTGATTTGAATTGAGTTAGATCCAAGGGCTTCATATGCTTTAAAAATATCTAATACCTTCTCAAGGAATAAAAAAATATTTGGTAATTATTCCCAACAAAATGATTTGAAAGGTGTTCATTCACCGCAAATCGTCTAAGACAATATGACGGTTTTGCCCATTTATTTGAATTGAGTTTGGTCCATGGGCTTCATATGCTTTAAATAGATCTAGTACCTATTCAAGGACTCAAAAATATTTGGTAATTATTCACAACAAAATGATTTGAAAGGTGTTCATACACCACAAATCGCCTAAGAGACTATGACGGTTTTACCCTTTAATTTTGATTGAGTTTGATCCAAGGGCTTCATATTCTTTAAACATATCTAATACCTATTCAAGGACTTAAAAATATTTGGTAATTATTCACAACTAAATAATATGAAAGGTGTTCATACACCACAAATCACCTAAGAGACTATGACGGTTTGACCTTTGATTTGAAATAAGTTTAATCCAAGGGCTTCATATGATTGAAATATACCTAATACCAATTCAAGGAGTGAAAATTATTTGGTAATTAAGCACCAAAAATGATTTGAAAGTTGTTCATACACCAAAAATCGCCTAAGAGACTATGACGGTTTTACCCTTTGATTTCAATTGAGTTAGATCCAAGGGCTTCATATGATATAAATATATTTAATATATATTCAAGAACTCAAAAATATTTGGAAATTATTCACAACAAAATAATATGAAAGGTGTTCATACACCACAAATCGCCTAAGAGACGATGACGGTTTTGCACTTTGATTTGAAATAAGATTAATCCATGGGCTTCATATGATTGAAATATAACTAATACCAATTAAAGGAGTGAAAAGTATTTGGTAACTAAGCACCAAAAATGATTTGAAAGGTGTTCATACACCAAAAATCGCCTAAGAGACTATGACGATTTTACCCTTTGATTGGAATTGAGTTAGATCCAAGGGCTTAATATGATTTAAATATATCTAATATCAATTCAAGGACTCAAATTTTTTTGGTAATTATTCAATACAAAATGATTTAAAAGGTTTTCATAAACCCCAAATCGACTAAGAGACTTTGACGGTTTTACCCTTTGATATGAAATAAGTTTGATCGAAGGGTTTGATATGATTGAAATATATCTAATACCTATTGAAGGAGTCAAATGTATTTGGTAATTAACCACAAAAAATGATTTGAAAGGTGCTCATACACCACAAATCCCCTAAGAGACTATGACGGTTTTACCCTTTGATTTGAATTGAGGTTGATTTAAGGACTTCATATGCTTTAAATAGACTTAATACCTATTCAAGGACTCAAAAAAAAATTTGTAATGATTCCCAACAAAATGATTTGGAAGAAGTTCATTCACCACAAATCGCCTAAGAGACTATGACGGGTTTACCCTTTTATTTAAATTGAGTGTGATCCAAGGGCTTCATATGCTTTAAATATATCTAATATCTATTCAAGGAGTCATATATTTGGTTATTATTCCCAACCAAAACAATTTGAAAGGTGTTCATAAACCACAAATCACCTAAGAGACTATGACGGTTTTACCCTTTGATTTGAAATAAGTTTGATCTAAGGGCTTCATGTCATTTATACATATCTAATACCTATTCAAGGAATCAAAAATATTTGGTAATTATTGACAACAAAATAATATGAAAGGTGTTCATACACCACAAAGCGCCTAAGAGACTAAGACGATTTTACCCTTTTATTTGAAATAAGTTTAATCCAAGGGCTTCATATGATTGAAATATACCTAATACCAATGCAAGGAGTGAAAAGTGTTTGGTAATTAAGCACAAAAAATGATTTTAAACGTGTTCATACACCAAAAATTGCCTAAGAGGCTATGACGGTTTTACCCTTTGATTTGAATTGAGTTAGATCCAAGGGCTTCATATGATTTAAATCTATCTAATATCTATTCAAGGACTCAATTTTTTTTGGTAATTATTGAAGACAAAATGATTTGAAAGGTTATCATACACCACAAATCTCCTAAGAGACTATGACGGTTTTACCCTTTGATATGAAATAAGTTTAATCCAAGGGTTTCATATGATTGAAATATATCTAATACCTATTGAACGAGTCAATAATATTTGTTAATTAAGCACAAAAAATGATTTGAAAGGTGTTCATACACCCCAAATCCCCTAAGAGACTATGACGGTTTAACCCTTTGATTTAAATTGACGTTGATCTAAGGACTTCATATGCTTCAAAAATATCTAATACCTTCTCAAGGAATCAAAAAATATTTGGTAATTATTCACAACAAAATGATTTGAAAGGTGTTCATTCACCGCAAATCGCCTAAGAGACTATGACGGTTTTGCCCTTTTATTTGGATTGAGTTTGGTCCAATGGCTTCATATGCTTTAAAAAGGTCTAGTACCTATTCAAGGACTCAAAAATATTTGGTAGTTATTCACAACAAAATGATTGGAAAGGTGTTCATACACCACAAATCTCCTAAGAGACTATGACGGTTTTACCCTTTAATTTGGATTGATTTTGATCCAAGGGCTTCATTTTTTTTAAACATATCTAATACCTATTCAAGGACTTAAAAATATTTGGTAATTATTCACAACTAAATAATATGAAAGGTGTTCATACACCACAAATCGCCTAAGAGACTATGACGGTTTTACCTTTGATTTGAAATAAGTTTGATCCAAGGGCTTCATAAGATTTAAATATACCTAATACCAATTCAATGAGTGTAAAGTATTTGGTAATTAAGCACCAAAAATGATTTGAAAGTTGTTCATACACCAAAAATCGTCTAAGAGGCTATGACGATTTTACCCTTTGATTTTAATTGAGTTAGATCCAAGGGCTTCATATGATTTAAATATATCTAATATCTATTCAAGGACTCAAATTTTTTTAGTAATTATTGAAGAAAAAATTATTTGAAAGGTTTTCATACACCAAAAATCGCCTAAGAGACTATGACGGTTTTACCATTTGATATGAAATAAGTTTAATCCAAGGGTTTCATATGATTGAAATATATCTAATACCTATTGAACGAGTCAATAATATTTGTTAATTAAGCATAAAAAATGATTTGAAAGGTGTTCATACACCTCAAATCCCCTAAGAGACTATGACGGTTTAACCCTTTGATTTGAATTGAGGTTGATCCAAGGACTTCATATGCTTTAAAAAGATCTAATACCTTCTCAAGGAATAAAAAAATATTTGGTAATTATTCCCAACAAAATGATTTGAAAGGTGTTCATTCACCGCAAATCGTCTAAGACAATATGACGGTTTTGCCCATTTATTTGAATTGAGTTTGGTCCAAGGGCTTCATATGCTTTAAATAGATCTACTACCTATTCAAGGACTCAAAAATATTTGGTAATTATTCACATCAAAATTATTTGAAAGGTGTTCATACACCACAAATCGCCAAAGAGACTATGACGGTTTTACCCTTTAATTTGGATTGAGTTTGATCCAAGGGCTTCATATTCTTTAAACATATCTAATACCTATTCAAGGACTTAAAAATATTTGGTAATTATTCACAACTAAATAATATGAAAGGTGTTCATACACCACAAATCGCCTAAGAGACTATGACGGTTTTACCTTTGATTTGAAATAAGTTTGATCCAAGGGCTTCATATGATTTAAATATACCTAATACCAATTCAATGAGTGTAAAGTATTTGGTAATTAAGCACGAAAAATGATTTGAAAGTTGTTCATACACCAAAAATCATCTAAGAGGCTATGACGATTTTACCCTTTGATTTGAATTGAGTTAGATCCAAGGGCTTCATATGCTTTAAAAAGATCTAATACCTTCTCAAGGAATAAAAAAATATTTGGTAATTATTCCCAACAAAATGATTTGAAAGGTGTTCATTCACCGCAAATCGTCTAAGACAATATGACGGTATTGCCCATTTATTTGAATTGAGTTTGGTCCAAGGGCTTCATATGCTTTAAATAGATCTAGTACCTATTCAAGGACTTAAAAATATTTGGTAATTATTCACAACAAAATGATTTGAAAGGTGTTCATACACCACAAATCGCCTAAGAGACTATGACGGTTTTACCCTTTAATTTGGATTGAGTTTGATCCAAGGGCTTCATATTCTTTAAACATATCTAATACCTATTCAAGGACTTAAAAATATTTGGTAATTATTCACAACTAAATAATATGAAAGGTGTTCATACACCACAAATCGCCTAAGAGACTATGACGGTTTGACCTTTGATTTGAAATAAGTTTAATCCAAGGGCTTCATATGATTGAAATATACCTAATACCAATTCAAGGAGTGAAAAGTATTTGGTAATTAAGCACTAAAAATGATTTGAAAGTTGTTCATACACCAAAAATCGCCTAAGAGACTATGACGGTTTTACCCTTTGATTTCAATTGAGTTAGATCCAAGGGCTTCATATGATATAAATATATTTAATATCTATTCAAGAACTCAAAAATATTTGGAAATTATTCACAACAAAATAATATGAAAGGTGTTCATACACCACAAATCGCCTAAGAGACGATGACGGTTTTGCACTTTGATTTGAAATAAGATTAATCCAAGGGCTTCATATGATTGAAATATAACTAATACCAATTCAAGGAGTGAAAAGTATTTGGTAATTAAGCACCAAAAATGATTTGAAAGGTGTTCATACACCAAAAATCGCCTAAGAGACTATGACGATTTTACCCTTTGATTGGAATTGAGTTAGATCCAAGGGCTTAATATGATTTAAATATATCTAATATCAATTCAAGGACTCAAATTTTTTTGGTAATTATTCAATACAAAATGATTTAAAAGGTTTTCATAAACCCCAAATCGACTAAGAGAGTTTGACGGTTTTACCCTTTGATATGAAATAAGTTTGATCTAAGGGTTTGATATGATTGAAATATATCTAATACCTATTGAAGGAGTCAAATGTATTTGGTAATTAACCACAAAAAATGATTTGAAAGGTGCTCTTACACCACAAATCCCCTAAGAGACTATGACGGTTTTACCCTTTGATTTGAATTGAGGTTGATTTAAGGACTTCATATGCTTAAAATAGACTTAATACCTATTCAAGGACTCAAAAAAAATTTTGTAATTATTCCCAACAAAATGATTTGGAAGAAGTTCATTCACCACAAATCTCCTAAGAGACAATGACGGGTTTACCCTTTTATTTAAATTGAGTATGATCCAAGGGCTTCATAAGCTTTAAATATATCTAATATCTATTCAAGGAGTCATATATTTGGTTATTATTCCCAACCAAAACAATTTGAAAGGTGTTCATACACCACAAATCACCTAAGAGACTATGACGGTTTTACCCTTTGATTTGAAATAAGTTTGATCTAAGGGCTTCATGTGCTTTATACATATCTAATACCTATTCAAGGACTCAAAAATATTTAATAATTATTGACAACAAAATAATATGAAAGGTGTTCATACACCACAAATTGCCTAAGAGACTATGACGATTTTACCCTTTTATTTGAAATAAGTTTAATCCAAGGGCTTCATATGATTGAAATATACCTAATACCAATGCAAGGAGTGAAAAGTGTTTGGTAATTAAGCACAAAAAATGATTTTAAACGTGTTCATACACCAAAAATTGCCTAAGAGGCTATGACGGTTTTACCCTTTGATTTGAATTGAGTTAGATCCAAGGGCTTCATATGATTTAAATCTATCTAATATCTATTCAAGGACTCAATTTTTTTTGGTAATTATTGAAGACAAAATGATTTGAAAGGTTATCATACACCACAAATCGCCTAAGAGACTATGACGGTTTTACCCTTTGATATGAAATAAGTTTAATCCAAGGGTTTCATATGATTGAAATATATCTAATACCTATTGAACGAGTCAATAATATTTGTTAATTAAGCACAAAAAATGATTTGAAAGGTGTTCATACACCCCAAATCCCCTAAGAGACTATGACGGTTTAACCCTTTGATTTAAATTGACGTTGATCTAAGGACTTCATATGATTCAAAAAGATCTAATACCTTCTCAAGGAATCAAAAAATATTTGGTAATTATTCACAACAAAATGATTTGAAAGGTGTTCATTCACCGCAAATCGCCTAAGAGACTATGACGGTTTTGCCCTTTTATTTGGATTGAGTTTGGTCCAATGGCTTCATATGCTTTAAAAAGGTCTAGTACCTATTCAAGGACTCAAAAATATTTGGTAGTTATTCACAACAAAATGATTTGAAAGGTGTTCATACACCACAAATCTCCTAAGAGACTATGACGGTTTTACCCTTTAATTTGGATTGAGTTTGATCCAAGGGCTTCATTTTTTTTAAACATATCTAATACCTATTCAAGGACTTAAAAATATTTGGTAATTATTCACAACTAAATCATATGAAAGGTGTTCATACACCACAAATCGCCTAAGAGACTATGACGGTTTTACCTTTGATTTGAAATAAGTTTGATCCAAGGGCTTCATATGATTTAAATATACCTAATACCAATTCAATGAGTGTAAAGTATTTGGTAATTAAGCACCAAAAATGATTTGAAAGTTGTTCATACACCAAAAATCGTCTAAGAGGCTATGACGATTTTACCCTTTGATTTTAATTGAGTTAGATCCAAGGGCTTCATATGATTTAAATATATCTAATATCTATTCAAGGACTCAAATTTTTTTAGTAATTATTGAAGAAAAAATTATTTGAAAGGTTTTCATACACCAGAAATCGCCTAAGAGACTATGACGGTTTTACCATTTGATATGAAATAAGTTTAATCCAAGGGTTTCATATGATTGAAATATATCTAATACCTATTGAACGAGTCAATAATATTTGTTAATTAAGCACAAAAAATGATTTGAAAGGTGTTCATACACCTCATATCCCCTAAGAGACTATGACGGTTTAACCCTTTGATTTGAATTGAGGTTGATCCAAGGACTTCATATGCTTTAAAAATATCTAATACCTTCTCAAGGAATAAAAATTATTTGGTAATTATTCCCAACAAAATGATTTGAAAGGTGTTCATTCACCGCAAATCGTCTAAGACAATATGACGGTTTTGCCCATTTATTTGAATTGAGTTTGGTCCAAGGGCTTCATATACTTTAAATAGATCTAGTACCTATTCAAGGACTCAAAAATATTTGGTAATTATTCACAACAAAATGATTTGAAAGGTGTTCATACACCACAAATCGCCTAAGAGACTATGACGGTTTTACCCTTTAATTTGGATTGAGTTTGATCCAAGGGCTTCATATTCTTTAAACATATCTAATACCTATTCAAGGACTTAAAAATATTTGGTAATTATTCACAACTAAATAATATGAAAGGTGTTCATACACCACAAATCGCCTAAGAGACTATGACGGTTTTACCTTTGATTTGAAATAAGTTTGATCCAAGGGCTTCATATGATTTAAATATACCTAATACCAATTCAATGAGTGTAAATTATTTGGTAATTAAGCACGAAAAATGATTTGAAAGTTGTTCATGCACCAAAAATCGTCTAAGAGGCTATGACGATTTTACCCTTTGATTTAAATTGAGTTAGATCCAAGGGCTTCATATGCTTTAAAAATATCTAATACCTTCTCAAGGAATAAAAAAAATATTTGGTAATTATTCCCAACAAAATGATTTGAAAGGTGTTCATTCACCGCAAATCGTCTAAGACAATATGACGGTTTTGCCCATTTATTTGAATTGAGTTCGGTCCAAGGGCTTCATATGCTTTAAATAGATCTAGTACCTATTCAAGGACTCAAAAATATTTGGTAATTATTCACAACAAAATGATTTGAAAGGTGTTCATACACCACAAATCGCCTAAGAGACTATGACGGTTTTACCCTTTAATTTGGATTGAGTTTGATCCAAGGGCTTCATATTCTTTAAACATATCTAATACCTATTCAAGGACTTAAAAATATTTGGTAATTATTCACAACTAAATAATATGAAAGGTGTTCATACACCACAAATCGCCTAAGAGACTATGACGGTTTGACCTTTGATTTGAAATAAGTTTAATCCAAGGGCTTCATATGATTGAAATATACCTAATACCAATTCAAGGAGTGAAAAGTATTTGGTAATTAAGCACCAAAAATGATTTGAAAGTTGTTCATACACCAAAAATCGCCTAAGAGACTATGACGGTTTTACCCTTTGATTTCAATTGAGTTAGATCCAAGGGCTTCATATGATATAAATATATTTAATATCTATTCAAGAACTCAAAAATATTTGGAAATTATTCACAACAAAATAATATGAAAGGTGTTCATACACCACGAATCGCCTAAGAGACGATGACGGTTTTGCACTTTGATTTGAAATAAGATTAATCCAAGGGCTTCATATGATTGAAATATAACTAATACCAATTCAAGGAGTGAAAAGTATTTGGTAATTAAGCACCAAAAATGATTTGAAAGGTGTTCATACACCAAAAATCGCCTAAGAGACTATGACGATTTTACCCTTTGATTGGAATTGAGTTAGATCCAAGGGCTTAATATGATTTAAATATATCTAATATCAAATCAAGGACTCAAATTTTTTTGGTAATTATTCAATACAAAATGATTTAAAAGGTTTTCATAAACCCCAAATCGACTAAGTGACTTTGACGGTTTTACCCTTTGATATGAAATAAGTTTGATCGAAGGGTTTGATATGATTGAAATATATCTAATACCTATTGAAGGAGTCAAATGTATTTGGTAATTAACCACAAAAAATGATTTGAAAGGTGCTCATACACCACAAATCCCCTAAGAGACTATGACGGTTTTACCCTTTGATTTGAGTTGAGGTTGATTTAAGGACTTCATATGCTTTAAATAGACTTAATACCAATTCAAGGACTCAAAAAAAAATTTGTAATGATTCCCAACAAAATGATTTGGAAGAAGTTCATTCACCACAAATCGCCTAAGAGACTATGACGGGTTTACCCTTTTATTTAAATTGAGTGTGATCCAAGGGCTTCATATGCTTTAAACATATCTAATATCTATTCAAGGAGTCATATATTTGGTTATTATTCCCAACCAAAACAATTTGAAAGGTGTTCAAACACCACAAATCACCTAAGAGACTATGACGGTTTTACCCTTTGATTTGAAATAAGTTTGATCTAAGGGCTTCATGTGCTTTATACATATCTAATACCTATTCAAGGACTCAAAAATATTTGGTAATTATTGACAACAAAATAATATGAAAGGTGTTCATACACCACAAAGCGCCTAAGATACTAAGACGATTTTACCCTTTTATTTGAAATAAGTTTAATCCAAGGGCTTCATATGATTGAAATATACCTAATACCAATGCAAGGAGTGAAAAGTGTTTGGTAATTAAGCACAAAAAATGATTTTAAACGTGTTCATACACCAAAAATTGCCTAAGAGGCTATGACGGTTTTACCCTTTGATTTGAATTGAGTTAGATCCAAGGGCTTCATATGATTTAAATCTATCTAATATCTATTCAAGGACTCAATTTTTTTTGGTAATTATTGAAGACAAAATGATTTGAAAGGTTATCATACACCACAAATCGCCTAAGAGACTATGACGGTTTTACCCTTTGATATGAAATAAGTTTAATCCAAGGGTTTCATATGATTGAAATATATCTAATACCTATTGAACGAGTCAATAATATTTGTTAATTAAGCACAAAAAATGATTTGAAAGGTGTTCATACACCCCAAATCCCCTAAGAGACTATGACGGTTTAACCCTTTGATTTAAATTGACGTTGATCTAAGGACTTCATATGCTTCAAAAAGATCTAATACCTTCTCAAGGAATCAAAAAATATTTGGTAATTATTCACAACAAAATGATTTGAAAGGTGTTCATTCACCGCAAATCGCCTAAGAGACTATGACGGTTTTGCCCTTTTATTTGGATTGAGTTTGGTCCAATGGCTTCATATGCTTTAAAAAGGTCTAGTACCTATTCAAGGACTCAAAAATATTTGGTAGTTATTCACATAAAAATGATTTGAAAGGTGTTCATACACCACAAATCTCCTAAGAGACTATGACGGTTTTACCCTTTAATTTGGATTGAGTTTGATCCAAGGGCTTCATTTTTTTTAAACATATCTAATACCTATTCAAGGACTTAAAAATATTTGGTAATTATTCACAACTAAATAATATGAAAGGTGTTCATACACCACAAATCGCCTAAGAGACTATGACGGTTTTACCTTTGATTTGAAATAAGTTTGATCCAAGGGCTTCATATGATTTAAATATACCTAATACCAATTCAATGAGTGTAAAGTATTTGGTAATTAAGCACCAAAAATGATTTGAAAGTTGTTCATACACCAAAAATCGTCTAAGAGGCTATGACGATTTTACCCTTTGATTTTAATTGAGTTAGATCCAAGGGCTTCATATGATTTAAATATATCTAATATCTATTCAAGGACTCAATTTTTTTTAGTAATTATTGAAGAAAAAATTATTTGAAAGGTTTTCATACACCAGAAATCGCCTAAGAGACTATGACAGTATTACCATTTGATATGAAATAAGTTTAATCCAAGGGTTTCATATGATTGAAATATATCTAATACCTATTGAACGAGTCAATAATATTTGTTAATTAAGCACAAGAAATGATTTGAAAGGTGTTCATACACCTCAACTCCCCTAAGAGACTATGACGGTTTAACCCTTTGATTTGAATTGAGGTTGATCCAAGGACTTCATATGCTTTAAAAAGATCTAATACCTTCTCAAGGAATAAAAAAATATTTGGTAATTATTCCCAACAAAATGATTTGAAAGGTGTTCATTCACCGCAAATCGTCTAAGACAATATGACGGTTTTGCCCATTTATTTGAATTGAGTTTGGTCCAAGGGCCTCATATGCTTTAAATAGATCTAGTACCTATTCAAGGACTCAAAAATATTTGGTAATTATTCACAACAAAATGATTTGAAAGGTCTTCATACACCACAAATCGCCTAAGAGACTATGACGGTTTTACCCTTTAATTTGGATTGAGTTTGATCCAAGGGCTTCATATTCTTTAAACATATATAATACCTATTCAAGGACTTAAAAATATTTGGTAATTATTCACAACTAAATAATTTGAAAGGTGTTCATACACCACAAATCGCCTAAGAGACTATGACGGTTTGACCTTTGATTTGAAATAAGTTTAATCCAAGGGCTTCATATGATTGAAATATACCTAATACCAATTCAAGGAGTGAAAAGTATTTCGTAATTAAGCACCAAAAATGATTTGAAAGTTGTTCATACACCAAAAATCGCCTAAGAGACTATGACGGTTTTACCCTTTGATTTCAATTGAGTTAGATCCAAGGGCTTCATATGATATAAATATATTTAATATCTATTCAAGAACTCAAAAATATTTGGAAATTATTCACAACAAAATAATATGAAAGGTGTTCATACACCACAAATCGCCTAAGAGACGATGACGGTTTTGCACTTTGATTTGAAACAAGATTAATCCAAGGGCTTCATATGATTGAAATATAACTAATACCAATTCAAGGAGTGAAAAGTATTTGGTAATTAAGCACCAAAAATGATTTGAATGGTGTTCATACACCAAAAATCGCCTAAGAGACTATGACGATTTTACCCTTTGATTGGAATTGAGTTAGATCCAAGGGCTTCATATGATTTAATTATATCTAATATCAATTCAAGGACTCAAATTTTTTTGGTAATTATTCAATACAAAATGATTTAAAAGGTTTTCATACACCCCAAATCAACTAAGAGACTTTGACGGTTTTACCCTTTGATATGAAATAAGTTTGATCGAAGGGTTTGATATGATTGAAATATATCTAATACCTATTGAAGGAGTCAAACGTATTTGGTAATTAACCACAAAAAATGATTTGAAAGGTGCTCATACACCACAAATCCCCTAAGAGACTATGACGGTTTTACCCTTTGATTTGAATTGAGGTTGATTTAAGGACTTCATATGCTTTAAATAGACTTAATACCTATTCAAGGACTCAAAAAAAATTTGTAATTATTCCCAACAAAATGATTTGGAAGAAGTTCATTCACCACAAATCACCTAAGAGACTATGACGGGTTTACCCTTTTATTTAAATTGAGTGTGATCCAAGGGCTTCATATGCTTTAAATATATCTAATATCTATTCAAGGAGTCATATATTTGGTTATTATTCCCAACCAAAACAATTTGAAAGGTGTTCATACACAACAAATTACCTAAGAGACTATGACGGTTTTACCCTTTGATTTGAAATAAGTTTGATCTAAGGGCTTCATGTGCTTTATACATATCTAATACCTATTCAAGGACTGAAAAATATTTGGTAATTATTGACAACAAAATAATATGAAAGGTGTTCATACACCACAAAGCGCCTAAGAGACTAAGACGATTTTACCCTTTTATTTGAAATAAGTTTAATCCAATGGCTTCATATGATTGAAATATACCTAATACCAATGCAAGGAGTGAAAAGTGTTTGGTAATTAAGCACAAAAAATGATTTTAAACGTGTTCATACACCAAAAATTGCCTAAGAGGCTATGACGGTTTTACCCTTTGATTTGAATTGAGTTAGATCCAAGGGCTTCATATGATTTAAATATATCTAATATCTATTCAAGGACTCAATTTTTTTTGGTAATTATTGAAGACAAAATGATTTGAAAGGTTATCATACACCACAAATCGCCTAAGAGACTATGACGGTTTTACCCTTTGATATGAAATAAGTTTAATCCAAGGGTTTCATATGATTGAAATATATCTAATACCTATTCAACGAGTCAATTATATTTGTTAATTAAGCACAAAAAAATATTTGAAAGGTGTTCATACACCTCAAATCCCTTAAGAGACTATGACGATTTAACCCTTTGATTTGAATTGACGTTGATCTAAGGACTTCATATGCTTTAAAAAGATCTAATACCTTCTCAAGGAATCAAAAAATATTTGGTAATTATTCAAAAAAAAATTATTTGAAAGGTGTTCATTCACCGCAAATCGCCTAAGAGACTATGACGGTTTTGCCCTTTTATTTGAATTGAGTTTGGTCCAACGGCTTCATATGCTTTAAAAAGGTCTAGTACCTATTCAAGGACTCAAAAATATTTGGTAGTTATTCACAACAAAATGATTTGAAAGGTGTTCATACACCACAAATCTCCTAAGAGACTATGATGGTTTTACCCTTTAATTTGGATTGAGTTTGATCTAAGGGCTTCATTTTTTTTAAACATATCTAATACCTATTCAAGGACTTAAAAATATTTGGTAATTATTCACAACTAAATAATATGAAAGGTGTTCATACACCACAAATCGCCTAAGAGACTATGATGGTTTTACCTTTGATTTGAAATAAGTTTGATCCAAGGGCTTCATATGATTTAAATATACCTAATACCAATTCAATGAGTGTAAAGTATTTGGTAATTAAGCATCAAAAATGAATTGAAAGTTGTTCATACACCAAAAATCGTCTAAGAGGCTATGAGGATTTTACCGTTTGATTTTAATTGAGTTAGATCCAAGGGCTTCATATGATTTAAATATATCTAATATCTATTCAAGGACTCAAAATTTTTTAGTAATTATTGAAGAAAAAATTATTTGAAAGGTTTTCATACACCAGAAATCGCCTAAGAGACTATGACGGTTTTACCATTTGATATGAAATAAGTTTAATCCAAGGGTTTCATATGATTGAAATATATCTAATACCTATTGAACGAGTCAATAATATTTGTTAATTAAGCACAAAAAATGATTTGAAAGGTGTTCATACACCTCAAATCCCCTAAGAGACTATGACGGTTTAACCCTTTGATTTGAATTGAGGTTGATCCAAGGACTTCATATGCTTTAAAAAGATCTAATACCTTCTCAAGGAATAAAAAAATATTTAGTAATTATTCCCAACAAAATGTTTTAAAAGGTGTTCATTCACCGCAAATCGTCTAAGACAATATGACGGTTTTGCCCATTTATTTGAATTGAGTTTGGTCCAAGGGCTTCATATGCTTTAAATAGATCTACTACCTATTCAAGGACTCAAAAATATTTGGTAATTATTCACAACAAAATGATTTGAAAGGTGTTCATACACCACAAATCGCCTAAGAGACTATGACGGTTTTACCCTTTAATTTGGAATGAGTTTGATCCAAGGGCTTCATATTCTTTAAACATATCTAATACCTATTCAAGGACTTAAAAATATTTGGTAATTATTCACAACTAAATAATTTGAAAGGTGTTCATACACCACAAATCGCCTAAGAGACTATGACGGTTTGACCTTTGATTTGAAATAAGTTTAATCCAAGGGCTTCATATGATTGAAATATACCTAATACCAATTCAAGGAGTGAAAAGTATTTGGTAATTAAGCACCAAAAATGATTTGAAAGTTGTTCATACACCAAAAATCGCCTAAGAGACTATGACGGTTTTACCCTTTGATTTCAATTGAGTTAGATCCAAGGGCTTCATATGATATAAATATATTTAATATCTATTCAAGAACTCAAAAATATCTGGAAATTATTCACAACAAAATAATATGAAAGGTGTTCATACACCACAAATCGCCTAAGAGACGATGACGGTTTTGCACTTTGATTTGAAATAAGATTAATCCAAGGCCTTCATATGATTGAAATATAACTAATACCAATTCAAGGAGTGAAAAGTATTTGGTAATTAAGCACCAAAAATAATTTGAAAGGTGTTCATACACCAAAAATCGCCTAAGAGACTATGACGATTTTACCCTTTGATTGGAATTGAGTTAGATCCAAGGGCTTCATATGATTTAAATATATCTAATATAAATTCAAGGACTCAATTTTTTTTGGTAATTATTCAATACAAAATGATTTAAAAGGTTTTCATACACCCCAAATCGACTAAGCGACTTTGACGGTTTTACCCTTTGATATGAAATAAGTTTGATCGAAGGGTATGATATGATTGAAATATATCTAATACCTATTGAAGGAGTCAAAAGTATTGGGTAATTAACCACAAAAAATGATTTGAAAGGTGCTCATACACCACAAATCCCCTAAGAGACTATGACGGTTTTACCCTTTGATTTGAATTGAGGTTGATTTAAGGACTTCATATGCTTTAAATAGACTTAATACCTATTCAAGGACTCAAAAAAAAATTTGTAATTATTCCCAACAAAATGATTTGGAAGAAGTTCATTCACCACAAATCGCCTAAGAGACTATGACGGGTTTACCCTTTTATTTAAATTGAGTGTGATCCAAGGGCTTCATATGCTTTAAATATATCTAATATCTATTCAAGGAGTCATATATTTGGTTATTATTCCCAACCAAAACAATTTGAAAGGTGTTCATACACCACAAATTACCTAAGAGACTATGACGGTTTTACCTTTGATTTGAAATAAGTTTGATCCAAGGGCTTCATATGATTTAAATATACCTAATACCAATTCAATGAGTGTAAAGTATTTGGTAATTAAGCACCAAAAATGATTTGAAAGTTGTTCATACACCAAAAATCGTCTAAGAGGCTATGACGATTTTACCCTTTGATTAGAATTGAGTTAGATCCAAGAGCTTCATATGATTTAAATATATCTAATATCTATTCAAGGACTCAAATTTTTTTAGTAATTATTGAAGAAAATTTATTTGAAAGGTTTTCATACACCAGAAATCGCCTCAGAGACTATGACGGTTTTACCCTTTGATATGAAATAAGTTTAATCCAAAGGTTTCATATGATTGAAATATATCTAATACCTATTGAACGAGTCAATAATATTTGTTAATTAAGCGCAAAAAATGATTTGAAAGGTGTTCATACACCTCAAATCCCCTAAGAGACTATGACGGTTTAACCCTTTGATTTGAATTGAGGTTGATCCAAGGACTTCATATGCTTTAAAAAGATCTAATACCTACTCAAGGAATCAAAAAATATTTGGTAATTATTCACAACAAAATGATTTGAAAGGTGTTCATTCACCGCCAATCGCGTAAGAGACTATGACGGTTTTGCCCTTTTATTTGAATTGAGTTTGGTCCAATGGCTTCATAGGCTTTAAATAGGTCTAGTACCTATTCAAGGACTCAAAAATATTTGGTAGTTATTCATAACAAAATGATTTGAAAGGTGTTCATACACCACAAATCTCCTAAGAGACTATGACGGTTTTACCCTTTAATTTGGATTGAGTTTGATCCAAGGGCTTCATATTCTTTAAACATATGTAATACCTATTCAAGGACTTAAAAATATTTGGTAATTATTCACAACTAAATAATATGAAAGGTGTTCATACACCACAAATCGCCTAACAGACTATGACGGTTTTACCTTTGATTTGAAATAAGTTTGATCCAAGGGCTTCATATGATTTAAATATACCTAATACCAATTCAATGAGTGTAAAGTATTTGGTAATTAAGCACAAAAAATGATTTGAAAGTTGTTCATACACCAAAAATCGTCTATGAGGCTATGACGATTTTACCCTTTGATTTGAATTGAGTTAGATCCAAGGGCTTCATATGATTTAAATATATCTAATATCTATTCAAGGACTCAAATTTTTTTAGTAATTATTGTAGACAAAATTATTTGAAAGGTTTTCATACACCAAAAATCGCCAAAGAGACTATGACGGTTTTACCCTTTGATATGAAATAAGTTTGATCCAAGGGTTTCATATGATTGAAATATATCTAATACCTATTGAAAGAGTCAATAATATTTGGTAATTAAGCACAAAAAATGATTTGAAAGGTGTTCTTACACCTCAAATCCCCTAAGAGATTATTACGGTTTAAACCTTTGATTTGAATTGAGGTTGATCCAAGGACTTCATATGCTTTAAAAAGATCTTGTACGTTCTCAAGGAATCAAAAAAAAATTGGTAATTATTCACAACAAAATGATTGGAAAGGTGTTCATTCACCGCAAATCGCCTAAGAGACTATTACGGTTTTGCCCTTTTATTTTAATTGAGTTTGGTCCAATGGCTTCATATGCTTTAAATAGGTCTAGTACCTATTCAAGGACTCAAAAATAATTGGTAGTTATTCACAACAAAATGATTTGAAAGGTGTTCATACACCACAAATCGCCTAGGAGACTATGACGGTTTTACCCTTTAATTTGGATTGAGTTTGATCCAAGGGCTTCATATTCTTTAAACATATCTAATACCTATTCAAGGACTTAAAAATATTTGGTAATTATTCACAACTAAATAATATGAAAGGTGTTCATACACCACAAATCGCCTAAGAGACTATGACGGTTTTACCTTTGATTTGAAATAAGTTTGATCCAAGGGCTTCATATGATTTAAATATACCTAATACCAATTCAATGAGTGTAAAGTATTTGGTAATTAAGCACGAAAAATGATTTGAAAGTTGTTCATACACCAAAAATCGTCTAAGAGGCTATGACGATTTTACCCTTTGATTTGAATTGAGTTAGATCCAAGGGCTTCATATGATTTAAATATATCTAATATCTAATCAAGGACTCAAAGTTTTTTAGTAATTATTAAAGACAAAATTATTTGAAAGGTTTTCATACACCATAAATCGCCTAAGAGACTATGACCGTTTTACCCTTTGATATGAAATAAGTTTAATCCAAGGGTTTCATATGATTGAAATATATCTAATACCTATTGAACGAGTCAATAAGATTTGTTAATTAAGCACAAAAAATGATTTGAAAGGTGTTCATACACCTCAAATCCCCTAAGAGACTATGACGGTTTAACCCTTTGATTTGAATTGAGGTTGATCCAAGGACTTCATATGCTTTAAAAAGATCTAATACCTTCTCAAGGAATCAAAAAATATTTGGTAATTATTCCCAACAAAATGATTTGAAAGGTGTTCATTCACCGCAAATCGTCTAAGACAATATGACAGTTTTGCCCATTTATTTGAATTGAGTTTGGTCCAAGGGCTTCATATGCTTTAAATAGATCTAGTACCTATTCAAGGACTCAAAAATATTTGGTAATTATTCACAACAAAATGATTTGAAAGGTGTTCATACACCACAAATCGCCTAAGAGACTATGACGGTTTTACCCTTTAATTTGGATTGAGTTTGATCCAAGGGCTTCATATTATTTAAACATATCTAATACCTATTCAAGGACTTAAAAATATTTGGTAATTATTCACAACTAAATAATATGAAAGGTGTTCATACACCACAAATTGCCTAAGAGACTATGACGGTTTGACCTTTGATTTGAAATAAGTTTAATCCAAGGGCTTCATATGATTGAAATATACCTAATACCAATTCAAGGAGTGAAAATTATTTGGTAATTAAGCACCAAAAATGATTTGAAAGTTGTTCATACACCAAAAATCGCCTAAGAGACTATGACGGTTTTACCCTTTGATTTCAATTGAGTTAGATCCAAGGGCTTCATATGATATAAATATATTTAATATCTATTCAAGAACTCAAAAATATTTGGAAATTATTCACAACAAAATAATATGAAAGGTGTTCATACACCACAAATCGCCTAAGAGACGATGACGGTTTTGCACTTTGATTTGAAATAAGATTAATCCAAGGGCTTCATATGATTGAAATATAACTAATACCAATTCAAGGAGTGAAAAGTATTTGGTAATTAAGCACCAAAAAAATGATTTGAAAGGTGTTCATACACTAAAAATCGCCTAAGAGACTATGACGATTTTACCCTTTGATTGGAATTGAGTTAGATCCAAGGGCTTCATATGATTTAAATATATCTAATATAATTTCAAGGACTCAAATTTTTTTGGTAATTATTCAATACAAAATGATTTAAAAGTTTTTCATACACCCCAAATCGACTAAGAGACTTTGACGGTTTTACCCTTTGATATGAAATAAGTTTGATCGAAGGGTTTGATATGATTGAAATATATCTAATACCTATTGAAGGAGTCAAATGTATTTGGTAATTAACCACAAAAAATGATTTGAAAGGTGCTCATACACCACAAATCCCCTTAGAGACTATGACGGTTTTACCCTTTGATTTGAATTGAGGTTGATTTAAGGACTTCATATGCTTTAAATAGACTTAATACCTATTCAAGGACTCAAAAAAAAATTTGTAATTATTCCCAACAAAATGATTTGGAAGAAGTTCATTCACCACAAATCGCCTAAGAGACTATGACGGGTTTACCCTTTTATTTAAATTGAGTGTGATCCAAGGGCTTCATATGCTTTAAATATATCTAATATATATTCAAGGAGTCATATATTTGGTTATTATTCCCAACCAAAACAATTTGAAAGGTGTTCATACACCACAAATCACCTAAGAGACTATGACGGTTTTACCCTTTGATTTGAAATAAGTTTGATCTAAGGGCTTCATGTGCTTTATACATATCTAATACCTATTCAAGGACTCAAAAATATTTGGTAATTATTGACAACAAAATAATATGAAAGGTGTTCATACACCACAAAGCGCCTAAGAGACTAAGACGATTTTACCCTTTTATTTGAAATAAGTTTAAACCAAGGGCTTCATATGATTGAAATATACCTAATACCAATGCAAGGAGTGAAAAAGGTTTGGTAATTAAGCACAAAAAATGATTTTAAACGTGTTCATACACCAAAAATTACCTAAGAGGCTATGACGGTTTTACCCTTTGATTTGAATTGAGTTAGATCCAAGGGCTTCATATGATTTAAATCTATCTAATATCTATTTAAGGACTCAATTTTTTTTGGTAATTATTGACGACAAAATGATTTGAAAGGTTATCATACACCACAAATCGCCTAAGAGACTATGACGGTTTTACCCTTTGATATGAAATAAGTTTAATCCAAGGGTTTCATATGATTGAAATATATCTAATACCTATTCAACGAGTCAATTATATTTGTTAATTAAGCACAAAAAAATATTTGAAAGGTGTTCATACACCTCAAATCCCCTAAGAGACTATGACGATTTAACCCTTTGATTTGAATTGACGTTGATCTAAGGACTTCATATGCTTTAAAAAGATCTAATACCTTCTCAAGGAATCAAAAAATATTTGGTAATTATTCAAAAAAAAATTATTTGAAAGGTGTTCATTCACCGCAAATCGCCTAAGAGACTATGACGGTTTTGCCCTTTTATTTGAATTGAGTTTGGTCCAACGGCTTCATATGCTTTAAAAAGGTCTAGTACCTATTCAAGGACTCAAAAATATTTGGTAGTTATTCACAACAAAATGATTTGAAAGGTGTTCATACACCACAAATCTCCTAAGAGACTATGATGGTTTTACCCTTTAATTTGGATTGAGTTTGATCTAAGGGCTTCATTTTTTTTAAACATATCTAATACCTATTCAAGGACTTAAAAATATTTGGTAATTATTCACAACTAAATAATATGAAAGGTGTTCATACACCACAAATCGCCTAAGAGACTATGATGGTTTTACCTTTGATTTGAAATAAGTTTGATCCAAGGGCTTCATATGATTTAAATATACCTAATACCAATTCAATGAGTGTAAAGTATTTGGTAATTAAGCACCAAAAATGAATTGAAAGTTGTTCATACACCAAAAATCGTCTAAGAGGCTATGAGGATTTTACCCTTTGATTTTAATTGAGTTAGATCCAAGGGCTTCATATGATTTAAATATATCTAATATCTATTCAAGGACTCAAAATTTTTTAGTAATTATTGAAGAAAAAATTATTTGAAAGGTTTTCATACACCAGAAATCGCCTAAGAGACTATGACGGTTTTACCATTTGATATGAAATAAGTTTAATCCAAGGGTTTCATATGATTGAAATATATCTAATACCTATTGAACGAGTCAATAATATTTGTTAATTAAGCACAAAAAATGATTTGAAAGGTGTTCATACACCTCAAATCCCCTAAGAGACTATGACGGTTTAACCCTTTGATTTGAATTGAGGTTGATCCAAGGACTTCATATGCTTTAAAAAGATCTAATACCTTCTCAAGGAATAAAAAAATATTTAGTAATTATTCCCAACAAAATGTTTTAAAAGGTGTTCATTCACCGCAAATCGTCTAAGACAATATGACGGTTTTGCCCATTTATTTGAATTGAGTTTGGTCCAAGGGCTTCATATGCTTTAAATAGATCTACTACCTATTCAAGGACTCAAAAATATTTGGTAATTATTCACAACAAAATGATTTGAAAGGTGTTCATACACCACAAATCGCCTAAGAGACTATGACGGTTTTACCCTTTAATTTGGATTGAGTTTGATCCAAGGGCTTCATATTATTTAAACATATCTAATACCTATTCAAGGACTTAAAAATATTTGGTAATTATTCACAACTAAATAATATGAAAGGTGTTCATACACCACAAATTGCCTAAGAGACTATGACGGTTTGACCTTTGATTTGAAATAAGTTTAATCCAAGGGCTTCATATGATTGAAATATACCTAATACCAATTCAAGGAGTGAAAATTATTTGGTAATTAAGCACCAAAAATGATTTGAAAGTTGTTCATACACCAAAAATCGCCTAAGAGACTATGACGGTTTTACCCTTTGATTTCAATTGAGTTAGATCCAAGGGCTTCATATGATATAAATATATTTAATATCTATTCAAGAACTCAAAAATATTTGGAAATTATTCACAACAAAATAATATGAAAGGTGTTCATACACCACAAATCGCCTAAGAGACGATGACGGTTTTGCACTTTGATTTGAAATAAGATTAATCCAAGGGCTTCATATGATTGAAATATAACTAATACCAATTCAAGGAGTGAAAAGTATTTGGTAATTAAGCACCAAAAAAATGATTTGAAAGGTGTTCATACACCAAAAATCGCCTAAGAGACTATGACGATTTTACCCTTTGATTGGAATTGAGTTAGATCCAAGGGCTTCATATGATTTAAATATATCTAATATAATTTCAAGGACTCAAATTTTTTTGGTAATTATTCAATACAAAATGATTTAAAAGTTTTTCATACACCCCAAATCGACTAAGAGACTTTGACGGTTTTACCCTTTGATATGAAATAAGTTTGATCGAAGGGTTTGATATGATTGAAATATATCTAATACCTATTGAAGGAGTCAAATGTATTTGGTAATTAACCACAAAAAATGATTTGAAAGGTGCTCATACACCACAAATCCCCTTAGAGACTATGACGGTTTTACCCTTTGATTTGAATTGAGGTTGATTTAAGGACTTCATATGCTTTAAATAGACTTAATACCTATTCAAGGACTCAAAAAAAATTTGTAATTATTCCCAACAAAATGATTTGGAAGAAGTTCATTCACCACAAATCGCCTAAGAGACTATGACGGGTTTACCCTTTCATTTAAATTGAGTGTGATCCAAGGGCTTCATATGCTTTAAATATATCTAATATATATTCAAGGAGTCATATATTTGGTTATTATTCCCAACCAAAACAATTTGAAAGGTGTTCATACACCACAAATCACCTAAGAGACTATGACGGTTTTACCCTTTGATTTGAAATAAGTTTGATCTAAGGGCTTCATGTGCTTTATACATATCTAATACCTATTCAAGGACTCAAAAATATTTGGTAATTATTGACAACAAAATAATATGAAAGGTGTTCATACACCACAAAGTGCCTAAGAGACTAAGACGATTTTACCCTTTTATTTGAAATAAGTTTAAACCAAGGGCTTCATATGATTGAAATATACCTAATACCAATGCAAGGAGTGAAAAAGGTTTGGTAATTAAGCACAAAAAATGATTTTAAACGTGTTCATACACCAAAAATTACCTAAGAGGCTATGACGGTTTTACCCTTTGATTTGAATTGAGTTAGATCCAAGGGCTTCATATGATTTAAATCTATCTAATATCTATTTAAGGACTCAATTTTTTTTGGTAATTATTGACGACAAAATGATTTGAAAGGTTATCATACACCACAAATCGCCTAAGAGACTATGACGGTTTTACCCTTTGATATGAAATAAGTTTAATCCAAGGGTTTCATATGATTGAAATATATCTAATACCTATTCAACGAGTCAATTATATTTGTTAATTAAGCACAAAAAAATATTTGAAAGGTGTTCATACACCTCAAATCCCCTAAGAGACTATGACGATTTAACCCTTTGATTTGAATTGACGTTGATCTAAGGACTTCATATGCTTTAAAAAGATCTAATACCTTCTCAAGGAATCAAAAAATATTTGGTAATTATTCAAAAAAAAATTATTTGAAAGGTGTTCATTCACCGCAAATCGCCTAAGAGACTATGACGGTTTTGCCCTTTTATTTGAATTGAGTTTGGTCCAACGGCTTCATATGCTTTAAAAAGGTCTAGTACCTATTCAAGGAGTCAAAAATATTTGGTAGTTATTCACAACAAAATGATTTGAAAGGTGTTCATACACCACAAATCTCCTAAGAGACTATGACGGTTTTACCCTTTAATTTGGATTGAGTTTGATCCAACGGCTTCATTTTTTTTAAACATATCTAATACCTATTCAAGGACTTAAAAATATTTGGTAATTATTCAGAACTAAATAATATGAAAGGTGTTCATACACCACAAATCGCCTAAGAGACTATGACGGTTTTACCTTTGATTTGAAATAAGTTTGATCCAAGGGCTTCATATGATTTAAATATACCTAATACCAATTCAATGAGTTTAAAGTATTTGGTAATTAAGCACCAAAAATGATTTGAAAGTTGTTCATACACCAAAAATCGTCTAAGAGGCTATGACGATTTTACCCTTTGATTTGAATTGAGTTAGATCCAAGGGCTTCATATGATTTAAATATATCTAATATCTAATCAAGGACTCAAAGTTTTTTAGTAATTATTAAAGACAAAATTATTTGAAAGGTTTTCATACACCACAAATCGCCTAAGAGACTATGACGGTTTTACCCTTTGATATGAAATAAGTTTAATCCAAGGGTTTCATATGATTGAAATATATCTAATACCTATTGAACGAGTCAATAATATTTGTTAATTAAGCACAAAAAATGATTTGAAAGGTGTTCATACACCTCAAATCCCCTAAGTGACTATGACGGTTTAACCCTTTGATTTGAATTGAGGTTGATCCAAGGACTTCATATGCTTTAAAAAGATCTAATACCTTCTCAAGAAATCAAAAAATATTTGGTAATTATTCACAACAAAATGATTTGAAAGGTGTTCATTCACCGCCAATCGCGTAAGAGACTATGACGGTTTTGCCCTTTTATTTGAATTGAGTTTGGTCCAATGGCTTCATAGGCCTTAAATAGGTCTAGTACCTATTCAAGGACTCAAAAATATTTGGTAGTTATTCACAACAAAATGATTTGAAAGGTGTTCATACACCACAAATCGCCTAAGAGACTATGACGGTTTTACCCTTTAATTTGGATTGAGTTTGATCCAAGGACTTCATATTATTTAAACATATCTAATACCTATTCAAGGACTTAAAAATATTTGGTAATTATTCACAACTAAATCATATGAAAGGTGTTCATACACCACAAATCGCCTAAGAGACTATGACAGTTTTACCTTTGATTTGAAATAAGTTTGATCCAAGGGCTTCATATGATTTAAATATACCTAATACCAATTCAATGAGTGTAAAGTATTTGGTAATTAAGCACCAAAAACGATTTGAAAGTTGTTCATACACTAAAAATCGTCAAAGAGGCTATGACGATTTTACCCTTTGATTTGAATTGAGTTAGATCCAAGGGCTTCATATGATTTAAATATATCTAATATCTATTCAAGGACTCAAATTTTTTAAGTAATTATTGAAGACAAAATTATTTGAAAGGTTTTCATACACCACAAATCGCCAAAGAGACTATGACGGTTTTACCCTTTGATATGAAATAAGTTTGATCCAAGGGTTTCATATGATTGAAATATATCTAATACCTAATGAACGAGTCAATAATATTTGTTAATTAAGCACAAAAAATGATTTCATACACCTCAAATCCCCTAAGAGATTATGACGGTTTAAACCTTTGATTTGAATTGAGGTTGATCGAAGGACTTCATATGCTTCAAAAAGATCTAATACCTTCACAAGGATTCAAAAAAAATTTGGTAATTATTCACAACAAAATGATTTGAAAGGTGTTCATTCACCGCAAGTCGCCTAAGAGACTATGACGGTTTTGCCCTTTTATTTGAATTGAGTTTGGTCCAATGGCTTCATATGCTTTAAATAGGTGTAGTACCTATTCAAGGACTCAAAAATAATTGGTAATTATTCACAACTAAATAATATGAAAGGTGTTCATACACCACAAATCGCCTAAGAGACTATGACGGTTTTACCTTTGATTTGAAATAAGTTTGATCCAAGGGCTTCATATGATTTAAATATACCTAATACTAATTCAATGAGTGTAAAGTATTTGGTAATTAAGCACCAAAAACGATTTGAAAGTTCTTCATACACCAAAAATCGTCTAAGAGGCTATGACCATTTTACCCTTTGATTTGAATTGAGTTAGATCCAAGGGCTTCATATGATTTAAATATATCTAATATCTATTCAAGAACTCAAATTTTTTAAGTAATTATTGAAGACAAAATTATTTGAAAGGTTTTCATACACCACAAATCGCCAAAGAGACTATGACGGTTTTACCCTTTAATATGAAATAAGTTTGATCCAAGGGTTTCATATGATGGAAATATATCTAATACCTATTGAACGAGTCAATAATATTTGGTAATTAAGCACAAAAAATGATTTGAAAGGTGTTCATACACCTCAAATCCCCTAAGAGATTATGACGGTTTAAACCTTTGATTTGAATTGAGGTTGATCCAAGGACTTCATATGCTTTAAAAAGATCTAATACCTTTTCAAGGAATCAAAAAAAAATTGGTAATTATTAACAACAAAATGATTTGAAAGGTGTTCATTCACCGCAAATCGCCTAAGAGACTATGACGGTTTTGCCCTTTTATTTGAATTGAGTTTGGTCCAATGGCTTCATATGCTTTAAATAGGTCTAGTACCTATTCAAGGACTCAAAAATAATTGGTAGTTATTCACAACAAAATGATTTGAAAGGTGTTCATACACCACAAATCTCCTAAGAGACTATGACGGTTTTACCCTTTAATTTGGATTGAGTTTGATCCAAGGGCTTCATATTCTTTAAACATATCTAATACCTATTCAAGGACATAAAAATATTTGGTAATTATTCACAACTAAATAATATGAAAGGTGTTCATACACCACAAATCGCCTAAGAGACTATGACGGTTTTACCTTTGATTTGAAAGAAGTTTGATCCAAGGGCTTCATATGATTTAAATATACCTAATACCAATTCAATGAGTGTAAAGTATTTGGTAATTAAGCACCAAAAATGATTTGAAAGTTGTTCATACACCAAAAATCCTCTAAGAGGCTATGTGATTTTACCCTTTGATTTGAATTGAGTTAGATCCAAGGGCTTCATATGATTTAAATATATCTAATATCTAATCAAGGACTCAAAGTTTATTAGTAATTATTAAAGACAAAATTATTTGAAAGGTTTTCATACACCATAAATCGCCTAAGAGACTATAACGGTTTTACCCTTTCATATGAAATAAGTTTAATCCAAGGGTTTCATATGATTGAAATATATCTAATACCTATTGAACGAGTCAATAATATTTGTTAATTAAGCACAAAAAATGATTTGAAAGGTGTTCATACACCTCAAAACCCCTAAGAGACTATGACGGTTTAACCCTTTGATTTGAATTGAGGTTGATCCAAGGACTTCACATGCTTTAAAAAGATCTAATATCATCTCAAGGAATCAAAAAATATTTGGTAATTATTCCCAACGAAATGATTTGAAAGGTGTTCATACACCACAAATCGCCTAAGAGACTATGACGGTTTTACCGTTTAATTTGGATTGAGTTTGATCCAAGGGCTTCATATTCTTTAAACATATCTAATACCTATTCAAGGACATAAAAATATTTTGTAATTATTCACAACTAAATAATATGAAAGGTGTTCATACACCACAAATCGCCTAAGAGACTATGACGGTTTTACCTTTGATTTGAAATAAGTTTGATCCAAGGGCTTCATATGATTTAAATATACCTAATACCAATTCAATGAGTGTAAAGTATTTGGTAATTAAGCACCAAAAATGATTTGAAAGTTGTTCATACACCTAAAATCGTCTAAGAGGCTATGTGATTTTACCCTTTGATTTGAATTGAGTTAGATCCAAGGGCTTCATATGATTTAAATATATCTCATATCTCTTCAAGGACTCAAATTTTTTTTGTAATTATTGTAGACAAAATTATTTGATTGGTTTTCATACACCACAAATCGCCAAAGAGACTATGACGGTTTTACCCTTTGATATGAAATAAGTTTAATCCAAGGGTTTCATATGATTGAAATATATCTAATACCTATTGAACGAGTCAATAATATTTGTTAATTAAGTACAAAAAATGATTTGAAAGGTGTTCATACACCTCAAATCCCCTAAGAGACTATGACGGTTTAACCCTTTGATTTGAATTGAGGTTGATCCAAGGACATCATATGGTTTAAAAATATCTAATACCTTCTCAAGGAATAAAAAAAATATTTGGTAATTATTCACAACAAAATGATTTGAATGGTGTTCATTCACCGCAAATCGCCTAAGAGACTATGACGGTTTTGCCCTTCTATTTGAATTGAGTTTGGTCCAATGGCTTCATATGCTTTAAATAGGTCTGGTACCTATTCAACTACTCAAAAATATTTGGTAGTTATTCACAACAAAATGATTTCAAAAGGTGTTCATACACCACAAATCTCCTCAGAGACTATGACGGTTTTACCCTTTAATTTGGATTGAGTTTGATCCAAGGGCTTCATATTATTTAAACATATCTAATACCTATTCAAGGACTGAAAAATATTTGGTAATTATTCACAACTAAATAATATGAAAGGTGTTCATACACCACAAATCGCCTAAGAGACTATGACCGTTTTACCTTTGATTTGAAATAAGTTTGATCCAAGGGCTTCATATGATTTAAATATACCTAATACCAATTCAATGAGTGTAAAGTATTTGGTAATTAAGCACCAAAAATGATTTGAAAGTTGTTCATACACCAAAAATCGTCTAAGAGGCTATGTGATTTTACCCTTTGATTTGAATTGAGTTAGATCCAAGGGCTTCATATGATTTAAATATATCTAATATCTCTTCAAGGACTCAAATTTTTTTAGTAATTATTGAAGACAAAATTATTTGAAAGGTTTTCATACACCACAAATCGCCAAAGAGACTATGACGGTTTTACCCTTTGATATGAAATAAGTTTAATCCAAGGGTTTCATATGATTGAAATATATCTAATACCTATTGAACGAGTCAATAATATTTGTTAATTAAGTACAAAAAATGATTTGAAAGGTGTTCATACACCTCAAATCCCCTAAGAGACTATGACGGTTTAACCCTTTGATTTGAATTGAGGTTGATCCAAGGACATCATATGGTTTAAAAATATCTAATACCTTCTCAAGGAATAAAAAAATATTTGGTAATTATTCACAACAAAATGATTTGAATGGTGTTCATTCACCGCAAATCGCCTAAGAGACTATGACGGTTTTGCCCTTCTATTTGAATTGAGTTTGGTCCAATGGCTTCATATGCTTTAAATAGGTCTGGTACCTATTCAACTACTCAAAAATATTTGGTAGTTATTCACAACAAAATGATTTCAAAAGGTGTTCATACACCACAAATCTCCTCAGAGACTATGACGGTTTTACCCTTTAATTTGGATTGAGTTTGATCCAAGGGCTTCATATTATTTAAACATATCTAATACCTATTCAAGGACTGAAAAATATTTGGTAATTATTCACAACTAAATAATATGAAAGGTGTTCATACACCACAAATCGCCTAAGAGACTATGACCGTTTTACCTTTGATTTGAAATAAGTTTGATCCAAGGGCTTCATATGATTTAAATATACCTAATACCAATTCAATGAGTGTAAAGTATTTGGTAATTAAGCACCAAAAATGATTTGAAAGTTGTTCATACACCAAAAATCGTCTAAGAGGCTATGTGATTTTACCCTTTGATTTGAATTGAGTTAGATCCAAGGGCTTCATATGATTTAAATATATCTAATATCTCTTCAAGGACTCAAATTTTTTTAGTAATTATTGAAGACAAAATTATTTGAAAGGTTTTCATACACCACAAATCGCCAAAGAGACTATGACGGTTTTACCCTTTGATATGAAATAAGTTTAATCCAAGGGTTTCATATGATTAAAATATATCTAATACCTATTGAACGAGTCAATAATATTTGTTAATTAAGCACAAAAAATGATTTGAAAGCTGTTCATACACCTCAAATCCCCTAAGAGACTATGACGGTTTAACCCTTTGATTTGAATTGAGGTTGATCCAAGGACTTCATATGCTTTAAAAAGATCTAATACCTTCTCACGGAATCAAAAAATATTTGGTAATTATTCAAAACAAAATGATCTGAAAGGTGTTCATTCACCGCAAATCGCCTAAGAGACTATGACGCTTTTGCCCTTTTATTTGAATTGAGTTTAGTCCAATGGCTTCATATCCTTTAAATAGGTCTAGTACCTATTCAAGGACTCAAAAATATTTGGTAGTTATTCATATCAAAATGATTTGAAAGGTGTTCATACACCACAAATCTCCTAAGAGACTATGACGGTTTTACCCTCTAATTTGGATTGAGTTTTATCCAAGGGCTTCATATTCTTTAAACATATCTAATACCTATTCAAGGACTTAAAAATATTTGGTAATTATTCACAACTAAATAATATGAAAGGTGTTCATACACCACAAATCGCCTAAGAGACTATGACGGTTTTACCTTTGATTTGAAATAAGTTTGATCCAAGGGCTTCATATGATTTAAATATACCTAATACCAATTCAATGAGTGTAAAGTATTTGGTAATTAAGCACCAAAAATGATTTGAAAGTTGTTCATACACCAAAAATAGTCTAAGAGGCTATGTGATTTTACCCTTTGATTTGAATTGAGTTAGATCCAAGGGCTTCATATGATTTAAATATATCTAATATCTCTTCAAGGACTCAAATTTTTTTAGTAATTATTGAAGGCAAAATTATTTGAAAGGTTTTCATACACCACAAATCGCCTAAGAGACTATGACGGTTTTACCCTTTAATAAGAAATAAGTTTGATCCAAGAGTTTCATATGATTGAAATATATCTAATACCTATTGCAAGAGTCAATAATATTTGGTAATTAAGCACAAAAAATGATTTGAAAGGTGTTCATACACCTCAAATCCCCTAAGAGATTATGAGGGTTTAAACCTTTGATTTGAATTGAGGTTGATCCAAGGACTTCATATGCTTTAAAAAGATGTAATACCTTCTCAAGGAATCAAAAAAAAATTGGTAATTATTCACAACAAAATGATTTGAAAGGTGTTCATTCACCGCAAATCGCCTAATAGACTATGACGGTTTTGCCCTTTTATTTGAGTTGAGTTTGGTCCAATGGCTTCATATGCTTTAAATAGGTCTAGTACCTATTCAAGGACTCAAAAATATTTGGTAGTTATTCACAACAAAATGATTTGAAAGGTGTTCATACACCACAAATCTCCTAAGAGACTATGACGGTTTTACCCTTTAATTTGGATTGAGTTTGATCCAAGGGCTTCATATTCTTTAAACATATCTAATACCTATTCAAGGACTTAAAAATATTTGGTAATTATTCACAACTAAATAATATGAAAGGTGTTCATACACCACAAATCGCCTAAGAGATTATGACGGTTTTACCTTTGATTTGAAATAAGTTTGATCCAAGGGCTTCATATGATTTAAATATACCTAATACCAATTCAATGAGTGTAAAGTATTTGGTAATTAAGCACCAAAAATGATTTGAAAGTTGTTCATACACCAAAAATCGTCTAAGAGGCTATGTGATTTTACCCTTTGATTTGAATTGAGTTAGATCCAAGGGCTTCATATGATTTAAATATATCTAATATCTAATCAAGGACTCAAAGTTTTTTAGTAATTATTAAAGACAAAATTATTTGAAAGGTTTTCATACACCATAAATCGCCTAAGAGACTATAACGGTTTTACCCTTTCATATGAAATAAGTTTAATCCAAGGGTTTCATATGATTGAAATATATCTAATACCTATTGAACGAGTCAATAATATTTGTTAATTAAGCACAAAAAATGATTTGAAAGGTGTTCATACACCTCAAATCCCCTAAGAGACTATGACGGTTTAACCCTTTGATTTGAATTGAGGTTGATCCAAGGACTTCACATGCTTTAAAAAGATCTAATATCATCTCAAGGAATCAAAAAATATTTGGTAATTATTCCCAACGAAATGATTTGAAAGGTGTTCATACACCACAAATCGCCTAAGAGACTATGACGGTTTTACCGTTTAATTTGGATTGAGTTTGATCCAAGGGCTTCATATTTTTTAAACATATCTAATACCTATTCAAGGACATAAAAATATTTTGTAATTATTCACAACTAAATAATATGAAAGGTGTTCATACACCACAAAACACCTAAGAGACTATGACGGTTTTACCTTTGATTTGAAATAAGTTTGATCCAAGGGCTTCATATGATTTAAATATACCTAATACCAATTCAATGAGTGTAAAGTATTTGGTAATTAAGCACCAAAAATGATTTGAAAGTTGTTCATACACCTAAAATCGTCTAAGAGGCTATGTGATTTTACCCTTTGATTTGAATTGAGTTAGATCCAAGGGCTTCATATGATTTAAATATATCTAATATCTCTTCAAGGACTCAAATTTTTTTAGTAATTATTGAAGACAAAATTATTTGAATGGTTTTCATACACCACAAATCGCCAAAGAGACTATGACGGTTTTACCCTTTGATATGAAATAAGTTTAATCCAAGGGTTTCATATGATTGAAATATATCTAATACCTATTGAACGAGTCAATAATATTTGTTAATTAAGCACAAAAAATGATTTGAAAGGTGTTCATACACCTCAAATCCCCTAAGAGACTATGACGGTTTAACCCTTTGATTTGAATTGAGGTTGATCCAAGGACATCATATGGTTTAAAAATATCTAATACCTTCTCAAGGAATAAAAAAAATATTTGGTAATTATTCACAACAAAATGATTTGAAAGGTGTTCATTCACCGCAAATCGCCTAAGAGACTATGACGGTTTTGCCCTTCTATTTGAATTGAGTTTGGTCCAATGGCTTCATATGCTTTAAATAGGTCTGGTACCTATTCAACGACTCAAAAATATTTGATAGTTATTCACAACAAAATGATTTCAAAAGGTGTTCATACACCACAAATCTCCTCAGAGACTATGACGGTTTTACCCTTTAATTTGGATTGAGTTTGATCCAAGGGCTTCATATTATTTAAACATATCTAATACCTATTCAAGGACTGAAAAATATTTGGTAATTATTCACAACTAAATAATATGAAAGGTGTTCATACACCACAAATCGCCTAAGAGACTATGACCGTTTTACCTTTGATTTGAAATAAGTTTGATCCAAGGGCTTCATATGATTTAAATATACCTAATACCAATTCAATGAGTGTAAAGTATTTGGTAATTAAGCACCAAAAATGATTTGAAAGTTGTTCATACACCAAAAATCGTCTAAGAGGCTATGTGAATTTACCCTTTGATTTGAATTGAGTTAGATCCAAGGGCTTCATATGATTTAAATATATCTAATATCTCTTCAAGGACTCAAATTTTGTTAGTAATTATTGAAGACAAAATTATTTGAAAGGTTTTCATACACCACAAATCGCCAAAGAGACTATGACGGTTTTACCCTTTGATATGAAATAAGTTTAATCCAAGGGTTTCATATGATTAAAATATATCTAATACCTATTGAACGAGTCAATAATATTTGTTAATTAAGCACAAAAAATGATTTGAAAGCTGTTCATACACCTCAAATCCCCTAAGAGACTATGACGGTTTAACCCTTTGATTTGAATTGAGGTTGATCCAAGGACTTCATATGCTTTAAAAAGATCTAATACCTTCTCAAGGAATCAAAAAATATTTGGTAATTATTCAAAACAAAATGATCTGAAAGGTGTTCATTCACCGCAAATCGCCTAAGAGACTATGACGCTTTTGCCCTTTTATTTGAATTGAGTTTAGTCCAATGGCTTCATATCCTTTAAATAGGTCTAGTACCTATTCAAGGACTCAAAAATATTTGGTAGTTATTCATAACAAAATGATTTGAAAGGTGTTCATACACCACAAATCTCCTAAGAGACTATGACGGTTTTACCCTCTAATTTGGATTGAGTTTTATCCAAGGGCTTCATATTCTTTAAACATATCTAATACCTATTCAAGGACTTAAAAATATTTGGTAATTATTCACAACTAAATAATATGAAAGGTGTTCATACACCACAAATCGCCTAAGAGACTATGACGGTTTTACCTTTGATTTGAAATAAGTTTGATCCAAGGGCTTCATTTGATTTAAATATACCTAATACCAATTCAATGAGTGTAAAGTATTTGGTAATTAAGCACCAAAAATGATTTGAAAGTTGTTCATACACCAAAAATAGTCTAAGAGGCTATGTGATTTTACCCTTTGATTTGAATTGAGTTAGATCCAAGGGCTTCATATGATTTAAATATATCTAATATCTCTTCAAGGACTCAAATTTTTTTAGTAATTATTGAAGGCAAAATTATTTGAAAGGTTTTCAAACACCACAAATCGCCTAAGAGACTATGACGGTTTTACCCTTTAATAAGAAATAAGTTTGATCCAATAGTTTCATATGATTGAAATATATCTAATACCTATTGAAAGAGTCAATAATATTTGGTAATTAAGCACAAAAAATGATTTGAAAGGTGTTCATACACCTCAAATCCCCTAAGAGATTATGAGGGTTTAAACCTTTGATTTGAATTGAGGTTGATCCAAGGACTTCATATGCTTTAAAAAGATGTAATACCTTCTCAAGGAATGAAAAAAAAATTGGTAATTATTCACAACAAAATTATTTGAAAGGTGTTCATTCACCGCAAATCGCCTAATAGACTATGACGGTTTTGCCCTTTTATTGGAGTTGAGTTTGGTCCAATGGCTTCATATGCTTTAAATAGGTCTAGTACCTATTCAAGGACTCAAAAATATTTGGTAGTTATTCACAACAAAATGATTTGAAAGGTGTTCATACACCACAAATCTCCTAAGAGACTATGTCGGTTTTACCCTTTAATTTGGATTGAGTTTGATCCAAGGGCTTCATATTCTTTAAACATATCTAATACCTATTCAAGGACTAAAAAAATTTGGTAATTATTCACAACTAAATAATATGAAAGGTGTTCATACACCACAAATCGCCTAAGAGACTATGACGGTTTTACCTTTGATTTGAAATAAGTTTGATCCAAGGGCTTCATATGATTTAAATATACCTAATACCAATTCAATGAGTGTAAAGTATTTGGTAATTAAGCACCAAAAATGATTTGAAAGTTGTTCATACACCAAAAATCGTCTATGAGGCTATGATGATTTTACCCTTTGATTTGAATTGAGTTAGATCCAAGGGCTTCATATGATTTAAATATATCTAATATCTATTCAAGGACTCAAATTTTTTTAGTAATTATTGAAGACAAAATTATTTGAAAGGTTTTCATACACCACAAATCGCCAAAGAGACTATGACGGTTTTACCCTTTGATATGAAATAAGTTTGATCCAAGGGTTTCATATGATTGAAATATATCTAATACCTATTGAACGAGTCAATAATATTTGGTAATTAAGCACAAAAAATGATTTGAAAGGTGTTCATACACCTCAAATCCCCTAAGAGATTATGACGGTTTAAACCTTTGATTTGAATTGAGGTTGATCCAAGGACTTCATATGCTTTAAAAAGATCTTATACCTTCTCAAGGAATAAAAAAAAAACTGGTAATTATTCACAACAAAATGATTGGAAAGGTGTTCATTCACCGCAAATCGCCTAAGAGACTATTACGGTTTTGCCCTTTTATTTGAATTGAGTTTGGTCCAATGGCTTCATATGCTTTAAATAGGTCTAGTACCTATTCAAGGACTCAAAAATAATTGGTAGTTATTCACAACAAAATGATTTGAAAGGTGTTCATACACCATAAATCGCCTAAGAGACTATGACGGTTTTACCCTTTGATATGAAATAAGTTTAATCCAAGGGTTTCATATAATTGAAATATATCTAATACCTATTGAACGAGTCAATAATATTTGTTAATTAAGCACAAAAAATGATTTGAAAGGTGTTCATACACCTCAAATCCCCTAAGAGACTATGACGGTTTAACCCTTTGATTTGAATTGAGGTTGATCGAAGGACTTCACATGCTTTAAAAAGATCTAATACCATCTCAAGGAATCAAAAAATATTTGGTAATTATTCCCAACAAAATGATTTGAAAGGTGTTTATTCACCGCAAATCGCCTAAGAGACTATGACGGTTTTGCCCTTTTATTTGAATTGAGTTTGGTCCAAGGGCTTGATTTGCTTTAAATAGGTCTAGTACCTATTAAAGGAATCAAAAATATTTGGTAATTATTCACAACGAAATGATTTGAAAGGTGTTCATACACCACAAATCGCCTAAGAGACTATGACGGTTTTACCGTTTAATTTGGATTGAGTTTAATCCAAGAGCTTTATATTCTTTAAACATATCTAATATCTATTCAAGGACATAAAAATATTTGGTAATTATTCACAACTAAATAATATGAAAGGTGTTCATACACCACAAATCGCCTAAGAGACTATGACGGTTTTACCTTTGATTTGAAATAAGTTTGATCCAAGGGTTTCATATGATTTAAATATACCTAATACCAATTCAATGAGTGTAAAGTATTTGTTAATTAAGCACCAAAATTGATTTGAAAGTTGTTCATACACCAAAAATCGTCTAAGAGGCTATGTGATTTTAACCTTTGATTTGAATTGAGTTAGATCCAAGGGCTTCATATGATTTAATTATATCTAATATCTCTTCAAGGACTCAAATTTTTTTAGTAATTATTTAAGACAAAATTATTTGAAAGGTTTTCATACACCACAAATCGCCAAAGAGACTATGACGGTTTTACCCTTTGATATGAAATAAGTTTAATCCAAGGGTTTCATATGATTCAAATATATCTAATACCTATTGAACGAGTCAATAATATTGGTTAATTAAGTACAAAAAATGATTTGAAAGCTGTTCATACACCTCAAATCCCCTAAGAGACTATGACGGTTTCACCCTTTGATTTAAATTGAGGTTGATCCAAGGACTTCATATGATTTAAAAAGATCTAATACCTTCTCAAGGAATCAAAAAATATTTGGTAATTATTCAAAACAAAATGATCTGAAAGGTGTTCATTCACCGCAAATCGCCTAAGAGACTATGACGGTTTTGCCCTTTTATTTGAATTGCGTTTGGTCCAATGGCTTCATATTCTTTAAATAGGTCTAGTACCTATTCAAGGACTCAAAAATATTTGGTAGTTATTCATAACAAAATGATTTGAAAGGTGTTCATACACCACAAATCTCCTAAGAGACTATGACGGTTTTACCCTATAATTTGGATTGAGTTTTATCCAAGGGCTTCATATTCTTTAAACATATCTACTACCTATTCAAGGACTTAAAAATATTTGGTAATTATTCACAACTAAATAATATGAAAGGTGTTCATACACCACAAATCGCCTAAGAGACTATGACGGTTTTACCTTTGATTTGAAATAAGTTTGATCCAAGGGCTTCATATGATTTAAATATACCTAATACCAATTCAATGAGTGTAAAGTATTTGGTAATTAAGCACCAAAAATGATTTGAAAGTTGTTCATACACCAAAAATCGTCTTAGAGTCTATGTGATTTTACCCTTTGATTTGAATTGAGTTAGATCCAAGGGCTTCATATGATTTAAATATATCTAATATCTCTTCAAGGACTCAAATTTTTTAGCAATTATTGAAGACAAAATTATTTGAAAGGTTTTCATATAATACAGATCGCCAAAGAGACTATGACGGTTTTACCCTTTGATATGAAATAAGTTTAATCCAAGGGTTTCACATGATTGAAATATATCTAATACCTATTGAACGAGTCAATAATATTTGTTAATTAAGCACAAAAAATGATTTGAAAGGTGTTCATACACCTCAAATCCCCTAAGAGACTATGACGGTTTAACCCTTTGATTTGAATTGAGGTTGATCCAAGGACATCATATGCTTTAAAAATATCTAATACCTTCTCAAGGAATAAAAAAAATATTTGGTAATTATTCACAACAAAATGATTTGAAAGATGTTCATTCACCGCAAATCGCCTAAGAGACTATGACGGTTTTGCCCTTCTATTTGAATTGAGTTTGGTCCAATGGCTTCATATGCTTTAAATAGGTCTGGTACCTGTTCAACGACTCAAAAATATTTGGTAGTTATTCACAACAAAATGATTTGAAAGGTGTTCATACACCACAAATCTCCTAAGAGACTATGACGGTTTTACCCTTTAATTTGGATTGAGTTTGATCCAAGGGCTTCATATTATTTAAACATATCTAATACCTATTCAAGGACTTAAAAATATTTGGTAATTATTCACAACTAAATAATATGAAAGGTGTTCATACACCACAAATCGCCTAAGAGACTATCACGGCTTTACCTTTGATTTGAAATAAGTTTGATCCAAGGGCTTCATATGATTTAAATATACCTAATACCAATTCAATGAGTGTAAAGTATTTGGTAATGAAGCACCAAAATTTATTTGAAAGTTGTTCATACACCAAAAATCGTCTAAGAGGCTATGTGATTTTACCCTTTGATTTGAATTGAGTTAGATCCAAGGGCTTCATATGATTTAAATATATCTAATATCTCTTCAAGGACTCAAATTTTTTTAGTAATTATTGAAGGCAAAATTATTTGAAAGGTTTTCATGCACCACAAATCGCCTAAGAGACTATGACGGTTTTACCCTTTAATAAGAAATAAGTTTGATCCAAGGGTTTTATATGATTGAAATATATCTAATACCTATTGAACGAGTCAATAATATTTGGTAATTAAGCACAAAAAATGATTTGAAAGGTGTTCATACACCTCAAATCCCCTAAGAGATTATGACGGTTTAAACCTTTGATTTTAATTGAGGTTGATCCAAGGACTTCATATGCTTTAAAAAGATGTAATACCTTCTCAAGGAATCAAAAAAAAATTGGTAATTATTCACAACAAAATGATTTGAAAGGTGTTCATTCACCGCAAATCGCCTAATAGACTATGACTGTTTTGCCCTTTTATTTGAATTGAGTTTGGTCCAATGGCTTCATATGCTTTAAATAGGTCTAGTACCTATTCAAGGACTCAAAAATATTGGGTAGTTATTCACCACAAAATGATTTGAAAGGTGTTCATACACCACAAATCTCCTAAGAGACTAAGACGGTTTTACCCTTTAATTTGGATTGAGTTTGATCCAAGGGCTTCATATTCTTTAAACATATCTAATACAAATTCAAGGACTTAAAAATATTTGGTAATTATTGACAACTAAATAATATGAAAGGTGTTCATACACCACAAATCGCCTAAGAGACTATGACGGTTTTACCTTTGATTTTAAATAAGTTTGATCCAAGGGCTTCATATGATTTAAATATACCTAATACCAATTCAATGAGTGTAAATTATTTGGTAATTAAGCACAAAAAATGATTTGAAAGTTGTTCATACACCAAAAATCGTCTAAGAGGCTATGACGATTTTACCCTTTGATTTGAATTGAGTTAGATCCAAGGGCTTCATATGATTTAAATAAATCTAATATCTAATCAAGGACTCAAAGTTTTTTAGTAATTATTGAAGACAAAATTATTTGAAAGGTTTTCATACACCATCAATCGCCTAAGAGACTATGACGGTTTTACCCTTTGATATGAAATAAGTTTAATCCAAGGGTTTTATATGATTGAAATATATCTAATACCTATTGAACGAGTCAATAATATTTGTTAATTAAGCACAAAAAATGATTTGAAAGGTGTTCATACACCTCAAAACCCCTAAGAGACTATGACAGTTTAACCCTTTGATTTGAATTGAGGTTGATCCAAGGACTTCACATGCTTTAAAAAGATCTAATACCATCTCAAGGAATCAAAAAATATTTGGTAATTATTCCCAACAAAATGATTTGAAAGGTGTTTATTCACTGCAAATCGCCTAAGAGACTATGACGGTTTTGCCCTTTTATTTGAATTGAGTTTGGTCCAAGGGCTTGATTTGCTTTAAATAGGTCTAGTACCTATTAAAGGAATCCAATATATTTGGTAATTATTCACAATGAAATGATTTGAAAGGTGTTCATACACCACAAATCACCTAAGAGACTATGACGGTTTTACCGTTTAATTTGGATTGAGTTTAATCCAAGGGCTTCATATTCTTTAAACATATCTAATACCTATTCAAGGACATAAAAATATTTGGTAATTATTCACAACTAAATAATATGAAAGGTGTTCATACACCACAAATCGCCTAAGAGACTATGACGGTTTTACCTTTGATTTGAAATAAGTTTGATCCAAGGGCTTCATATGATTTAAATATACCTAATACCAATTCAATGAGTGTAAAGTATTTGTTAATTAAGCACCAAAATTGATTTGAAAGTTGTTCATACACCTAAAATCGTCTAAGAGGCTATGTGATTTTACCCTTTGATTTGAATTGAGTTAGATCCAAGGGCTTCATATGATTTAAATATATCTAATATCTCTTCAAGGACTCAAATTTTTTTAGTAATTATTGAAGACAAAATTATTTGAAAGGTTTTCATACACCACAAATCGCCAAAGAGACTATGACGGTTTTACACTTTGATATGAAATAAGTTTAATCCAAGGGTTTCATATGATTGAAATATATCTAATACCTATTGAACGAGTCAATAATATTTGTTAATTTAGCACAAAAAATGATTTGAATGGTGTTCATACACCTCAAATCCCCTAAGAGACTATGACGGTTTAACCCTTTAATTTGAATTGAGGTTGATCCAAGGACTTCATATGCTTTGAAAAGATCTAATACCTTCTCAAGGAATAAAAAAATATTTGGTAATTATTCACAACAAAATGATTTGAAAGGTGTTCATTCACCGCAAATCGCCTAAGAGACTATGACGGTTTTGCCCTTCTATTTGAATTGAGTTTGGTCCAATGGCTTCATATGCTTTAAATAGGTCTAGTACCTATTCAAGGACTCAAAAATATTTGGTAGTTATTCACAACAAAATGATTTGAAAGGTGTTCATACACCACAAATCTCCTAAGAGACTACGACGGTTTTACCATTTAATTTGGATTGAGTTTGATCCAAGGGCTTCATATTATTTAAACATATCTAATACCTATTTAAGGACTTAAAAATATTTGGTAATTATTCACAACTAAATAATATGAAAGGTGTTCATACACCACAAATCGCCTAAGAGACTATGACGGTTTTACCTTTGATTTGAAATAAGTTTGATCCAAGGGCTTCATATGATTTAAATATACCTAATACCAATTCAATGAGTGTAAAGTATTTGGTAATTAAGCACCAAAAATGATTTGAAAGTTGTTCATACACCAAAAATCGTCTAAGAGGCTATGTGATTTTAACCTTTGATTTGAATTGAGTTAGATCCAAGGGCTTCATATGATTTAAATATATCTAATATCTCTTCAAGGACTCAAATTTTTTTAGTAATTATTGAAGACAAAATTATTTGAAAGGTTTTCATACACCACAAATCGCCAAAGAGACTATGACGGTTTTACCCTTTGATATGAAATAACTTTAATCCAAGGGTTTCATATGATTGAAATATATCTAATACCTATTGAACGAGTCAATAATATTTGTTAATTAAGTACAAAAAATGATTTGAAAGCTGTTCATACACCTCAAATCCCCTAAGAGACTATGACGGTTTAACCCTTTGATTTGAATTGAGGTTGATCCAAGGACTTCATATGCTTTAAAAAGATCTAATACCTTCTCAAGGAATCAAAAAATATTTGGTAATTATTCAAAACAAAATGATCTGAAAGGTGTTCATTCACCGCAAATCGCCTAAGAGACTATGACGGTTTTGCCCTTTTATTTGAATTGAGTCTGTTCCAATGGCTTCATATGCTTTAAATAGGTCTAGTACCTATTCAAGGACTCAAAAATATTTGGTAGTTATTCATAACAAAATGATTTGAAAGGTGTTCATACACCACAAATCTCCTAAGAGACTATGACGGTTTTACCCTATAATTTGGATTGAGTTTTATCCAAGGGCTTCATATTCCTTAAACATATCTAATACCTATTCAAGGACATAAAAATATTTTGTAATTATTCACAACTAAATAATATGAAAGGTGTTCATACACCACAAATCGCCTAAGAGACTATGACGGTTTTACCTTTGATTTGAAATAAGTTTGATCCAAGAGCTTCATATGATTTAAATATACCTAATACCAATTCAATGAGTGTAAAGTATTTGGTAATTAAGCACAAAAAATGATTTGAAAGTTGTTCATACACCATAAATCGTCTAAGAGGCTATGTGATTTTACCCTTTGATTTGAATTGAGTTAGATCCAAGGGCTTCATATGATCTAAATATATCTAATATCTCTTCAAGGACTCAAATTTTTTTAGTAATTATTGAAGGCAAAATTATTTGAAAGGTTTTCATACACCACAAATCGCCTAAGAGACTATGATGGTTTTACCCTTTGATAAAAAAATAAGTTTGATCCAAGGGTTTCATATGATTGAAATATATGTAATACCTATTGAATGAGTCAATAATATTTGGTAATTAAGCACAAAAAATGATTTGAAAGGTGTTCATACACCTCAAATCCCCTAAGAGATTATAACGGTTTAAACCTTTGATTTGAATTGAGGTTGATCCAAGGACTTCATATGCTTTAAAAAGATGTAATACCTTCTCAAGGAATCAAAAAAAAAATGGTAATTATTCACAACAAAATGATTTGAAAGGTGTTCATTCACCGCAAATCGCCTAATAGACTATGACGGTTTTGCCCTTTTATTTGAATTGAGTTTGGTCCAATGGCTTCATATGCTTTAAATAGGTCTAGTACCTATTCAAGGACTCAAAAATATTGGGTAGTTATTCACAACAAAATGATTTGAAAGGTGTTCATACACCACAAATCTCCTAAGAGACTAAGACGGTTTTACCCTTTGATTTGAATTGAGGTTGATCCAAGGACTTCATATGCTTTAAAAAGATATAATACCTATTCAAGGAATCAAAAAATATTTGGTAATTATTCACAACTAAATAATATGAAAGGTGTTCATACACCACAAATCGCCTAAGAGACTATGACGGTTTTACCTTTGATTTGAAATAAGTTTGATCCAAGGGCTTCATATGATTTAAATATACCTAATACCAATTCAATGAGTGTAAAGTATTTGGTAATTAAGCACCAAAAATGATTTGAAAGTTGTTCATACACCAAAAATCGTCTAAGAGGCTATGTGATTTTAACCTTTGATTTGAATTGAGTTAGATCCAAGGGCTTCATATGATTTAAATATATCTAATATCTCTTCAAGGACTCAAATTTTTTTAGTAATTATTGAAGACAAAATTATTTGAAAGGTTTTCATACACCACAAATCGCCAAAGAGACTATGACGGTTTTACCCTTTGATATGAAATAACTTTAATCCAAGGGTTTCATATGATTGAAATATATCTAATACTTATTGAACGAGTCAATAATATTTGTTAATTAAGCACAAAAAATGATTTGAAAGGTGTTCATACACCTCAAATCCCTTAAGAGACTATGACGGTTTAACCCTTTGATTTGAATTGAGGTTGATCCAAGGACTTCACATGCTTTAAAAAGATCTAATACCATCTCAAGGAATCAAAAAATATTTGGTAATTATTCCCAACAAAATGATTTGAAAGGTGTTTATTCACCGCAAATCGCCTAAGAGACTATGACGATTTTGCCCTTTTATTTGAATTGAGTTTGGTCCAAGGGCTTGATTTGCTTTAAATAGGTCTAGTACCTATTAAAGGAATCCAAAATATTTGGTAATTATTCACAATGAAATGATTTGAAAGGTGTTCATACACCACAAATCGCCTAAGAGACTATGACGGTTTTTACCGTTTAATTTGGATTGAGTTTAATCCAAGGGCTTCATATTCTTTAAACATATCTAATACCTATTCAAGGACATAAAAATATTTGGTAATTATTCACAACTAAATAATATGAAAGGTGTTCATACACCACAAATCGCCTAAGAGACTATGACGGTTTTACCTTTGATTTGAAATAAGTTTGATCCAAGGGCTTCATATGATTTAAATATACCTAATACCAATTCAATGAGTGTAAAGTATTTGGTAATTAAGCACCAAAAATGATTTGAAAGTTGTTCATACACCAAAAATCGTCTAAGAGGCTATGTGATTTTAACCTTTGATTTGAATTGAGTTAGATCCAAGGGCTTCATATGATTTAAATATATCTAATATCTCTTCAAGGACTCAAATTTTTTTCGTAATTATTGAAGACAAAATTATTTGAAAGGTTTTCATACACCACAAATCGCCAAAGAGACTATGACGGTTTTACCCTTTGATATTAAATAACTTTAATCCAAGGGTTTCATATGATTGAAATATATCTAATACCTATTGAACGAGTCAATAATATTTGTTAATTAAGTACAAAAAATGATTTGAAAGCTGTTCATACACCTCAAATTCCCTAAGAGACTATGACGGTTTAACCCTTTGATTTGAATTGAGGTTGATCCAAGGACTTCATATGATTTAAAAAGATCTAATACCTTCTCAAGGAATCAAAAAATATTTGGTAATTATTCAAAACAAAATGATCTGAAAGGTGTTCATTCACCGCAAATCGCCTAAGAGACTATGACGGTTTTGCCCTTTTATTTGAATTAAGTTTGGTCCAATGGCTTCATATGCTTTAAATAGGTCTAGTACCTATTCAAGGACTCAAAAATATTTGGTAGTTATTCATAACAAAATGATTTGAAAGGTGTTCATACACCACAAATCTCCTAAGAGACTATGACGGTTTTACCCTATAATTTGGATTGAGTTTTATCCAAGGGCTTCATATTTCTTAAACATATCTAATACCTATTCAAGGACATAAAAATATTTTGTAATTATTCACAACTAAATAATATGAAAGGTGTTCATACACCACAAATCGCCTAAGAGACTATGACGGTTTTACCTTTGATTTGAAATAAGTTTGATCCAAGGGCTTCATATGATTTATATATACCTAATACCAATTCAATGAGTGTAAAGTATTTGGTAATTAAGCACAAAAAATGATTTGAAAGTTGTTCATACACATAAAATCGTCTAAGAGGCTATGACGATTTTACCCTTTGATTTGAATTGAGTTAGATCCAAGGGCTTCATATGATTTAAATATATCTAATATCTAATCAAGGACTCAAAGTTTTTTAGTAATTATTGGAGACAAAATTATTTGAAAGGTTTTCATACACCATCAATCGCCTAAGAGACTATGACGGTTTTACCCTTTGATATGAAATAAGTTTAATCCAAGGGTTTCATATGATTGAAATATATCTAATACCTATTGAACGAGTCAATAATATTTGTTAATTAAGCACAAAAAATGATTTGAAAGGTGTTCATACACCTCAAATCCCATAAGAGACTATGACGGTTTAACCCTTTGATTTGAATTGAGGTTGATCCAAGGACTTCACATGCTTTAAAAAGATCTAATACCATCTCAAGGAATAAAAAAATATTTGGTAATTATTCCGAACAAAATGATTTGAAAGGTGTTTATTCGCCGCAAATCGCCTAAGAGACTATGACGGTTTTGCCCTTTTATTTGAATTGAGTTTGGTCCAAGGGCTTCATTTGCTTTAAATAGGTCTAGTACCTATTAAAGGAATCCAAAATATTTGGTAATTATTCACAACGAAATGATTTGAAAGGTGTTCATACACCACAAATCACCTAAGAGACTATGACGGTTTTACCGTTTAATTTGGATTGAGTTTAATCCAAGGGCTTCATATTCTTTAAACATATCTAATACCTATTCAAGGACATAAAAATATTTGGTAATTATTCACAACTAAATAATATGAAAGGTGTTCATACACCACAAATCGCCTAAGAGACTATGACGGTTTTACCTTTGATTTGAAATAATTTTGATCCAAGGGCTTCATATGATTTAAATATACCTAAGACCAATTCAATGAGTGTAAAGTATTTGTTAATTAAGCACCAAAAATGATTTGAAAGTTGTTCATACACCTAAAATCGTCTAAGAGGCTATGTGATTTTACCCTTTGATTTGAATTGAGTTAGATCCAAGGGCTTCATATGATTTAAATATATCTAATATCTCTTCAAGGACTCAATTTTTTTTAGTAATTATTGAAGACAAAATTATTTGAAAGGTTTTCATACACCACAAATCGCCAAAGAGACTATGACGGTTTTACCCTTTGATATGAAATAAGTTTAATCCAAGGGTTTCATATGATTGAAATATATCTAATACCTATTGAACGAGTCAATAATATTTGTTAATTAAGCACAAAAAATGATTTAAAAGGTGTTCATACACCTCAAATCCCCTAAGAGACTATGACGGTTTAACCCTTTGATTTGAATTGAGGTTGATCCAAGGACTTCATATGCTTTAAAAAGATCTAATACCTTCTCAAGGAATAAAAAAATATGTGGTAATTATTCACAACAAAATGATTTAAAAGGTGTTCATTCACCGCAAATCACCTAAGAGACTATGACGGTTTTGCCCTTCTATTTGAATTGAGTTTGGTCCAATGGCTTCATATGCTTTAAATAGGTCTAGTACCTATTCAACGACTCAAAAATATTTGGTAGTTATTCACAACAAAATGATTTGAAAGGTGTTCATACACCACAAATCTCCTAAGAGACTATGACGGTTTTACCCTTTAATTTGGATTGAGTTTGATCCAAGGGCTTCATATTATTTAAACATATCTAATACCTATTTAAGGACTTAAAAATATTTGGTAATTATTCACAACTAAATAATATGAAAGGTGTTCATACACCACAAATCGCCTAAGAGACTATGACAGTTTTACCTTTGATTTGAAATAAGTTTGATCCAAGGGCTTCATATGATTTAAATATACCTAATACCAATTCAATGACTGTAAAGTATTTGGTAATTAAGCACCAAAAATGATTTGAAAGTTGTTCATACACCAAAAATCGTCTAAGAGGCTATGTGATTTTAACCTTTGATTTGAATTGAGTTAGATCCAAGGGCTTCATATGATTTAAATATATCTAATATCTCTTCAAGGACTCAAATTTTTTTAGTAATTATTGAAGACAAAATTATTTGAATGGTTTTCATACACCACAAATCGCCAAAGAGACTATGACGGTTTCACCCTTTGATATGAAAAAAGTTTAATCCAAGGGTTTCATATGATTGAAATATATCTAATACCTATTGAACGAGTCAATAATATTTGTTAATTAAGTACAAAAAATGATTTGAAAGGTGTTCATACACCTCAAATCCCCTAAGAGACTATGACGGTTTAACCCTTTGATTTGAATTGAGGTTGATCCAAGGACTTCATATGCTTTAAAAAGATCTAATACCTTCTCAAGGAATCAAAAAATATTTGGTAATTATTCAAAACAAAATGATCTGAAAGGTGTTCATTCACCGCAAATCGCTTAAGAGACTATGACGGTTTTGCTCTTTTATTTGAATTGAGTTTGGTCCAAGGGCTTCATTTTCTTTAAATAGGTCTAGTACCTATTAAAGGACTCAAAAATATTTGGTAATTATTCACAACGAAATGATTTGAAAGGTGTTCAGACACCACAAATCGCCTAAGAGACTCTGACGGTTTTACCTTTGATTTGAAATAAGTTTGATCCAACGGCTTCATATGATGGAAATATACCTAATACCAATTCAAGGAGTGAAAAGTGTTTGGTAATTAAGCACCAAAAATGATTTTAAAGGTGTTCATACACAAAAAATCGTCTAAGAGGCTATGACGATTTTACCCTTTGATTTGAATTGAGTTAGATCCAAGGGCTTCATATGATTTAAATATATCTAATATTTATTCAAGGACTTAAATTTTTTTAGTAATTATTGAAGACAAAATGATTTGAAAGGTTTTCATACACCACAAATCGCCTAAGAGACTATGACGGTTTTACCCTTTGATATGAAATAAGTTTAATCCAAGGGTTTCATATGATTGAAATATATCTAATACCTATTGAACGAGTCAATAATATTTGGTAATTAAGCACAAAAAATAATTTGAAAGGTGTTCATACACCTCAAAACCCCTAAGAGACTATGACGGTTTAACCCTTTGATTTGAATTGAGGTTGATCCAAGGACTTCATATGCTTTAAAAAGATCTAATACCTTCTCAAGGAATCAAAAAATATTTGGTTATTATTCACTACAAAATGATTTCAAAGCTGTTCATTCACCGTAAATCGTCTAAGAGACTATGACGGTTTTGCCCTTTTATTTGAATTGAGTTTGGTCCAATGGCTTCATATACTTTAAATAGGTCTAGTACCTATTCAAGAACTCAAAAATATTTGGTAGTTATTCACAACAAAATGATTTGAAAGGTGTTTATACACCACAAATTGCCTAAGAGACTATGACAGTTTTACCCTTTAATTTGGATTGAGTTTGATCCAAGGGCTTCATATTCTTTAAACATATCTAATACCTATTCAAGGACTTAAAAATATTTGGTAATTATTCACAACTAAATAATATGAAAGGTGTTCATACACCACAAATCGCCTAAGAGACTATGACGGTTTTACCTTTGATTTGAAATAAGTTTGATCCAAGGGCTTCATATGATTTAAATATACCTAATACCAATTCAATGAGTGTAAAGTATTTGGTAATTAAGCACCAAAAATGATTTGAATGTTGTTCATACACCAAAAAACGTCTAAGAGACTTTGACGGTTTAACCCTTTGATTTGAATTAAGGTTGATCCAAGGACTTCATATGCTTTAAAAAGAACTAATACCTTCTCAAGGAATCAAAAAATATTTGGTAATTATTCACAACAAAATGATTTGAAAGGTGTTCATTCACCGCAAATCGCCTAACAGACTATGATAGTTTTGCCCTTTTATTTGAATTGAGATTGGTCCAATGGCTTCATATGCTTTAAATAGGTCTAGTACCTATTCAAGAACTCAAAAATATTTGGTAGTTATTCACAACAAAATGATTTGAAAGGTGTTCATACACCACAAATATCCTAAGAGACTATGACAGTTTTACCCTTTAATTTGGATTGAGTTTGATCCAAGGGCTTCATATTCTTTAAACATATCTAATACCTATTCAAGGACTTAAAAATATTTGGTAATTATTCACAACTAAATAATATGAAAGGTGTTCATACACCACAAATCGCCTAAGAGACTATGACGGTTTTGCCCTTTTATTTGAATTGAGTTTGGTCCAATGGCTTCATATGCTTTAAATAGGTCTAGTACCTATTCAAGGACTCAAAAATATTTGGTAGTTATTCACAACAAAATGATTTGAAAGGTGTTCATACACCACAAATCTCCTAAGAGACTATGACGGTTTTACGCTTTAATTTGGATGGAGTTTGATCCAAGGGCTTCATATTCTTTAAAAATATCTAATACATATTCAAGGACTTAAAAATATTTGGTAATTATTCACAACTAAATAATATGAAAGGTGTTCATACACCACAAATCGCCTAAGAGACTATGACGGTTTTACCTTTGATTTGAAATAAGTTTGATCCAAGGGCTTCATATGATTTAAATATACCTAATACCAATTCAATGAGTGTAAAGTATTTGGTAATTAAGCACCAAAAATGATTTGAAAGTTGTTCATACACCAAAAATCGTCTAAGAGGCTATGACGATTTTACCCTTTGATTTGAATTGAGTTAGATCCAAGTGCTTCATATGATTTAAATATATCTAATATCTATTCAAGGACTCAAATTTTTTTAGTAATTATTGAAGACAAAATGATTTGAAAGGTTTTCATACACCACAAATCGCCTAAGAGACTATGACGGTTTTACCCTTTGATATGAAATAAGTTTGATCCAAGGGTTTCATATGATTGAAATATATCTAATACAAATTGAACCAGTCTATAATATTTGTTAATTAAGCACAAAAAATGATTTTAAAGGTGTTCATACACCTCAAATCCCCTAAGAGACTATGACGGTTTAACCCTTTGATTTGAATTGAGGTTCATCCAAGGACTATTTATGCTTTAAAAAGATCTAATACCTTCTCAAGGAATCAAAAAATATTTGGTAATTATTCAAAACAAAATGATCTGAAAGGTGTTCATTCACCGCAAATCGCCTAAGAGACTATGACGGTTTTGCCCTTTTATTTGAATTGAGTTTGGTCCAAGGGCTTCATTTGATTTAAATAGGTCTAGTACCTATTAAATGTCTCAAAAATATTTGGTAATTATTCACAACTAAATAATATGAAAGGTGTTCATACACCACAAATCGCCTAAGAGACTATGACGGTTTTACCTTTGATTTGAAATAAGTTTGATCCAAGGGCTTCGTATGATTTAAATATACCTAATACCAATTCAATGAGTGTAAAGTATTTGGTAATTAAGCACCAAAAATGATTTGAATGTTGTTCATACACCAAAAAACGTTTTAGAGACTTTGACGGTTTAACCCTTTGATTTGAATTGAGGTTGATCCAAGGACTTCATATGCTTTAAAAAGAACTAATACCTTCTCAAGGAATCAAAAAATATTTGGTAATTGTTCAAAACAAAATGATTTGAAAGGTGTTCATTCACCGCAAATCGCCTAACAGACTATGACAGTTTGGCCCTTTTATTTGAATTGAGATTGGTCCAATCGCTTCATATGCTTTAAATAGGTCTAGTACATATTCAAGAACTCAAAAATATTTGGTAGTTATTCACAACAAAATGATTTGAAAGGTGTTCATACACCACAAATATCCTAAGAGACTATGACAGTTTTACCCTTTAATTTGGATTGAGTTTGATCCAAGGGCTTCATATTCTTTAAACATATCTAATACCTATTCAAGGACTTAAAAATATTTGGAAATTATTCACAACTAAATAATATGAAAGGTGTTCAAACACCACAAATCGCCTAAGAGACTATGACGGTTTTGCCCTTTTATTTGAATTGAGTTTGGTCCAATGGCTTCATATGCTTTAAATAGGTCTAGTACCTATTCAAGGACTCAAAAATATTTGGTAGTTATTCACAACAAAATGATTTCAAAGGTGTTCATACACCACAAATCTCCTAAGAGACTAAGACGGTTTTACCCTTTAATTTGGAGGGAGTTTGATCCAAGGGCTTCATATTCTTTAAACATATCTAATACCTATACAAGGACTTAAAAATATTTGGTAATTATTCACAACTAAATAATATAAAAGGTGTTTATACACCACAAATCGCCTAAGAGACTATGACGGTTTTACCTTTGATTTGAAATAAGTTTGATCCAAGGGCTTCATATGATTTAAATATACCTAATACCAATTCAATGAGTGTAAAGTATTTGGTAATTAAGCACCAAAAATGATTTGAATGTTGTTCATACACCAAAAAACGTTTTAGAGACTTTGACGGTTTAACCCTTTGATTTGAATTGAGGTTGATCCAAGGACTTCATATGCTTTAAAAAGATCTAATACCTTCTCAAGGAATCAAAAAATATATGGTAATTATTCACAACAAAATGATTTGAAAGGTGTTCATTCACCCCAAATCGCCTAAGAGACTATGATGGTTTTGCCCTTTTATTTAAATTGAGTTTGGTCCAATGGTTTCATATGCTTTAAATAGGTCTAGTACCTATTCAAGGACTCAAAAATATTTGGTAGTTATTCACAACAAAATGATTTGAAAGGTGTTGATACACCACAAATCACCTAAGAGACTATGACCGTTTTACCCTTTAATTTGGATTGAGTTTGATCCAAGGGCTTCATATTCTTTAAACATATCTAATACCTATTCAAGGACTTAAAAATATTTGGTAATTATTCACAACTAAATAATATAAAAGGTGTTTATACACCACAAATCGCCTAAGAGACTATGACGGTTTTACCTTTGATTTGAAATAAGTTTGATCCAAGGGCTTCATATGATTTAAATATACCTAATACCAATTCAATGAGTGTAAAGTATTTGGTAATTAAGCACCAAAAATGATTTCAAAGTTGTTCATACACCAAAACTCGTCTAAGAGGCTATGACGATTTTACCCTTTGATTTGAATTGAGTTAGATCCAAGGGCTTCATATGATTTAAATATATCTAATATCTATTCAAGGACTCAAAATTTTTTAGTAATTATTGAAGACAAAATTATTTGAAAGGTTTTCATACACCACAAATCGCCTAAGAGACTAGGACGGTTTTACCCTTTGATATGAAATAAGTTTGATCCAAGGGTTTCATACGATTGAAATATATCTAATACCTATTGAACGAGTCAATAATATTTGTTAATTAAGCACAAAAAATGATTTGAAAGGTGTTCATACACCTCAAATCCCCTAAGAGACTATGACGGTTTAACCCTTTGATTTGAATTGATGTTGATCCAAGGACTTCATATGCTTTAAAAAGATCTAATACCTTCTCAAGGAATCAAAAAATATTTGGTAATTATTCAAAACAAAATGATCTGAAAGGTGTTGATTCACCGCAAATCGCTTAAGAGACTATGACGGTTTTGCCCTTTTATTTGAATTGAGTTTGGTCCAAGGGCTTCATTTGCTTTAAATAGGTCTAGTACCTATTAAAGGACTCAAAAATATTTGGTAATTATTCACAACGAAATGATTTGAAAGGTGTTCATACACCACAAATCGCCTAAGAGACTGTGACGGTTTTACCTTTGATTTTAAATAAGTTTGATCCAACGGCTTCATATGATGGAAATATACCTAATACCAATTCAAGGAGTGAAAAGTGTTTGGTAATTAAGCACCAAAAATGATTTTAAAGGTGTTCATACACAAAAAATCGTCTAAGAGGCTATGACGATTTTACCCTTTGATTTGAATTGAGTTAGATCCAAGGGCTTCATATGATTTAAATATATCTAATATTTATTCAAGGACTCAAATTTTTTTAGTAATTATTGAAGACAAAATGATTTGAAAGGTTTTCATACACCACAAATCGCCTAAGAGACTATGACGGTTTTACCCTTTGATATGAAATAAGTTTAATCCAAGGGTTTCATATGATTGAAATATATCTAATACCTATTGAACGAGTCAATAATATTTGGTAATTAAGCACAAAAATTAATTTGAAAGGTGTTCATACACCTCAAATCCCCTAAGAGACTATGACGGTTTAACCCTTTGATTTGAATTGAGGTTGATCCAAGGACTTCATATGCTTTAAAAAGATCAAAAACTTCTCAAGGAATTAAAAAATATTTGGTAATTATTCACAACAAAATGATTTGAAAGGTGTTCATTCACCGCAAATCGCTTAAGAGACTATGACGGTTTTTCCCTTTTATTTGAATTGAGTTTGGTCCAATGGCTTCATATGCTTTAAATAGGTCTAGTTCCAATTCAGGGACTCAAAAATATTTAGTAGTTATTCACAACAAAATGATTTGAAACGTGTTCATACACCACAAATCTCCTAAGAGACTATGACGGTTTTACCCTTTAATTTGGATTGAGTTTGATCCAAGGGCTTCATATTCTTTAAACATATCTAATACCTAATCAAGGACATAAAAATATTTGGTAATTATTCACAACTAAATAATATAAAAGGTGTTCATACACCACAAATCGCCTAAGAGACTATGACGGTTTTACCTTTGATTTGAAATAAGTTTGATCCAAGGGCTTCATATGATTTAAATATACCTAATACCAATTCAATGAGTGTAAAGTATTTGGTAATTAAGCACCAAAAATGATTTGAAAGTTGTTCATACACCAAAAATCGTCTAAGAGGCTTTGACGATTTTACCCTTTGATTTGAATTGAGTTAGATCCAAGGGCTTCATATGATTTAAATATATCTAATATGTATTCAAGGACTCATATTTTTTTAGTAATTATTGAAGACAAAATTATTTGAAAGGTTTTCATACACCATAAATCGCCTAAGAGACTATGACGGTTTTACCCTTAGATATGAAATAAGTTTAATCCAAGGGTTTCATATGATTGAAATATATCTAATACCTATTGAACGAGTCAATAATAGTTGTTAATTAAGCACAAAAAATGATTTGAAAGGTGTTCATACACCTCAAATCCCCTAAGAGACTATGACGGTTTAACCCTTTGATTTGAATTGAGGTTGATCCAAGGACTTCATATGCTTTAAAAAGATCTAATACCTTCTCAAGGAATCAAAAAATATTTGGTTATTATTCACTACAAAATGATTTCAAAGTTGTTCATTCACCGCAAATCGTCTAAGAGACTATGACGGTTTTGCCCTTTTATTTGAATTGAGTTTAGTCCAATGGCTTCATATACTTTAAATAGGTCTAGTACCTATTCAAGAACTCAAAAATATTTGGTAGTTATTCACAACAAAATGATTTGAAAGGTGTTTATACACCACAAATCGCCTAAGAGACTATGACGGTTTTACCCTTTAATTTGGATTGAGTTTGATCCAAGGGCTTCATATTCTTTAAACATATCTAATACCTATTCAAGGACTTAAAAATATTTGGTAATTATTCACAACTAAATAATATGAAAGGTGTTCATACACCACAAATCGCCTAAGAGACTATGACGGTTTTGCCCTTTTATTTGAATTGAGTTTTGTCCAATGGCTTCATATGCTTTAAATGGGTCTAATACCTATTCAAGGACTCAAAAATATTTGGTAGTTATTCACAACAAAATGATTTGAAAGGTGTTCATACACCACAAATCTCCTAAGAGACTATGACGGTTTTACCCTTTAATTTGGATGGAGTTTGATCCAAGGGCTTCATATTCTTTAAAAATATCTAATACCTATTCAAGGACTTAAAAATATTTGGTAATTATTCACAACTAAATAATATGAAAGGTGTTCATACACCACAAATCGCCTAAGAGACTATGACGGTTGTACCTTTGATTTGAAATAAGTTTGATCCAAGGGCTTCATATGATTTAAATATACCTAATACCAATTCAATGAGTGTAAAGTATTTGGTAATTAAGCACCAAAAATGATTTGAATGTTGTTCATACACCAAAAAACGTCTAAGAGACTTTGACGGTTTAACCCTTTGATTTGAATTGAGGTTGATCCAAGGACTTCATATGCTTTAAAAAGAACTAATACCTTCTCAAGGAATCAAAAAATATTTGGTAATTATTCACAACAAAATGATTTGAAAGGTGTTCATTCACCGCAAATCGCCTAACAGACTATGACAGTTTTGCCCTTTTATTTGAATTGAGATTGGTCCAATGGCTTCATATGCTTTAAATAGGTCTAGTACCTATTCAAGAACTCAAAAATATTTGGTAGTTATTCACAACAAAATAATTTGAAAGGTTTTCATACACCACAAATATCCTAAGAGACTATGACAGTTTTACCCTTTAATTTGGATTGAGTTTGATCCAAGGGCTTCATATTCTTTAAACATATCTAATACCTATTCAAGGACTTAAAAATATTTGGTAATTATTCACAACTAAATAATATGAAAGGTGTTCATACACCACAAATCGCCTAAGAGACTATGACGGTTTTACCTTTGATTTGAAATAAGTTTGATCCAACGGCTTCATATGATGGAAATATACCTAATACCAATTCAAGGAGTGAAAAGTGTTTGGTAATTAAGCACCAAAAATGATTTTAAAGGTGTTCATACACAAAAAATCGTCTAAGAGGCTATGACGATTTTACCCTTTGATTTGAATTGAGTTAGATCCAAGGGCTTCATATGATTTAAATATATCTAATATTTATTCAAGGACTAAAATTTTTTTAGTAATTATTGAAGACAAAATGATTTGAAAGGTTTTCATACACCACAAATCGCCTAAGAGACTATGACGGTTTTACCCTTTGATATGAAATAAGTTTAATCCAAGGGTTTCATATGATTGAAATATATCTAATACCTATTGAACGAGTCAATAATATTTGGTAATTAAGCACAAAAATTAATTTGAAAGGTGTTCATACACCTCAAATCCCCTAAGAGACTATGACGGTTTAACCCTTTGATTTGAATTGAGGTTGATCCAAGGACTTCATATGCTTTAAAAAGATCAAAAACTTCTCAAGGAATCAAAAAATATTTGGTAATTATTCACAACAAAATGATTTGAAAGGTGTTCATTCACCGCAAATCGCTTAAGAGACTATGACGGTTTTTCCCTTTTATTTGAATTGAGTTTGGTCCAATGGCTTCATATGCTTTAAATAGGTCTAGTTCCAATTCAGGGACTCAAAAATATTTAGTAGTTATTCACAACAAAATGATTTGAAACGTGTTCATACACCACAAATCTCCTAAGAGACTATGACGGTTTTACCCTTTAATTTGGATTGAGTTTGATCCAAGGGCTTCATATTCTTTAAACATATCTAATACCTAATCAAGGACATAAAAATATTTGGTAATTATTCACAACTAAATAATATAAAAGGTGTTCATACACCACAAATCGCCTAAGAGACTATGACGGTTTTACCTTTGATTTGAAATAAGTTTGATCCAAGGGCTTCATATGATTTAAATATACCTAATACCAATTCAATGAGTGTAAAGTATTTGGTAATTAAGCACCAAAAATGATTTGAAAGTTGTTCATACACCAAAAATCGTCTAAGAGGCTTTGACGATTTTACCCTTTGATTTGAATTGAGTTAGATCCAAGGGATTCATATGATTTAAATATATCTAATATGTATTCAAGGACTCATATTTTTTTAGTAATTATTGAAGACAAAATTATTTGAAAGGTTTTCATACACCATAAATCGCCTATGAGACTATGACGGTTTAACCCTTAGATATGAAATAAGTTTAATCCAAGGGTTTCATATGATTGAAATATATCTAATACCTATTGAACGAGTCAATAATAGTTGTTAATTAAGCACAAAAAATGATTTGAAAGGTGTTCATACACCTCAAATCCCCTAAGAGACTATGACGGTTTAACCCTTTGATTTGAATTGAGGTTGATCCAAGGACTTCATATGCTTTAAAAAGATCTAATACCTTCTCAAGGAATCAAAAAATATTTGGTTATTATTCACTACAAAATGATTTCAAAGCTGTTCATTCACCGCAAATCGTCTAAGAGACTATGACGGTTTTGCCCTTTTATTTGAATTGAGTTTGGTCCAATGGCTTCATATACTTTAAATAGGTCTAGTACCTATTCAAGAACTCAAAAATATTTGGTAGTTATTCACAACAAAATGATTTGAAAGGTGTTTACACACCACAAATCGCCTAAGAGACTATGACGGTTTTACCCTTTAATTTGGATTGAGTTTGATCCAAGGGCTTCATATTCTTTAAACATATCTAATACCTATTCAAGGACTTAAAAATATTTGGTAATTATTCACAACTAAATAATATGAAAGGTGTTCATACACCACAAATCGCCTAAGAGACTATGACGGTTTTACCTTTGATTTGAAATAAGTTTGATCCAAGGGCTTCATATGATTTAAATATACCTAATACCAATTCAATGAGTGTAAAGTATTTGGTAATTAAGCACCAAAAATGATTTGAATGTTGTTCATACACCAAAAAACGTCTAAGAGACTTTGACGGTTTAACCCTTTGATTTGAATTGAGGTTGATCCAAGGACTTCATATGCTTTAAAAAGAACTAATACCTTCTCAAGGAATCAAAAAATATTTGGTAATTGTTCACAACAAAATGATTTGAAAGGTGTTCATTCACCGCAAATCGCCTAACAGACTATGACAGTTTGGCCCTTTTATTTGAATTGAGATTGGTCCAATGGCTTAATATGCTTTAAATAGGTCTAGTACCTATTCAAGAACTCAAAAATATTTGGTAGTTATTCACAACAAAATGATTTGAAAGGTGTTCATACACCACAAATATCCTAAGAGACTATGACAGTTTTACCCTTTAATTTGGATTGAGTTTGATCCAAGGGCTTCATATTCTTTAAACATATCTAATACCTATTCAAGGACTTAAAAATATTTGGAAATTATTCACAACTAAATAATATGAAAGGTGTTCAAACACCACAAATCGCCTAAGAGACTATGACGGTTTTGCCCTTTAATTTGAATTGAGTTTGGTCCAATGGCTTCATATGCTTTAAATAGGTCTAGTACCTATTCAAGGACTCAAAAATATTTGGTAGTTATTCACAACAAAATGATTTCAAAGGTGTTCATACACCACAAATCTCCTAAGAGACTATGACGGTTTTACCCTTTAATTTGGAGGGAGTTTGATCCAAGGGCTTCATATTCTTTAAAAATATCTAATACCTATTCAAGGACTTAAAAATATTTGGTAATTATTCACAACTAAATAATATGAAAGGTGTTCATACACCACAAATCGCCTAAGAGACTATAACGGTTTTACCTTTGATTTGAAATAAGTTTGATCCAAGGGCTTCATATGATTTAAATATACCTAATACCAATTCAATGAGTGTAAAGTATTTGGTAATTAAGCACCAAAAATGATTTGAAAGTTGTTCATACACCAAAAATCGTCTAAGAGGCTATGACGATTTTACCCTTTGATTTGAATTGAGTTAGATCCAAGTGCTTCATATGATTTAAATATATTTAATATCTATTCAAGGACTCAAATTTTTTTAGTAATTATTGAAGACAAAATGATTTGAAAGGTTATCATACACCACAAATCGCCTAAGAGACTATGACGGTTTTACCCTTTGATATGAAATAAGTTTGATCCAAGGGTTTCATATGATTGAAATATATCTAATACAAATTGAACCAGTCTATAATATTTGTTAATTAAGCACAAAAAATGACTTTAAAGGTGTTCATACACCTCAAATCCCCTAAGAGACTATGACGGTTTAACCCTTTGATTTGAATTGAGGTTGATCCAAGGACTTCATATGCTTTAAAAAGATCTAATACCTTCTCAAGGAATCAAAAAATATATGGTAATTATTCACAACAAAATGATTTGAAAGGTGTTCATTCACCGCAAATCGCCTAAGAGACTATGATGGTTTTGCCCTTTTATTTAAATTGAGTTTGGTCCAATGGTTTCATATGCTTTAAATAGGTCTAGTACCTATTCAAGGACTCAAAAATATTTGGTAGTTATTCACAACAAAATGATTTGAAAGGTGTTCATACACCACAAATCTCCTAAGAGACTATGACGGTTTTACCCTTTAATTTGGATTGAGTTTGATCCAAGGGCTTCATATTCTTTAAACATATCTAATACCTATTCAAGGACTTAAAAATATTTGGTAATTATTCACAACTAAATAATATAAAAGGTGTTTATACACCACAAATCGCCTAAGAGACTATGACGGTTTTACCTTTGATTTGAAATAAGTTTGATCCAAGGGCTTCATATGATTTAAATATACCTAATACCAATTCAATGAGTGTAAAGTATTTGGTAATTAAGCACCAAAAATGATTTCAAAGTTGTTCATACACCAAAACTCGTCTTAGAGGCTATGACGATTTTACCCTTTGATTTGAATTGAGTTAGATCCAAGGGCTTCATATGATTTAAATATATCTAATATCTATTCAAGGACTCAAATTTTTTTAGTAATTATTGAAGACAAAATTATTTGAAAGGTTTTCATACACCACAAATCGCCTAAGAGACTAGGACGGTTTTACCCTTTGATATGAAATAAGTTTGATCCAAGGGTTTCATATGATTGAAATATATCTAATACCTATTGAACGAGTCAATAATATTTGTTAATTAAGCACAAAAAATGATTTGAAAAGTGTTCATACACCTCAAATCCCCTAAGAGACTATGACGGTTTAACCCTTTGATTTGAATTGAGGTTGATCCAAGGACTTCATATGCTTTAAAAAGATCTAATACCTTCTCAAGGAATCAAAAAATATTTGGTAATTATTCAAAACAAAATGATCTGAAAGGTGTTCATTCACCGCAAATCGCTTAAGAGACTATGACGGTTTTGCCCTTTTATTTGAATTGAGTTTGGTCCAAGGGCTTCATTTGCTTTAAATAGGTCTAGTACCTATTAAAGGACTCAAAAATATTTGGTAATTATTCACAACGAAATGATTTGAAAGGTGTTCATACACCACAAATCGCCTAAGAGACTCTGACGGTTTTACCTTTGATTTGAAATAAGTTTGATCCAACGGCTTCATATGATGGAAATATACCTAATACCAATTCAAGGAGTGAAAAGTGTTTGGTAATTAAGCACCAAAAATGATTTTAAAGGTGTTCATACACAAAAAATCGTCTAAGAGGCTATGACGATTTTACCCTTTGATTTGAATTGAGTTAGATCCAAGGGCTTCATATGATTTAAATATATCTAATATTTATTCAAGGACTCAAATTTTTTTAGTAATTATTGAAGACAAAATGATTTGAAAGGTTTTCATACACCACAAATCGCCTAAGAGACTATGACGGTTTTACCCTTTGATATGAAATAAGTTTAATCCAAGGGTTTCATATGATTGAAATATATCTAATACCTATTGAACGAGTCAATAATATTTGGTAATTAAGCACAAAAATTAATTTGAAAGGTGTTCATACACCTCAAATCCCCTAAGAGACTATGACAGTTTAACCCTTTGATTTGAATTGAGGTTGATCCAAGGACTTCATATGCTTTAAAAAGATCAAAAACTTCTCAAGGAATCAAAAAATATTTGGTAATTATTCACAACAAAATGATTTGAAAGGTGTTCATTCACCGCAAATCGCTTAAGAGACTATGACGGTTTTTCCCTTTTATTTGAATTGAGTTTGGTCCAATGGCTTCATATGCTTTAAATAGGTCTAGTTCCAATTCAGGGACTCAAAAATATTTAGTAGTTATTCACAACAAAATGATTTGAAACGTGTTCATACACCATAAATCTCCTAAGAGACTATGACGGTTTTACCCTTTAATTTGGATTGAGTTTGATCCAAGGGCTTCATATTCTTTAAACATATCTAATACCTAATCAAGGACATAAAAATATTTGGTAATTATTCACAACTAAATAATATAAAAGGTGTTCATACACCACAAATCGCCTAAGAGACTATGACGGTTTTACCTTTGATTTGAAATAAGTTTGATCCAAGGGATTCATATGATTTAAATATACCTAATACCAATTCAATGAGTGTAAAGTATTTGGTAATTAAGCACCAAAAATGATTTGAAAGTTGTTCATACACCAAAAATCGTCTAAGAGGCTATGACGATTTTACCCTTTGATTTGAATTGAGTTAGATCCAAGTGCTTCATATGATTTAAATATATCTAATATCTATTCAAGGACTCAAATTTTTTTAGTAATTATTGAAGACAAAATGATTTGAAAGGTTATCATACACCACAAATCGCCTAAGAGACTATGACGGTTTTACCCTTTGATATGAAATAAGTTTGATCCAAGGGTTTCATATGATTGAAATATATCTAATACAAATTGAACCAGTCTATAATATTTGTTAATTAAGCACAAAAAATGACTTTAAAGGTGTTCATACACCTCAAATCCCCTAAGAGACTATGACGGTTTAACCCTTTGATTTGAATTGAGGTTGATCCAAGGACTTCATATGCTTTAAAAAGATCTAATACCTTCTCAAGGAATCAAAAAATATATGGTAATTATTCACAACAAAATGATTTGAAAGGTGTTCATTCACCGCAAATCGCCTAAGAGACTATGATGGTTTTGCCCTTTTATTTAAATTGAGTTTGGTCCAATGGTTTCATATGCTTTAAATAGGTCTAGTACCTATTCAAGGACTCAAAAATATTTGGTAGTTATTCACAACAAAATGATTTGAAAGGTGTTCATACACCACAAATCTCCTAAGAGACTATGACGGTTTTACCCTTTAATTTGGATTGAGTTTGATCCAAGGGCTTCATATTCTTTAAACATATCTAATACCTATTCAAGGACTTAAAAATATTTGGTAATTATTCACAACTAAATAATATAAAAGGTGTTTATACACCACAAATCGCCTAAGAGACTATGACGGTTTTACCTTTGATTTGAAATAAGTTTGATCCAAGGGCTTCATATGATTTAAATATACCTAATACCAATTCAATGAGTGTAAAGTATTTGGTAATTAAGCACCAAAAATGATTTGAAAGTTGTTCATACACCAAAAATCGTCTAAGAGGCTTTGACGATTTTACCCTTTGATTTGAATTGAGTTAGATCCAAGGGCTTCATATGATTTAAATATATCTAATATGTATTCAAGGACTCATATTTTTTTAGTAATTATTGAAGACAAAATTATTTGAAAGGTTTTCATACACCATAAATCGCCTAAGAGACTATGACGGTTTTACCCTTAGATATGAAATAAGTTTAATCCAAGGGTTTCATATGATTGAAATATATCTAATACCTATTGAACGAGTCAATAATAGTTGTTAATTAAGCACAAAAAATGATTTCAAAGGTGTTCATACACCTCAAATCCCCTAAGAGACTATGACGGTTTAACCCTTTGATTTGAATTGAGGTTGATCCAAGGACTTCATATGCTTTAAAAAGATCTAATACCTTCTCAAGGAATCAAAAAATATTTGGTTATTATTCACTACAAAATGATTTCAAAGCTGTTCATTCACCGCAAATCGTCTAAGAGACTATGACGGTTTTGCCCTTTTATTTGAATTGAGTTTAGTCCAATGGCTTCATATACTTTAAATAGGTCTAGTACCTATTCAAGAACTCAAAAATATTTGGTAGTTATTCACAACAAAATGATTTGAAAGGTGTTTATACACCACAAATCGCCTAAGAGACTATGACGGTATTACCCTTTAATTTGGATTGAGTTTGATCCAAGGGCTTCATATTCTTTAAACATATCTAATACCTATTCAAGGACTTAAAAATATTTGGTAATTATTCACAACTAAATAATATGAAAGGTGTTCATACACCACAAATCGCCTAAGAGACTATGACGGTTTTACCTTTGATTTGAAATAAGTTTGATCCAAGGGCTTCATATGATTTAAATATACCTAATACCAATTCAATGAGTGTAAAGTATTTGGTAATTAAGCACCAAAAATGATTTGAATGTTGTTCATACACCAAAAAACGTCTAAGAGACTTTGACTGTTTAACCCTTTGATTTGAATTGAGGTTGATCCAAGGACTTCATATGCTTTAAAAAGAACTAATACCTTCTCAAGGAATCAAAAAATATTTGGTAATTATTCACAACAAAATGATTTGAAAGGTGTTCATTCACCGCAAATCGCCTAACAGACTATGACAGTTTTGCCCTTTTATTTGAATTGAGATTGGTCCAATGGCTTCATATGCTTTAAATAGGTCTAGTACCTATTCAAGAACTCAAAAATATTTGGTAGTTATTCACAACAAAATAATTTGAAAGGTGTTCATACACCACAAATATCCTAAGAGACTATGACAGTTTTACCCTTTAATTTGGATTGAGTTTGATCCAAGGGCTTCATATTCTTTAAACATATCTAATACCTATTCAAGGACTTAAAAATATTTGGTAATTATTCACAACTAAATAATATGAAAGGTGTTCATACACCACAAATCGCCTAAGAGACTATGACGGTTTTGCCCTTTTATTTGAATTGAGTTTTGTCCAATGGCTTCATATGCTTTAAATGGGTCTAATACCTATTCAAGGACTCAAAAATATTTGGTAGTTATTCACAACAAAATGATTTGAAAGGTGTTCATACACCACAAATCTCCTAAGAGACTATGACGGTTTTACCCTTTAATTTGGATGGAGTTTGATCCAAGGGCTTCATATTCTTTAAAAATATCTAATACCTATTCAAGGACTTAAAAATATTTGGTAATTATTCACAACTAAATAATATGAAAGGTGTTCATACACCACAAATCGCCTAAGAGACTATGACGGTTTTACCTTTGATTTGAAATAAGTTTGATCCAAGGGCTTCATATGATTTAAATATACCTAATACCAATTCAATGAGTGTAAAGTATTTGGTAATTAAGCACCAAAAATGATTTGAAAGTTGTTCAAACACCAAAAATCGTCTAAGAGGCTATGACGATTTTACCCTTTGATTTGAATTGAGTTAGATCCAAGTGCTTCATATGATTTAAATATATCTAATATCTATTCAAGGACTCAAATTTTTTTAGTAATTATTGAAGACAAAATGATTTGAAAGGTTTTCATACACCACAAATCGCCTAAGAGACTATGACGGTTTTACCCTTTGATATGAAATAAGTTTGATCCAAGGGTTTCATATGATTGAAATATATCTAATACAAATTGAACCAGTCTATAATATTTGTTAATTAAGCACAAAAAATGATTTTAAAGGTGTTCATACACCTCAAATCCCCTAAGGGACTATGACGGTTTAACCCTTTGATTTGAATTGAGGTTGATCCAAGGACTTCATATGCTTTAAAAAGATCTAATACCTTCTCAAGGAATCAAAAAATATTTGGTAATTATTCACAACAAAATGATTTGAAAGGTGTTCATTCACCGCAAATCGCCTAAGAGACTATGACGGTTTTGCCCTTTTATTTAAATTGAGTTTGGTCCAATGGTTTCATATGCTTTAAATAGGTCTAGTACCTATTCAAGGACTCAAAAATATTTGGTAGTTATTCACAACAAAATGATTTGAAAGGTGTTCATACACCACAAATCTCCTAAGAGACTATGACGGTTTTACCCTTTAATTTGGATTGAGTTTGATCCAAGGGCTTCATATTCTTTAAACATATCTAATACCTATTCAAGGACTTAAAAATATTTGGTAATTATTCACAACTAAATAATATGAAAGGTGTTCATACACCACAAATCGCCTAAGAGGCTCTGACGATTTTACCCTTTGATTTGAATTAAGTTAGATCCAAGGGCTTCATATGATTTAAATATATCTAATATATCTTCAAGGACTCAAATTTTTTTAGTAATTATTGAAGACAAAATGATTTGAAAGCTTTTCATACTCCACAAATCGCCTAAGAGACTAGGACGGTTTTACCCTTTGATATGAAATAAGTTTGATCCAAGGGTTTCATATGATTTAAATATTTCTAATACCTATTGAGGGAGTAAATAATATTTGGTAATTAAGCACAAAAAATGATTTGAAAGGTGTTCATACACCTCAAATCCCCTAAGAGACTATGACGGTTTTACCCTTTGATTTGAATTGAGGTTGATCCAAGGACATCATATGCTTTAAAAAGATCTAATACCTTCTCAAGGAATCAAAAAAATATTTGGTAATTATTCCCAACAAAATGATTTGAAAGGTGTTTATTCACCAAAAATCGCCTAAGAGACTATGACGGTTTTGCCCTTTTATTTGAATTGAGTTTGGTCTAAGGGCTTCATTTGCTTTAAATAGGTCTAGTACCGATTAAAGGACTCTAAAATATTTGGTAATTATTCACAACGAAATGATTTGAAAGGTTTTCATACACCACAAATCGCCTAAGAGACTATGACGGTTTTAACCTTTAATTTGGATTGAGTTTGATCCAAGGGCTTCATATTCTTAAAACATATCTAATACCTATTCAAGGACTTAAAAATATTTGGTAATTATTCACAACTAAATAATATGAAAGGTGTTCATACACCACAAATCGCCTAAGAGACTATGACGGTTTTACCTTTGATTTGAAATACGTTTGACCCAACGGCTTCATATGATGGAAATATACCTAATGCCAATTCAAGGAATGCAAAGTGTTTGGTAATTAAGCACCAAAAATGATTTTAATGGTGTTCATACACCAAAAATCGTCTAAGAGGCTATGACGATTTTACCCTTTGATTTGAATTGAGTTAGATCCAAGGGCTTCATATGATTTAAATATATCTAATATATCTTCAAGGACTCAAATTTTTTTAGTAATTATTGAAGACAAAATGATTTGAAAGGTTTTCATACACCACAAATCGCCTAATAGACTATGACGGTTTTACCCTTTGATATGAAATAAGTTTGATCCAAGGGTTTCATATGATTGAAATATATCTAATACCTATTGAAGGAGTCAATAATATTTGGTAATTAAGCCCAAAAAATGATTTGAAAGGTGTTCATACACCTCAAATCCCCTAAGAGACTATGACGGTTTTACCCTGTGATTTGAATTGAGGTGGATCCAAGGACTTCATATGCTTTAAAAATATCTAATACCTTCTCAAGGAATCAAAAAAATATTTGGTAATTATTCCCAACAAAATGATTTGAAAGGTGTTCATTCACCGCAAATCGCCTAAGAGACTATGACGGTTTTACCCTTTTATTTGAATTGAGTTTGGTCCAAGGGCTTCATATGCTTTAAATAGATATATTACCTATTCAAGGACTCAAAAATATTTGGTAATTATTCACAACAAAATGATTTGAAAGGTGTTCATACACCACAAATCGCCTAAGAGACTATGACGTTTTTACCCTTTAATTTGGATTGAGTTTGATCCAAGAGTTTCATATTCTTTAAACATATCTAATACCTATTCAAGGACTTAAAAATATTTGGTAATTATTCACAACTAAATAATATGAAAGGTGTTCATACACCACAAATCGCCTAAGAGACTATGACGGTTTTACCTTTGATTTGAAATACGTTTGATCCAACGGCTTCATATGATGGAAATATACCTAATGCCAATTCAAGGAATGCAAAGTGTTTGGTAATTAAGCACCAAAAATGATTTTAAAGGTGTTCATACACCAAAAATCGTCTAAGAGGCTATGACGATTTTACCCTTTGATTTGAATTGAGTTAGATCCAAGGGCTTCATATGATTTAAATATATCTAATATCTATTAAAGGACTCAAAAATATTTGGTAATTATTCACAACAAAATGATTTGAAAGGTGTTCATACACCACAAATCGCCTAAGGGACTATGACAGTTTTACCATTTAATTTGGATTGAGTTTGATCCAAGGGCTTCATTTGCTTTAAACATATCTAATACCTATGCAAGGACTTAAAAATATTTGGTAAATATTCACAACTAAATAATATGAATGGTGTTCATACACCACAAATCGCCTAAGAGACTATGACGGTTTTACCCTTTGATTTGAATTGAGTTAGATCCAAGGGCTTCATATGATTTAAATATATCTAATATCTATTCAAGAACTCAAAAATATTTGGAAATTATTCACAAATATATAATATGAAAGGTGTTCATACACCATAAAGCGCCTAAGAGAAGATGACAGTTTTACACTTTGATTTGAAATAAGTTTAATTCAAGTGCTTCTTATGATTGAAATATACCTAATAAAAATTCATGGAGTGAAAAGTATTTGGTAATTAACCACGAAAAAGGATTTGAAAGGTGCTCATACACCACAAATCACCTAAGAGACTATGACGGTTTATCTTTGATTTGAAATAAGTTTGATCTAAGGGCTTCATATGCTTTATACATATCTAATACCTATTAAAGGACTCAAAAATATTTGGAAATTATGGATAACAAAATAATATGAAAGGTGTTCATACACCACAAATCGCCTAAGATACTACGACGATTTTACCCTTTGATTTGAAATAAGTTTGATCCAAGGGCTTTATATGATTGAAATATACCTAATACCAATTTAAGGAGTGAAAAGTGTTTGGTAATTAAACACCAAAAATGATTTTAAAGGTGTTCATACACCAAAAATCGCCTAAGAGGCTATGACGGTTTTACCCTTTGATTTGAATTGAGTTAGATCCAAGGGCTTCATATGATTTAAATATATCTAATATTTATTCAAGGACTCAAACTTTTTTTGGTTATTATTGAAGACAAAATGATTTGAAACATTTTCATTCACCACAAATCGCCTAAGAGACTATGAAGGTTTTACCCTTTGATATGAAATAAGTTTGATCCAAGGGTTTCATATGATTGAAATATATCTAATACCTATTGAAGGAGTCAATAATATTTGGTAATTAAGCACAAAAAATAATGTGAAAGGTGTTCATACACCTCAAATCCCCTAAGCGACTATGACGGTTTTACCCTTTAATTTGGATTGAGTTTGATCCAAGGGCTTCATATTCTTAAAAAATATCTAATACCTATTCAAGGACTTTAAAATATTTGGTAATTATTCACAACTAAATAATATGAAAGGTGTTCATACACCACAAATCGCCTAAGAGACTATGACGGTTTTACCTTTGATTTGAAATAAGTTTGATCCAAGGGCTTCATATGATTTAAATATACCTAATACCAATTCAATGAGTGTAAAGTATTTGGTAATTAAGCACCAAAAATGATTTGAAAGTTGTTCAAACACCAAAAATCGTCTAAGAGGCTATGACGATTTTACCCTTTGATTTGAATTGAGTTAGATCCAAGTGCTTCATATGATTTAAATATATCTAATATCTATTCAAGGACTCAAATTTTTTTAGTAATTATTGAAGACAAAATGATTTGAAAGGTTTTCATACACCACAAATCGCCTAAGAGACTATGACGGTTTTACCCTTTGATATGAAATAAGTTTGATCCAAGGGTTTCATATGATTGAAATATATCTAATACAAATTGAACCAGTCTATAATATTTGTTAATTAAGCACAAAAAATGATTTTAAAGGTGTTCATACACCTCAAATCCCCTAAGGGACTATGACGGTTTAACCCTTTGATTTGAATTGAGGTTGATCCAAGGACTTCATATGCTTTAAAAAGATCTAATACCTTCTCAAGGAATCAAAAAATATTTGGTAATTATTCACAACAAAATGATTTGAAAGGTGTTCATTCACCGCAAATCGCCTAAGAGACTATGACGGTTTTGCCCTTTTATTTAAATTGAGTTTGGTCCAATGGTTTCATATGCTTTAAATAGGTCTAGTACCTATTCAAGGACTCAAAAATATTTGGTAGTTATTCACAACAAAATGATTTGAAAGGTGTTCATACACCACAAATCTCCTAAGAGACTATGACGGTTTTACCCTTTAATTTGGATTGAGTTTGATCCAAGGGCTTCATATTCTTTAAACATATCTAATACCTATTCAAGGACTTAAAAATATTTGGTAATTATTCACAACTAAATAATATGAAAGGTGTTCATACACCACAAATCGCCTAAGAGACTATGACGGTTTTACCTTTGATTTGAAATAAGTTTGATCCAAGGGCTTCATATGATTTAAATATACCTAATACCAATTCAATGAGTGTAAAGTATTTGGTAATTAAGCACCAAAAATGATTTGAAAGTTGTTCATACACCAAAAATCGTCTAAGAGGCTCTGACGATTTTACCCTTTGATTTGAATTAAGTTAGATCCAAGGGCTTCATATGATTTAAATATATCTAATATATCTTCAAGGACTCAAATTTTTTTAGTAATTATTGAAGACAAAATGATTTGAAAGGTTTTCATACACCACAAATCGCCTAAGAGACTAGGACGGTTTTACCCTTTGATATGAAATAACTTTGATCCAAGGGTTTCATATGATTTAAATATTTGTAATACCTATTGAGGGAGTAAATAATATTTGGTAATTAAGCACAAAAAATGATTTGAAAGGTGTTCATACACCTCAAATCCCCTAAGAGACTATGACGGTTTTACCCTTTGATTTGAATTGAGGTTGATCGAAGGACATCATATGCTTTAAAAAGATCTAATACCTTCTCAAGGAATCAAAAAAATATTTGGTAATTATTCCCAACAAAATGATTTGAAAGGTGTTTATTCACCAAAAATCGCCTAAGAGACTATGACGGTTTTGCCCTTTTATTTGAATTGAGTTTGGTCTAAGGGCTTCATTTGCTTTAAATAGGTCTAGTACCGATTAAAGGACTCTAAAATATTTGGTAATTATTCACAACGAAATGATTTGAAAGGTTTTCATACACCACAAATCGCCTAAGAGACTATGACGGTTTTACCCTTTAATTTGGATTGAGTTTGATCCAAGGGCTTCATATTCTTAAAACATATCTAATACCTATTCAAGGACTTAAAAATATTTGGTAATTATTCACAACTAAATAATATGAAAGGTGTTCATACACCACAAATCGCCTAAGAGACTATGACGGTTTTACCTTTGATTTGAAATACGTTTGATCCAACGGCTTCATATGATGGAAATATACCTAATGCCAATTCAAGGAATGCAAAGTGTTTGGTAATTAAGCACCAAAAATGATTTTAATGGTGTTCATACACCAAAAATCGTCTAAGAGGCTATGACGATTTTACCCTTTGATTTGAATTGAGTTAGATCCAAGGGCTTCATATGATTTAAATATATCTAATATATCTTCAAGGACTCAAATTTTTTTAGTAATTATTGAAGACAAAATGATTTGAAAGGTTTTCATACACCACAAATCGCCTAATAGACTATGACGGTTTTACCCTTTGATATGAAATAAGTTTGATCCAAGGGTTTCATATGATTGAAATATATCTAATACCTATTGAAGGAGTCAATAATATTTGGTAATTAAGCCCAAAAAATGATTTGAAAGGTGTTCATACACCTCAAATCCCCTAAGAGACTATGACGGTTTTACCCTTTGATTTGAATTGAGGTGGATCCAAGGACTTCATATGCTTTAAAAATATCTAATACCTTCTCAAGGAATCAAAAAAATATTTGGTAATTATTCCCAACAAAATGATTTGAAAGGTGTTCATTCACCGCAAATCGCCTAAGAGACTATGACGGTTTTACCCTTTTATTTGAATTGAGTTTGGTCCAAGGGCTTCATATGCTTTAAATAGATATATTACCTATTCAAGGACTCAAAAATATTTGGTAATTATTCACAACAAAATGATTTGAAAGGTGTTCATACACCACAAATCGCCTAAGAGACTATGACATTTTTACCCTTTAATTTGGATTGAGTTTGATCCAAGAGTTTCATATTCTTTAAACATATCTAATACCTATTCAAGGACTTAAAAATATTTGGTAATTATTCACAACTAAATAATATGAAAGGTGTTCATACACCACAAATCGCCTAAGAGACTATGACGGTTTTACCTTTGATTTGAAATACGTTTGATCCAACGGCTTCATATGATGGAAATATACCTAATGCCAATTCAAGGAATGCAAAGTGTTTGGTAATTAAGCACCAAAAATGATTTTAAAGGTGTTCATACACCAAAAATCGTCTAAGAGGCTATGACGATTTTACCCTTTGATTTGAATTGAGTTAGATCCAAGGGCTTCATATGATTTAAATATATCTAATATCTATTAAAGGACTCAAAAATATTTGGTAATTATTCACAACAAAATGATTTGAAAGGTGTTCATACACCACAAATCGCCTAAGGGACTATGACAGTTTTACCATTTAATTTGGATTGAGTTTGATCCAAGGGCTTTATTTGCTTTAAACATATCTAATACCTATGCAAGGACTTAAAAATATTTGGTAAATATTCACAACTAAATAATATGAATGGTGTTCATACACCACAAATCGCCTAAGAGACTATGACGGTTTTACCCTTTGATTTGAATTGAGTTAGATCCAAGGGCTTCATATGATTTAAATATATCTAATATCTATTCAAGAACTCAAAAATATTTGGAAATTATTCACAAATATATAATATGAAAGGTGTTCATACACCATAAAGCGCCTAAGAGAAGATGACAGTTTTACACTTTGATTTGAAATAAGTTTAATTCAAGTGCTTCTTATGATTGAAATATACCTAATAAAAATTCATGGAGTGAAAAGTATTTGGTAATTAACCACGAAAAAGGATTTGAAAGGTGCTCATACACCACAAATCACCTAAGAGACTATGACGGTTTATCTTTGATTTGAAATAAGTTTGATCTAAGGGCTTCATATGCTTTATACATATCTAATACCTATTAAAGGACTCAAAAATATTTGGAAATTATTGATAACAAAATAATATGAAAGGTGTTCATACACCACAAATCGCCTAAGATACTACGACGATTTTACCCTTTGATTTGAAATAAGTTTGATCCAAGGGCTTTATATGATTGAAATATACCTAATACCAATTTAAGGAGTGAAAAGTGTTTGGTAATTAAACACCAAAAATGATTTTAAAGGTGTTCATACACCAAAAATCGCCTAAGAGGCTATGACGATTTTACCCTTTGATTTGAATTGAGTTAGATCCAAGGGCTTCATATGATTTAAATATATCTAATATTTATGCAAGGACTCACACTTTTTTTGGTTATTATTGAAGACAAAATGATTTGAAACATTTTCATTCACCACAAATCGCCTAAGAGACTATGAAGGTTTTACCCTTTGATATGAAATAAGTTTGATCCAAGGGTTTCATATGATTGAAATATATCTAATACCTATTGAAGGAGTCAATAATATTTGGTAATTAAGCACAAAAAATAATTTGAAAGGTGTTCATACACCTCAAATCCCCTAAGAGACTATGACGGTTTTACCCTTTAATTTGGATTGAGTTTGATCCAAGGGCTTCATATTCTTAAAAAATATCTAATACCTATTCAAGGACTTTAAAATATTTGGTAATTAATCACAACTAAATAATATGAAAGGTGTTCATACACCACAAATCGCCTAAGAGACTATGACGGTTTTACCTTTGATTTGAAATCAGTTTGATCCAAGGGCTTCATATGAAGGAAATATACCTAATACCAATTCAATGAGTGTAAAGTATTTGGTAATTAAGCACCAAAAATGATTTGAAAGTTGTTCATACACCAAAAATCGTCTAAGAGACTATGACGGTTTTACCCTTTGATATGAAATAAGTTTAATCGAAGGGTTTCATATGATTGAAATATATCTAATACCTATTGAACGAGTCAATAATATTTGTTAATTAAGCACAAATAAAGATTTGAAAGGTGTTCATACACCTCAATTCCCCTAAGAGACTATGACGATTTAACCCTTTGATTTGAATTGAGGTTGATCCAAGGACTTCATATGCTTTAAAAAGAACTAATACCTTCTCAAGGAATCAAAAAATATTTGGTAATTATTCACAACAAAATGATTTGAAAGGTGTTCATTCACCGCAAATCGCCTAAGAGACTATGACGGTTTTACCCTTTAATTTGGATTGAGTTTGATCCAACGGCTTCATATTCTTTAAACATATCTAATACCTAATCAAGGACTCAATTTTTTTAGTAATTATTGAAGACAAAATAATATGAAAGGTGTTCATACACCACAAATCGCCTAAGAGACTACGACGATTTTACCCTTTGATTTGAAATAAGTTTGATCCAAGGGCTTTATATGATTGAAATATACCTAATACCAATTTAAGGAGTGAAAAGTGTTTGGTAATTAAACACCAAAAATGATTTTAAAGGTTTTCATACACTAAAAATCGCCTAAGAGGCTATGACGGTTTTACCCTTTGATTTGAATTGAGTTAGATCCAAGGGCTTCATATGATTTAAATATATCTAATATTTATTCAAGGACTCAAACTTTTTTTGGTTATTATTGAAGACAAAATGATTTGAAAGGTTTTCATTCACCACAAATCGCCTAAGAGACTATGAAGGTTTTACCCTTTGATATGAAATAAGTTTGATCCAAGGGTTTCATATGATTGAAATATATCTAATACCTATTGAAGGAGTCAATAATATTTGGTAATTAAGCACAAAAATAATATGAAAGGTGTTCATACACCTCAAATCCCCTAAGAGACTATGACTGTTTTACCATTGATTTGAAATAAGTTTAATCCAAGGGCTTCATATGATTGAAATATACTTAATACCAATTAAAGGAGTGAAAAGTATTTGGTAATTAAGCACAAAAAATGATTTGAAAGTTGTTCATACACCAAAAATCGCCTAAGAGACTATGACGGTTTTACCCTTTGATTTGAATTGAGTTAGATCCAAGGGTTTCATATGATTTAAATATATCTAATATCTATTCAAGGACTCAAATTTTTTTAGTAATTATTGAAGACAAAATGATTTGAAAGGTTTTCATACACCACAAATCGCCTAATAGACTATGACGGTTTTACCCTTTGATATGAAATAAGTTTGATCCAAGGGTTTCATATGATTGAAATATATCTAATACCTATTGAAGGAGTCAATAATATTTGGTAATTAAGCCCAAAAAATGATTTGAAAGGTGTTCATACACCTCAAATCCCCTAAGAGACTATGACGGTTTTACCCTTTGATTTGAATTGAGGTTGATCCAAGGACTTCATATGCTTTAAAAAGATCTAATACCTTCTCAAGGAATAAAAAAAATATTTGGTAATTATTCCCAACAAAATGATTTGAAAGGTGTTCATTCACCGCAAATCGCCTAAGAGACTATGACGGTTTTACCCTTTTATTTGAATTGAGTTTGGTCCAAGGGCTTCATATGCTTTAAATAGATCTATTAGCTATTCAAGGAATCAAAAATATTTGGTAATTATTCACAACAAAATGATTTGAAAGGTGTTCATACACCACAAATCGCCTAAGAGACTATGACGTTTTTACCCTTTAATTTGGATTGAGTTTGATCCAAGAGTTTCATATTCTTTAAACATATCTAATACCTATTCAAGGAGTCATATATTTGGTAATTATTCACAACCAAAATAATATGAAAGGTGTTCATACACCACAAATCGCCTAAGAGACTACGACGATTTTACCCTTTGATTTGAAATAAGTTTGATCCAAGTGCTTTATATGATTGAAATATACCTAATACCAATTTAAGGAGTGAAAAGTGTTTGGTAATTAAAAACCAAAAATTATTTTAAAGGTGTTCATACACCAAAAATCGCCTAAGAGGCTATGACGGTTTTACCCTTTGATTTGAATTGAGTTAGATCCAAGGACTTCATATGATTTAAATATATCTAATATTTATTCAAGGACTCAAACTTTTTTTGGTTATTATTGAAGACAAAATGATTTGAAAGGTTTTCATTCACCACAAATCGCCTAAGAGACTATGAAGGTTTTACCCTTTGATATGAAATAAGTTTGATCCAAGGGTTTCATATGATTGAAATATATCTAATACCTATTGAAGGAGTCAATAATATTTGGTAATTAAGCACAAAAAATAATTTGAAAGGTGTTCATACACCTCAAATCCCCTAGGAGACTATGACGGTTTTACCCTTTGATTTGAATTGAGGTTGATCCAAGGACTTCATATGCTTTAAAAAGATCTAATACCTATTCAAGGAATCAAAATTTTTTTGGTAATTATTCCCAACAAAATGATTTGAAAGGTGTTCATTCACCGCAAATCGCCTAAGAGACGATGACGATTTTGCCCTTTTTTTGAATGGAGTATGGTCCAAGGGCATCATATGCTTTAAATAGATCTAGTACATATTCATGGACTCAAAAATATTTGGTAATTATTCACAACAAAAGGATTTGAAAGGTGTTCATACACCACAAATCGTCTAAGAGACTATGACGGTTTTACCCTTTAATTTGGATTGAGTTTGATCCAAGGGCTTCATTTGCTTTAAACATATCTAATACCTATGCAAGGACTTAAAAATATTTGGTAATTATTCACAACTAAATAATATGAAAGGTGTTCATACACCACAAATCGCCTAAGAGACTATGACTGTTTTACCTTTGATTTGAAATAAGTTTGATCCAAGGGCTTCATATGATTGAAATATACTTAATACCAATTCAAGGACTGAAAAGTATTTGGTAATTAAGCACAAAAAATGATTTGAAAGTTGTTCATACACCAAAAATCGCCTAAGAGACTATGACGGTTTTACCCTTTGATTTGAATTGAGTTAGATCCAAGGGATTCATATGATTTAAATATATCTAATATCTATTCAAGAACTCAAAAATATTTGGAAATAATTGACAAGAAAATAATATGAAAGGTGTTCATACACCACAAATCGCCTAAGAGACGATGACGGTTTTACACTTTGATTTGAAATAAGTTTAATCCAAGGGCTTCATATGATTGAAATATACCTAATACCAATTCAAGGAGTGACAAGTGTTTGGTAATTAAGCACCAAAAATGATTTTAAAGGTGTTCATACACCAAAAAGCGTCTAAGAGGCTATGACGATTTTACCCTTTGATTTGAATTGAGTTAGATCCAAGGGTTTCATATGATTTAAATATATCTAATATCTAAGACTCAATTTTTTTTAGTAATTATTGAAGACAAAATGATTTGAAAGGTTTTCATACACCACAAATCGCCAAATAGCATATGACGGTTTTACCCTTTGATATGAAATAAGTTTGATCCAAGGGTTTCATATAATTGAAATATATCTAATACCTATTGAAGGAGTCAATAATATTTGGTAATTAAGCACAAAAAAAATTTGAAAGGTGTTCATACACCTCAAATCCCCTAAGAGACTATGACGGTTTTACCCTTTGATTTGAATTGAGGTTGATCCAAAGACTTTATATGCTTTAAAAAGATCTAATACCTGCTCAAGGAATCAAAAAAATATTTGGTAATTATCCCCAACAAAATGATTTGAAAGGTGTTCATTCACCGCAAATCGCCTAAGAGACTATGACGGTTTTGCCCTTTTATTTGAATTGAGTTTGGTCCAAGGGCTTCATATGCTTTAAATAGATCTATAACCTATTCAAGGACTCAAAAATATTTTGTAATTATTCACAACAAAATGATTTGAAAGGTGTTCATACCCCACAAATCGCCTAAGAGACTATGACGTTTTTACCCTTTAATTTGGATTGAGTTTGATCCAAGGGCTTCATATTCTTTAAACATATCTAATACCTATTCAAGGACTTAAAAATATTTGGTAATTATTCACAATTAAATAATATGAAAGGTGTTCATACACCACAAATCGCCTAAGAGACTATGACGGTTTTAACTTTGATTTAAAAGAAGGTTGATCCAAGGGCTTCATATGATTGAAATATACCTAATACCAATTCAAGGAGTGAAAAGTATTTGGTAATTAAAAACCAAAAATGATTTTAAAGGTGTTCATACACCAAAAATTGCCAAAGAGACTATGACGATTTTACCCTTTGATTTGAATTGAGTTAGATCAAAGGGCTTCATATGATTTAAATATATCTAATATCTATTCAAGGACTCAATTTTTTTAGTAATTATTGAAGACAAAATGATTTGAAAGGTTTTCATTCACCACAAATCGCCTAAGAGACTATGAAGGTTTTACCCTTTGATATGAAATAAGTTTGATCCAAGGGTTTCATATGATTGAAATATATCTAATACCTATTTAAGGAGTCAATAATATTTGGTAATTAAGCACAAAAAATAATTTGAAAGGTGTTCATACACCTCAAATCCCCTAAGAGACTATGACGGTTTTACCCTTTGATTTGAATTGAGGTTGATCCAAGGACTTCATATGCTTTAAAAAGATCTAATACCTATTCAAGGAATCAAAATTTTTTTGGTAATTATTCCCAATAAAATGATTTGAAAGGTGTTCATTCACCGCAAATCGCCTAAGGGACGATGACGGTTTTGCCCTTTTTTTTGAATTGAGTTTGGTCCAAGGGCATTATATGCTTTAAATAGATCTAGTACCTATTCATGGAGTCAAAAATATTTGTTAATTATTCACAACAAAAGGATTTGAAAGGTGTTCATACATCACAAATCGTCTAAGAGACTATGACGGTTTTACCCTTTAATTTGGATTGTGTTTGATCCAAGGGCTTCATTTGCTTTAAACATATCTAATACCTATGCCAGGACTTAAACATATTTGGTAATTATTCACAACTAAATAATATGAAAGGTGTTCATACACCACAAATCGCCTAAGAGACTATGACTGTTTTACCTTTGATTTGAAATAAGTTTAATCCAAGGGCTTCATATGATTGAAATATATTTAATACCAATTCAAGGAGTGAAAATTATTTGGTAATTAAGCACAAAAAATGATTTGAAAGTTGTTCATACACCAAAAATCGCTTAAGAGACTATGACGGTTTTACCCTTTGATTTGAATTGAGTTAGATCCAAGGGTTTCATATGATTTAAATATATCTAATATCTATTCAAGAACTCAAAAATATTTGGATATAATTCACAACAAAATAATATGAAAGGTGTTCATACACCACAAATCGCCTAAGAGAGGATGACGGTTTTACCCTTTGATTTGAAATAAGTTTAATCCAAGGGCTTCATATGATTGAAATATACTTAATACCAATTCAAGGAGTGAAAAGTATTTGGTAATTAAGCACAAAAAAAGATTTGAAAGTTGTTCATACACCAAAAATCGCTTAAGAGACTATGACGGTTTTACCCTTTGATTTATATTGAGTTAGATCCTAGGGATTCATATGATTTAAATATATCTAATATCTATTCAATAACTCAAAAATATTTGGAAATAATTGACAAGAAAATAATATGAAAGGTGTTCATACACCACAAATCGCCTAAGAGACGATGACGGTTTTACACTTTGATTTGAAATAAGTTTAATCCAAGGGCTTCATATGATTGAAATATACCTAATACCAATTCAAGGAGTGACAAGTGTTTGGTAATTAAGCACCAAAAATGATTTTAAAGGTGTTGATACACCAAAAATCGTCTAAGAGGCTATGACGATTTTACCCTTTGATTTGAATTGAGTTAGATCCAAGGGTTTCATAAGATTTAAATATATCTAATATCTATTCAAGGACTCAAATTTTTTTAGTAATTATTGAAGACAAAATGATTTGAAAGGTTTTCATACACCACAAATCGCCTAGTAGACTATGACGGTTTTACCCTTTGATATGAAATAAGTTTGATCCAAGGGTTTCATATGATTGAAATGTATCTAATACCTATTAAAGGAGTCAATAATATTTGGTAATTAAGCACAAAAAATGATATGAAAGGTGTTCATACACCTCAAATCCCCTAAGAGACTATGACGGTTTTACCCTTTGATTTGAATTGAGGTTGATCCAAGGACTTCATATGCTTTAAAAAGATCTAATACCTTCTCAAGGAATCAAAAAAATATTTGGTAATTATCCCCAACAAAATGATTTGAAAGGTGTTCATTCACTGCAAATCGCCTAAGAGACTATGACGGTTTTGCCCTTTTATTTGAATTGAGTTTGGTCCAAGGGCTTCATATGATTTAAATAGATCTATTACCTATTCAAGGACTCAAAAATATTTGGTAATTATTCACAACAAAATGATTTGAAAGGTGTTCATACACCACAAATCGCCTAAGAGACTATGACGTTTTTACCCTTTAATTTGGATTGAGTTTGATCCAAGAGTTTCATATTCTTTAAACATATCTAATACCTATTCAAGGAGTCATATATTTGGTAATTATTCACAACCAAAATAATATGAAAGGTGTTCATACACCACAAATCGCCTAAGAGACTACGACGATTTTACCCTTTGATTTGAAATAAGTTTGATCCAAGTGCTTTATATGATTGAAATATACCTAATACCAATTTAAGGAGTGAAAAGTGTTTGGTAATTAAACACCAAAAATGATTTTAAAGGTGTTCATACACCAAAAATCGCCTAAGAGGCTATGACGGTTTTACCCTTTGATTTGAATTGAGTTAGATCCAAGGGCTTCATATGATTTAAACCTATCTAATATTTATTCAAGGACTCAAACTTTTTTTGGTTATTATTGAAGACAAAATGATTTGAAAGGTTTTCATTCACCACAAATCGCCTAAGAGACTATGAAGGTTTTACCCTTTGATATGAAATAAGTTTGATCCATGGGTTTCATATGATTGAAATATATCTAATACCTATTGAAGGAGTCAATAATATTTGGTAATTAAGCACAAAAAATAATTTGAAAGGTGTTCATACACCTCAAATCCCCTAGGAGACTATGACGGTTTTACCCTTTGATTTGAATTGAGGTTGATCCAAGGACTTCATATGCTTTAAAAAGATCTAATACCTATTCAAGGAATCAAATTTTTTTTGGTAATTATTCCCAACAAAATGATTTGAAAGGTGTTCATTCACCGCAAATCGCCTAAGAGACGATGACGATTTTGCCCTTTTTTTTGAATTGAGTATGGTCCAAGGGCATCATATGCTTTAAATAGATCTAGTACCTATTCATGGACTCAAAAATATTTGGTAATTATTCATAACAAAAGGATTTGAAAGGTGTTCATACACCACAAATCGTCTAAGAGACTATGACGGTTTTACCCTTTAATTTGGATTGAGTTTGATCCAAGGGCTTCATTTGCTTTAAACATATCTAATACCTATGCAAGGACTTAAAAATATTTGGTAATTATTCACAACTAAATAATATGAAAGGTGTTCATACACCACAAATCGCCTAAGAGACTAGGACTGTTTTACCTTTGATTTGAAATAAGTTTAATCCAAGGGCTTCATATGATTGAAATATACTTAATACCAATTCAAGGAGTGAAAAGTATTTGGTAATTAAGCACAAAAAATGATTTGAATGTTGTTCATACACCAAAAATCGCTTAAGAGACTATGACGGTTTTACCCTTTGATTTGAATTGAGTTAGATCCAAGGGATTCATATGATTTAAATATATCTAATATCTATTCAATAACTCAAAAATATTTGGAAATAATTGACAAGAAAATAATATGAAAGGTGTTCATACACCAGAAATCGCCTAAGAGACAATGACGGTTTTACACTTTGATTTGAAATAAGTTTAATCCAAGGGCTTCATATGATTGAAATATACCTAATACCAATTCAAGGAGTGACAAGTGTTTGGTAATTAAGCACCAAAAATGATTTTAAAGGTGTTGATACACCAAAAATCGTCTAAGAGGCTATGACGATTTTACCCTTTGATTTGAATTGAGTTAGATCCAAGGGTTTCATATGATTTAAATATATCTAATATCTATTCAAGGACTCAAATTTTTTTAGTAATTATTGAAGACAAAATGATTTGAAAGGTTTTCATACACCACAAGTCGCCTAATAGACTATGACGGTTTTACCCTTTGATATGAAATAAGTTTGATCCAAGGGTTTCATATGATTGAAATGTATCTAATACCTATTGAAGGAGTCAATAATATTTGGTAATTAAGCACAAAAAATGATTTGAAAGGTGTTCATACACCTCAAATCCCCTAAGAGACTATGACGGTTTTACCCTTTGATTTGAATTGAGGTTGATCCAAGGACTTCATATGCTTTAAAAAGATCTAATACCTTCTCAAGGAATCAAAAAAATATTTGGTAATTATCCCCAACAAAATGATTTGAAAGGTGTTCATTCACCGCAAATCGCCTAAGAGACTATGACGGTTTTGCCCTTTTATTTGAATTGAGTTTGGTCCAAGGGCTTCATATGATTTAAATAGATCTATTACCTATTCAAGGACTCAAAAATATTTGGTAATTATTCACAACAAAATGATTTGAAAGGTGTTCATACACCACAAATTGCCTAAGAGACTATGACGTTTTTACCCTTTAATTTGGATTGAGTTTGATCCAAGAGTTTGATATTCTTTAAACATATATAATACCTATTCAAGGAGTCATATATTTGGTCATTATTCACAACCAAAATAATATGAAAGGTGCTCATACACCACAAATCGCCTAAGAGACTACGACGATATTACCCTTTGATTTGAAATAAGTTTGATCCAAGTGCTTTATATGATTGAAATATACCTAATACCAATTTAAGGAGTGAAAAGTGTTTGGTAATTAAACACCAAAAATGATTTTAAAGGTGTTTGTAATAGCTCTGTTTTAGGAGCACCTTTATTAATTATTAATTATAATATTAGCTTAATTAATTTCTGAAATCCTTGTGTTTTAAATGAAAACTTATATTTGATTTTATTATTATAGTAGGAAGTTGTGCTATATTTATTGACGTAATTATTTTGAATTATATTTACGGAATTACTTTTAATAATTTAGAGCTTTATATTAATGTAAGAAATGGGTTTGAATTATTATTTTGATAACACTTTATATTTTAAAGAGATACATTAATATATTTGTGTTGGTGTATACTTAATATATTAGAGGGTGGCGTGGCAATGGAAGGGAAGGGAAGAGGTGTTGTGTGTCATGAAATTAGAACAAGAGGGGTGACTCATCAATAAAAAAAAAAAAAAAAGAAAACAAAGGGGAAGGGGGCTGGTTTCATTCGTGAAACCAGAAGAGGAAAGAGAGAAGGGAGAGCTGGGGTCGGGGAGGCGAGAAACAGAGGAAGAGGAGAGAGAGAGAGAGAGAGAGAGAGAGAGAGAGCTCGGTGGAGGAGGAGAGACGGAGGCGCTGCTCCGGTGGGAACGACGGCTGGGCGAAGGAAGGAAGAAAGAGGGAGAAGAAGCGTGCGACAGAGCCGCAATACCTCAGGCCAATTCCGGCCATCTCCGACCACTTTTCCGGCGATTAGAGAAGGAGTAAGATGGGCTAAGATCCAAAATACCTAAACCCTCTATCTAATTCAGAGATTATACTCAAAATTGGGGATTTTCTTGAGAGGGATGAAGGATTGTGCGTGAGGAGGGTTGTGTGAGTGACCGACGACCACCTCCACTACCGTTCTTGCTCACCTTGAAACCCTAACTGAGGTACTAAACACTTTCACATGGAATTGCTATTTCTTAATTTACTAGACTGAATCTATATACTTTACTTGATAGATTTCTCAAATTGTTTATGAATTCTATGAAGTCTGTTTGTGATGTTGTTACTGAATTAATGGAAATTAAGTATTGATTCTATGTTGTGGAAATTGGTAGTAGATTGATTTGAAGTATGAAATTGGGTGATATTATTTCCCGAATTTGGGCTCCATTAGAGTATGTATCTCTGGATGTTAATAACATTGATATTAGAATCTGAATTATGAAAATCAGTATAGGATTGGGTTAAGGTATGAATTCTGTTAAGATTGGAATAGATGGCTCAAGCTAGTGCTGGTTGAAAATTATGGGATGTTGTGATTCTGGGAATCGAAAGAGGAGTGGAAAGCTTGCGTTTTGTTTAGTTAGTAGCTGGTAAATAATCTGAGTTAACATGTATATCCGAAATCGGATCAGTAATGGAATCTAGTGATCAATAGGTTGTTGAAAATAAGATAGATTTGGAATTAAAGAACTGAATTAGGGACTTGGTCAGTATGTCAATAAGAAAACTCAAGTTAGTCTATCAAATAGAGTTGAATGATGTTAATATATAGAATTTGAGTAAGGGATTGGGTCACTATTCATTTGGAAACTGATTTGAATCGGCTTATAGAATTAAGTCAATTAGTCTTGGACTAAAAGAACTGAGTTAGTTAAGTGTAATTAAGAAACTTAAGTCCAAGTCTAAAAGATATCCATTAGTTAGTAGCAGGTTATAAATATGAATTGAATACAAGCTCTCAGAGTTCTCGTTAAATTATATATATTGTATAAGTGTCATTAATTGTGGTTTTCGTCTAAGAACGATGATGACTTAGGTGTCAAACGAATAGTAATCAAGAATATAGAATAGACCCATTTAGAGTTTAATATTAACCTATATATGTCATTAGTATTGAGATTAGTTCTAAATGGTTTAAAAGCTAATGCGACCAAAGTTAATCGGTTAGTGAACGAGCTAAGGTCTATCATGATAGTAAATCAACAACTTCATTAATTGTGATAAGGTTGGAATTTAGAGTTGGAATATGAAAGCTCAAAGAATAAGAATAGTTGTTGTCTAGAATAACTTGATATTGGTCTTAAAAACTGCCACTAGCAATAATAGTTAATGTTAGTAAGGGTTACATGAACTCGGAAATAAAATATTGGTGATTTGGTAAAGAATGGTAGCTATATAAATATAGCTTTTTGAGAGATAAATCGAGACATGGGAACATCCTATTGGTATTTAGAATCCAGTAATTGAGGATTAGTTATCAAAGGATATGGGAAAGATTTTACATAGGAGTCTAATTAGAAGAGGGTATGTAAGATAGTTGTTCTACGTTATATTGAGATTGCTCGTTTATCGTTGAAGTCTAAGGTAGATGGAAATAGCTATGTGTGTGAGTGATTGTTGAACAGTTATGTTGAGATTATTAAGATTAAGGTAACTATCTCGATCAATTTGGGAAAGACATTTGTTATGAAGGTCTTAGAGGCTGCGGATCTAGTTGAGGATATTAATATTGAAGTAACATGTATGCTAAAAATATATATTTTGAGATTGTGTGAAATGATTTCCAAATTGATTATTTTTATATGAAACTTGATTTACGAGTATTAAAGTGTGATATTTATGAGAATGTGTTACAAGGTTAAATGTGATATGTGATATGTGAAATAAGGTGAATGAGTCGCCACTTACTACGTTGAATATATATATAATATAAATAAGAATGGTGAAATGGGGTTGTGAACATGCACCCGGGTTAGGGCGGGTATTCCCTAGCTGTTACCCAATCAGGAGGGGCGAAATCCTGACGTTGAAGGACATGTCCAGTTAAGTCTTGCAAGCAGAACATAAAAGGTGGGGTGACGACCCTCAACAGTTTGGAGACAGCCGGTACGTTGTACCCCTCTCCACTCGCGTTCACACCGAGATAAGAAATGGAAATGAATGTTACTTGTAAGAAACTTAAGTGTTTTGGAAATAAGCCGAGTTTTCAAATAAATATTATATCGCTATTACCTTTTCTTATGAACTACGATTTCAATAAGAGTTGTATATTGTTGTAAGGATTGTTGAGTAAGTGATTTGAAGTATATATGGAGTTTATGTGAATTGCATTGAATATATGTGACTAGTGTTTTGAACAAAAGCCACCAAAGCATGTTTTACTTATTTTACGGGTTTAGTACTCAGCGCGTTGCTGATGGGAGTCAAATGTTTGTTTTGTCAATTCTGTGGCCTGTCACTTGGGTGGGTGGCAGCCCCTAATTAGTTACAGGTGGATGCAATGAAGTTGTGGAAGCTTGGAGCAGGAATTCTTATCACAACTATCCTTATATGTATTGAGGCGAGGACGATCGGTTTTGTAACAACGTAGTTATTAGTTATGTTGTAAATAGTTTAAAAATAGGAATTTGTAAAGTAGAAGCTGGAAATAGTTGCTGGAAATATATTAAAATCTTATACAGGTTTATAATTTGGGCGCGAGTCCTAAGTTAACTTTTAGGCGGTCCGTATTTCAAACGGAGCTCTGCCGAATTTTCTGTAGACTTTTATTATTTAATTAATATCATTTAGATCATTTAGATAACTTCACTTAGTGTTAATGTTTCAGTGTTAAAGTTTTAAATAGTTCAGGTTTTTTTAGAGTTCCATACTCGTCGTTTTAGGACGATGAGTGTGATGGTAATAGTCCGGATTAAGGTTTCCGCTGTGTTTAGCTCTAATTAAGTTGGTCGGTGAATCCGGGCTGTTACAAATGGTATCAGAGCGGGATTGTTTTTAGGTACGCACGGATCTTCATATCCGAGCGTAAGAGTTAAGTAAGTTTAAAATGAGTTCAGGATTAAAATGAATCAAGCCGTTGAGAGTAGTTACGCCTTTTAAGTATTATGTGTTGCTCATTGAGCATTATATGGAATTATATGTCTCTTATGTGCTAATATGTGATACTATGTGCTTACTTGAACCCATAATATCCTTAGGAAGTAGTAATCAGAGTGCGCAGTGGAAGCGTGGATTGGAGTTTTGAGGACAAAACTCATTTTTAGGGGGGAAGAGTGTAATAGTCTTGATTGGGACTACAGTTATGATTGATATTAGGTTACCACGATTAATATTATATGTTATTTATATTATTATTATAATTATTTATTATCGTTCGTTGGATTTAAAAAGGAAGGATTTTCTTTTGTAAAGTTTGGTTTAGTTTGAAAATAACTATTATAGTTTTCAAACGAGATCTCTTGAAACGAAATGACTTAAGTTCAATGCCAACAAGGTTACCATTTTGATATTTTAGCTCCTCGATGAGCCTAGGCATCGGGTAGCCGAGGCACAAAAATGTTAATGAATGGAGGCTGAACTTTTGATCGTGAAATTCTGAGATCTTGGCTTTTCTTATTAAATCAAATATTATAATTATATTTCGTTATTGATTTTGATAAGCCTTTCTATATTCAAATCTTATTGTTTTAAGTTTCGAGGACGAAACTTTTTATAAGGGTGGTAGAGTGTAAGAGCTCTGTTTTAGGAGCACCTTTATTAATTATTAATTATAATATTAGCTTAATTAATTTCTGAAATCCTTGTGTTTTAAATGAAAACTTATATTTGATTTTATTATTATAGTAGGAAGTTGTGCTATATTTATTGACGTAATTATTTTGAATTATATTTACGGAATTACTTTTAATAATTTAGAGCTTTATATTAATGTAAGAAATGGGTTTGAATTATTATTTTGATAACACTTTATATTTTAAAGAGATACATTAATATATTTGTGTTGGTGTATACTTAATATATTAGAGGGTGGCGTGGCAATGGAAGGGAAGGGAAGAGGTGTTGTGTGTCATGAAATTAGAACAAGAGGGGTGACTCATCAATTAAAAAAAAAAAAAGAAAACAAAGGGGAAGGGGGCTGGTTTCATTCGTGAAACCAGAAGAGGAAAGAGAGAAGGGAGAGCTGGGGTCGGGGAGGCGAGAAACAGAGGAAGAGGAAGAGAGAGAGAGAGAGAGAGAGAGAGAGAGAGAGCTCGGTGGAGGAGGAGAGACGGAGGCGCTGCTCCGGTGGGAACGACGGTTGGGCGAAGGAAGGAAGAAAGAGGGAGAAGAAGCGTGCGACAGAGCCGCAATACCTCAGGCCAATTCCGGCCATCTCCGACCACTTTTCCGGCGATTAGAGAAGGAGTAAGATGGGCTAAGATCCAAAATACCTAAACCCTCTATCTAATTCAGAGATTATACTCAAAATTGGGGATTTTCTTGAGAGGGATGAAGGATTGTGCGTGAGGAGGGTTGTGTGAGTGACCGACGACCACCTCCACTACCGTTCTTGCTCACCTTGAAACCCTAACTGAGGTACTAAACACTTTCACATGGAATTGCTATTTCTTAATTTACTAGACTGAATCTATATACTTTACTTGATAGATTTCTCAAATTGTTTATGAATTCTATGAAGTCTGTTTGTGATGTTGTTACTGAATTAATGGAAATTAAGTATTGATTCTATGTTGTGGAAATTGGTAGTAGATTGATTTGAAGTATGAAATTGGGTGATATTATTTCCCGAATTTGGGCTCCATTAGAGTATGTATCTCTGGATGTTAATAACATTGATATTAGAATCTGAATTATGAAAATCAGTATAGGATTGGGTTAAGGTATGAATTCTGTTAAGATTGGAATAGATGGCTCAAGCTAGTGCTGGTTGAAAATTATGGGATGTTGTGATTCTGGGAATCGAAAGAGGAGTGGAAAGCTTGCGTTTTGTTTAGTTAGTAGCTGGTAAATAATCTGAGTTAACATGTATATCCGAAATCGGATCAGTAATGGAATCTAGTGATCAATAGGTTGTTGAAAATAAGATAGATTTGGAATTAAAGAACTGAATTAGGGACTTGGTCAGTATGTCAATAAGAAAACTCAAGTTAGTCTATCAAATAGAGTTGAATGATGTTAATATATAGAATTTGAGTAAGGGATTGGGTCACTATTCATTTGGAAACTGATTTGAATCGGCTTATAGAATTAAGTCAATTAGTCTTGGACTAAAAGAACTGAGTTAGTTAAGTGTAATTAAGAAACTTAAGTCCAAGTCTAAAAGATATCCATTAGTTAGTAGCAGGTTATAAATATGAATTGAATACAAGCTCTCAGAGTTCTCGTTAAATTATATATATTGTATAAGTGTCATTAATTGTGGTTTTCGTCTAAGAACGATGATGACTTAGGTGTCAAACGAATAGTAATCAAGAATATAGAATAGACCCATTTAGAGTTTAATATTAACCTATATATGTCATTAGTATTGAGATTAGTTCTAAATGGTTTAAAAGCTAATGCGACCAAAGTTAATCGGTTAGTGAACGAGCTAAGGTCTATCATGATAGTAAATCAACAACTTCATTAATTGTGATAAGGTTGGAATTTAGAGTTGGAATATGAAAGCTCAAAGAATAAGAATAGTTGTTGTCTAGAATAACTTGATATTGGTCTTAAAAACTGCCACTAGCAATAATAGTTAATGTTAGTAAGGGTTACATGAACTCGGAAATAAAATATTGGTGATTTGGTAAAGAATGGTAGCTATATAAATATAGCTTTTTGAGAGATAAATCGAGACATGGGAACATCCTATTGGTATTTAGAATCCAGTAATTGAGGATTAGTTATCAAAGGATATGGGAAAGATTTTACATAGGAGTCTAATTAGAAGAGGGTATGTAAGATAGTTGTTCTACGTTATATTGAGATTGCTCGTTTATCGTTGAAGTCTAAGGTAGATGGAAATAGCTATGTGTGTGAGTGATTGTTGAACAGTTATGTTGAGATTATTAAGATTAAGGTAACTATCTCGATCAATTTGGGAAAGACATTTGTTATGAAGGTCTTAGAGGCTGCGGATCTAGTTGAGGATATTAATATTGAAGTAACATGTATGCTAAAAATATATATTTTGAGATTGTGTGAAATGATTTCCAAATTGATTATTTTTATATGAAACTTGATTTACGAGTATTAAAGTGTGATATTTATGAGAATGTGTTACAAGGTTAAATGTGATATGTGATATGTGAAATAAGGTGAATGAGTCGCCACTTACTACGTTGAATATATATATAATATAAATAAGAATGGTGAAATGGGGTTGTGAACATGCACCCGGGTTAGGGCGGGTATTCCCTAGCTGTTACCCAATCAGGAGGGGCGAAATCCTGACGTTGAAGGACATGTCCAGTTAAGTCTTGCAAGCAGAACATAAAAGGTGGGGTGACGACCCTCAACAGTTTGGAGACAGCCGGTACGTTGTACCCCTCTCCACTCGCGTTCACACCGAGATAAGAAATGGAAATGAATGTTACTTGTAAGAAACTTAAGTGTTTTGGAAATAAGCCGAGTTTTCAAATAAATATTATATCGCTATTACCTTTTCTTATGAACTACGATTTCAATAAGAGTTGTATATTGTTGTAAGGATTGTTGAGTAAGTGATTTGAAGTATATATGGAGTTTATGTGAATTGCATTGAATATATGTGACGAGTGTTTTGAACAAAAGCCACCAAAGCATGTTTTACTTATTTTACGGGTTTAGTACTCAGCGCGTTGCTGATGGGAGTCAAATGTTTGTTTTGTCAATTCTGTGGCCTGTCACTTGGGTGGGTGGCAGCCCCTAATTAGTTACAGGTGGATGCAATGAAGTTGTGGAAGCTTGGAGCAGGAATTCTTATCACAACTATCCTTATATGTATTGAGGCGAGGACGATCGGTTTTGTAACAACGTAGTTATTAGTTATGTTGTAAATAGTTTAAAAATAGGAATTTGTAAAGTAGAAGCTGGAAATAGTTGCTGGAAATATATTAAAATCTTATACAGGTTTATAATTTGGGCGCGAGTCTTAAGTTAACTTTTAGGCGGTCCGTATTTCAAACGGAGCTCTGCCGAATTTTCTGTAGACTTTTATTATTTAATTAATATCATTTAGATCATTTAGATAACTTCACTTAGTGTTAATGTTTCAGTGTTAAAGTTTTAAATAGTTCAGGTTTTTTTAGAGTTCCATACTCGTCGTTTTAGGACGATGAGTGTGATGGTAATAGTCCGGATTAAGGTTTCCGCTGTGTTTAGCTCTAATTAAGTTGGTCGGTGAATCCGGGCTGTTACAGTGTTCATACACCAAAAATCGCCTAAGAGGCTATGACGGTTTTACCCTTTGATTTGAATTGAGTTAGATCCAAGGGCTTCATATGATTTAAATATATCTAATATTTATTCAAGGACTCAAACTTTTTTTGGTTATTATTGAAGACAAAATGATTTGAAAGGTTTTCATTCACCACAAATCGCCTAAGAGACTATGAAGGTTTTACCCTTTGATGTGAAATAAGTTTGATCCATGGGTTTCATATGATTGAAATATATCTAATACCTATTGAAGGAGTCAATAATATTTGGTAATTAAGCACAAAAAATAATTTGAAAGGTGTTCATACACCTCAAATCCCCAAGGAGACTATGACGGTTTTACCCTTTCATTTGAATTGAGGTTGATCCAAGGACTTCATATGATTTAAAAAGATCTAATACCGATTCAAGGAATCAAATTTTTTTTGGTAATTATTCCCAACAAAATGATTTTAAAGGTGTTCATTCACCGCAAATCGCCTAAGAGACGATGACGATTTTGCCCTTTTTTTTGAATTAAGTATGGTCCAAGGGCATCATATGCTTTAAATAGATCTAGTACCTATTCATGGACTCAAAAATATTTGGTAATTATTCATAACAAAAGGATTTGAAAGGTGTTCATACACCACAAATCGTCTAAGAGACTATGACGGTTTTACCCTTTAATTTGGATTGAGTTTGATCCAAGGGATTCATTTGCTTTAAACATATCTAATACCTATGCAAGGACTTAAAAATATTTGGTAATTATTCACAACTAAATAATATGAAAGGTGTTCATACACCACAAATCGCCTAAGAGACTATGACTGTTTTACCTTTGATTTGAAATAAGTTGAATCCAAGGGCTTCATATGATTGAAATATACTTAATACCAATTCAAGGAGTGAAAAGTATTTGGTAATGAAGCACAAAAAAAGATTTGAAAGTTGTTCATACACCAAAAATCGCTTAAGAGACTATGACAGTTTTACCCTTTGATTTGAATTGAGTTAGATCCAAGGGATTCATATGATTTAAATATATCTAATATCTATTCAATAACTCAAAAATATTTGGAAATAATTGACAAGAAAATAATATGAAAGGTGTTCATACACCACAAATAGCCTAAGAGACGATGACGGTTTTACACTTTGATTTGAAATAAGTTTAATCCAAGGGCTTCATATGATTGAAATATACCTAATACCAATTCAAGGAGTGACAAGTGTTTGGTAATTAAGCACCAAAAATGATTTTAAAGGTGTTGATACACCAAAAATCGTCTAAGAGGCTATGACGATTTTACCCTTTGATTTGAATTGAGTTAGATCCAAGGGATTCATATGATTTAAATATATCTAATATCTATTCAAGGACTCAAATTTTTTTAGTAATTATTGAAGACAAAATGATTTGAAAGGTTTTCGTACACCACAAATCGCCTAATAGACTATGACGGTTTTACCTTTTGATATGAAATAAGTTTGATCCAAGGGTTTCATATGATTGAAATGTATCTAATACCTATTGAAGGAGTCAATAATATTTGGTAATTAAGCACAAAAAATGATTTGAAAGGTGTTCATACACCTCAAATCCCCTAAGAGACTATGACGGTTTTACCCTTTGATTTGAATTGAGGTTGATCCAAGGACTTCATATGCTTTAAAAAGATCTAATACCTTCTCAAGGAATCAAAAAAATATTTGGTAATTATCCCCAACAAAATGATTTGAAAGGTGTTCATTCACTGCAAATAGCCTATGAGGCGATGACGGTTTTGCCCTTTTTTTTGAATTGAGTTTGGTCCAAGGGCATTATATGCTTTAACTATATCTAGTACCTATTCATGGACTCAAAAATATTTGGTAATTATTCACAACAAAAGGATTTGAAAGGTGTTCATACACCACAAATCGTCTAAGAGACTATGACGGTTTTACCCTTTAATTTGGATTGAGTTTGATCCAAGGGCTTCATTTGCTTTAAACATATCTAATACCTATGCAAGGACTTAAAAATATTTGGTAATTATTCACAACTAAATAATATGAAAGGTGTTCATACACCACAAATCGCCTAAGAGACTATGACTGTTTTACCTTTGATTTGAAATAAGTTTAATCCAAGGGCTTCATATGATTGAAATATACTTAATACCAATTCAAGGAGTGAAAAGTATTTGGTAATTAAGCACAAAAAATGATTTGAATGTTGTTCATACACCAAAAATCGCTTAAGAGACTATGACGGTTTTACCCTTTGATTTGAATTGAGTTAGATCCAAGGGATTCATATGATTTAAATATATCTAATATCTATTCAAGAACTCAAAAATATTTGGAAATAATTGACAAGAAAATAATATGAAAGGTGTTCATACACCACAAATCGCCTAAGAGACGATGACGGTTTTACACTTTGATATGAAATAAGTTTGATCCAAGGGTTTCATATGATTGAAATGTATCTAATACCTATTAAAGGAGTCAATAATATTTGGTAATTAAGCACAAAAAATGATTTGAAAGGTGTTCATACACCTCAAATCCCCTAAGAGACTATGACGGTTTTACCCTTTGATTTGAATTGAGGTTGATCCAAGGACTTCATATGCTTTAAAAAGATCTAATACCTTCTCAAGGAATCAAAATTTTTTTTTGGTAATTATCCCCAACAAAATGATTTGAAAGGTGTTCATTCACCGCAAATCGCCTAAGAGACTACGACGGTTTTGCCCTTTTATTTGAATTGAGTTTGGTCCAAGGGCTTCATATGATTTAAATAGATCTATTACCTATTCAAGGAATCAAAAATATTTGGTAATTATTCACAACAAAATGATTTGAAAGGTGTTCATACACCACAAATCGCCTAAGAGACTATGACGTTTTTACCCTTTAATTTGGATTGAGTTTGACCCAAGAGTTTCATATTCTTTAAACATATCTAATACCTATTCAAGGAGTCTTATATTTGGTAATTATTCACAACCAAAATAATATGAAAGGTGTTCATACACCACAAATCGCCTAAGAGAATACGACGATTTTACCCTTTGATTTGAATTGAGTTAGATCCAAGGGCTTCATATGATTTAAATATATCTAATATTTATTCAAGGACTCAAACTTTTTTTGGTTATTATTGAAGACAAAATGATTTGAAAGGTTTTCATTCACCACAAATCGCCTAAGAGACTATGAAGGTTTTACCCTTTGATATGAAATAAGTTTGATCCACGGGTTTCATATGATTGAAATATATCTAATACCTATTGAAGGAGTCAATAATATTTGGTAATTAAGCACAAAAAATAATTTGAAAGGTGTTCATACACCTCAAATCCCCTAGGAGACTATGACGGTTTTACCCTTTGATTTGAATTGAGGTTGATCCAAGGACTTCATATGCTTTAAAAAGATCTAATACCTATTCAAGGAATCAAATTTTTTTTGGTAATTATTCCTAACAAAATGATTTGAAAGGTGTTCATTCACCGCAAATCGCCGAAGAGACGATGACGATTTTGCCCTTTTTTTTGAATTGAGTTTGGTCCAAGGGCATTATATGCTTTAAATATATCTAGTACCTATTCATGGACTCAAAAATATTTGGTAATTATTCACAAAAAAAGGATTTGAAAGGTGTTCATACACCACAAATCGTCTAAGAGACTATGACGGTTTTACCCTTTAATTTGGATTGAGTTTGATCCAAGGGCTTCATTTGCTTTAAACATATCTAATACCTATGCAAGGACTTAAAAATATTTGGTAATTATTCACAACTAAATAATATGAAAGGTGTTCATACACCACAAATCGCCTAAGAGACTATGACTGTTTTACCTTTGATTTGAAATAAGTTTAATCCAAGGGCTTCATATGATTGAAATATACTTAATACCAATTCAAGGAGTGAAAAGTATTTGGTAATTAAGCACAAAAAAAGATTTGAAAGTTGTTCATACACCAAAAATCGCTTAAGAGACTATGACAGTTTTACCCTTTGATTTGAATTGAGTTAGATCCAAGGGATTCATATGATTTAAATATATCTAATATCTATTCAATAACTCAAAAATATTTGGAAATAATTGACAAGAAAATAATATGAAAGGTGTTCATACACCACAAATCGCCTAAGAGACGATGACGGTTTTACACTTTGATTTGAAATAAGTTTAATCCAAGGGCTTCATATGATTGAAATATACCTAATACCAATTCAAGGAGTGACAAGTGTTTGGTAATTAAGCACCAAAAATGATTTTAAAGGTGTTGATACACCAAAAATGGTCTAAGAGGCTATGACGATTTTACCCTTTGATTTGAATTGAGTTAGATCCAAGGGATTCATATGATTTAAATATATCTAATATCTATTCAAGGACTCAAATTTTTTTAGTAATCATTGAAGACAAAATGATTTGAAAGGTTTTCGTACACCACAAATCGCCTAATAGACTATGACGGTTTTACCTTTTGATATGAAATAAGTCTGATCCAAGGGTTTCATATGATTGAAATGTATCTAATACCTATTGAAGGAGTCAATAATATTTGGTAATTAAGCACAAAAAATGATTTGAAAGGTGTTCATACACCTCAAATCCCCTAAGAGACTATGACGGTTTTACCCTTTGATTTGAATTGAGGTTGATCCAAGGACTTCATATGCTTTAAAAAGATCTAATACCTTCTCAAGGAATCAAAAAAATATTTGGTAATTATCCCCAACAAAATGATTTGAAAGGTGTTCATTCACTACAAATAGCCTAAGAGGTGATGACGGTTTTTCCCTTTTTTTTGAATTGAGTTTGGTCCAAGGGCATTATATGCTTTAAATATATCTAGTACCTATTCATGGACTCAAAAATATTTGGTAATTATTCACAACAAAAGGATTTGAAAGGTGTTCATACACCACAAATCGTCTAAGAGACTATGACGGTTTTACCCTTTAATTTGGATTGAGTTTGATCCAAGGGCTTCATTTGCTTTAAACATATCTAATACCTATGCAAGGACTTAAAAATATTTGGTAATTATTCACAACTAAAAAATATGAAAGGTGTTCATACACCACAAATCGCCTAAGAGACTATGACTGTTTTACCTTTGATTTGAAATAAGTTTAATCCAAGGGCTTCATATGATTGAAATATACTTAATACCAATTCAAGGAGTGAAAAGTATTTGGTAATTAAGCACAAAAAATGATTTGAATGTTGTTCATACACCAAAAATCGCTTAAGAGACTATGAAGGTTTTACCCTTTGATATGAAATAAGTTTGATCCACGGGTTTCATATGATTGAAATATATCTAATACCTATTGAAGGAGTCAATAATATTTGGTAATTAAGCACAAAAAATAATTTGAAAGGTGTTCATACACCTCAAATCCCCTAGGAGACTATGACGGTTTTACCCTTTGATTTGAATTAAGGTTGATCCAAGCACTTCATATGCTTTAAAAAGATCTATACCTATTCAAGGAATCAAATTTTTTTTGGTAATTATTCCTAACAAAATGATTTGAAAGGTGTTCATTCACCGCAAATCGCCGAAGAGACTATGACGATTTTGCCCTCTTTTTTGAATTGAGTATGGTCCAAGGGCATCATATGCTTTAAATAGATCTAGTACCTATTCATGGACTCAAAAATATTTGGTAATTATTCATAACAAAAGGATTTGAAAGGTGTTCATACACCACAAATCGTCTAAGAGACTATGACGGTTTTACCCTTTAATTTGGATTGAGTTTGATCCAAGGGCTTCATTTGCTTTAAACATATCTAATACCTATGCAAGGACTTAAAAATATTTGGTAATTATTCACAACTAAATAATATGAAAGGTGTTCATACACCACAAATCGCCTAAGAGACTATGACTATTTTACCTTTGATTTGAAATAAGTTTAATCCAAGGGCTTCATATGATTGAAATATACTTAATACCAATTCAAGGAGTGAAAAGTATTTGGTAATTAAGCACAAAAAAAGATTTGAAAGTTGTTCATACACCAAAAATCGCTTAAGAGACTATGACAGTTTTACCCTTTGTTTTGAATTGAGTTAGATCCAAGGGATTCATATGATTTAAATATATCTAATATCTATTCAATAACTCAAAAATATTTGGAAATAATTGACAAGAAAATAATATGAAAGGTGTTCATACACCACAAATCGGCTAAGAGACGATGACGGTTTTACACTTTGATTTGAAATAAGTTTAATCCAAGGGCTTCATATGATTGAAATATACCTAATACCAATTCAAGGAGTGACAAGTGTTTGGTAATTAAGCACCAAAAATGATTTTAAAGGTGTTGATACACCAAAAATCGTCTAAGAGGCTATGACGATTTTATCCTTTGATTTGAATTGAGTTAGATCCAAGGGTTTCATATGATTTAAATATATCTAATATCTATTCAAGGACTCAAATTTTTTTAGTAATTATTGAAGACAAAATGATTTGAAAGGTTTTCGTACACCACAAATCGCCTAATAGACTATGACGGTTTAACCCTTTGATATGAAATAAGTTTGATCCAAGGGTTTCATATGATTGAAATGTATCTAATACCTATTGAAGGAGTCAATAATATTTGGTAATTAAGCACAAAAAATGATTTGAAAGGTGTTCATACACCTCAAATCCCCTAAGAGACTATGACGGTTTTACCCTTTGATTTGAATTGAGGTTGATCCAAGGACTTCATATGCTTTAAAAAGATCTAATACCTTCTCAAGGAATCAAAAAATTATTTGGTAATTATCCCCAACAAAATGATTTGAAAGGTGTTCATTCACCGCAAATCGCCTAAGAGACTATGACGGTTTTGCCCTTTTATTTGAATTGAGTTTGGTCCAAGGGCTTCATATGATTTAAATAGATCTATTACCTATTCAAGGACTCAAAAATATTTGGTAATTATTCACAACAAAATGATTTGAAAGGTGTTCATAAACCACAAATTGCCTAAGAGACTATGACGTTTTTACCCTTTAATTTGGATTGAGTTTGATCCAAGAGTTTCATATTCTTTAAACATATCTAATACCTATTCAAGGAGTCATATATTTGGTAATTATTCACAACCAAAATAATATGAAAGGTGTTCATCTACCACAAATCGCCTAAGAGACTACGACGATTTTACCCTTTGATTTGAAATAAGTTTGATCCAAGTGCTTTATATGATTGAAATATACCTAATACCAATTTAAGGAGTGAAAAGTGTTTGGTAATTAAACACCAAAAATGATTTTAAAGGTGTTCATACACCAAAAATCGCCTAAGAGGCTATGACGATTTTACCCTTTGATTTGAATTGAGTTAGATCCAAGGGCTTCATATGATTTAAATATATCTAATATTTATTCAAGGACTCAAACTTTTTTTGGTTATTATTGAAGACAAAATGATTTGAAAGGTTTTCATTCACCACAAATCGCCTAAGAGACTATGAAGGTTTTACCCTTTGATATGAAATAAGTTTGATCCATGGGTTTCATATGATTGAAATATATCTAATACCTATTGAAGGAGTCAATAATATTTGGTAATTAAGCACAAAAAATAATTTGAAAGGTGTTCATACACCTCAAATCCCCTAGGAGACTATGACGGTTTTACCCTTTGATTTGAATTGAGGTTGATCCAAGGACTTCATATGATTTAAAAAGATCTAATACCTATTCAAGGAATCAAATTTTTTTTGGTAATTATTCCCAACAAAATGATTTGAAAGGTGTTCATTCACCGCAAATCGCCTAAGAGACGATGACGATTTTGCCCTTTTTTTTGAATTAAGTATGGTCCAAGGGCATCATATGCTTTAAATAGATCTAGTACCTATTCATGGACTCAAAAATATTTGGTAATTATTCATAACAAAATGATTTGAAAGGTGTTCATACACCACAAATCGTCTAAGAGACTATGACGGTTTTACCCTTTAATTTGGATTGAGTTTGATCCAAGGGATTCATTTGCTTTAAACATATCTAATACCTATGCAAGGACTTAAAAATATTTGGTAATTATTCACAACTAAATAATATGAAAGGTGTTCATACACCACAAATCGCCTAAGAGACTATGACTGTTTTACCTTTGATTTGAAATAAGTTTAATCCAAGGGCTTCATATGATTGAAATATACTTAATACCAATTCAAGGAGTGAAAAGTATTTGGTAATTAAGCACAAAAAAAGATTTGAAAGTTGTTCATACACCAAAAATCGCTTAAGAGACTATGACAGTTTTACCCTTTGATTTGAATTGAGTTAGATCCAAGGGATTCATATGATTTAAATATATCTAATATCTATTCAAGAACTCAAAAATATTTGGAAATAATTGACAAGAAAATAATATGAAAGGTGTTCATACACCACAAATCGCCTAAGAGACGATGACGGTTTTACACTTTGATTTGAAATAAGTTTAATCCAAGGGCTTCATATGATTGAAATATACCTAATACCAATTCAAGGAGTGACAAGTGTTTGGTAATTAAGCACCAAAAATGATTTTAAAGGTGTTGATACACCAAAAATCGTCTAAGAGGCTATGACGATTTTACCCTTTGATTTGAATTGAGTTAGATCCAAGGGATTCATATGATTTAAATATATCTAATATCTATTCAAGGACTCAAATTTTTTTAGTAATTATTGAAGACAAAATGATTTGAAAGGTTTTCGTACACCACAAATCGCCTAATAGACTATGACGGTTTTACCTTTTGATATGAAATAAGTTTGATCCAAGGGTTTCATATGATTGAAATGTATCTAATACCTATTGAAGGAGTCAATAATATTTGGTAATTAAGCACAAAAAATGATTTGAAAAGGTGTTCATACACCTCAAATCCCCTAAGAGACTATGACGGTTTTACCCTTTGATTTGAATTGAGGTTGATCCAAGGACTTCATATGCTTTAAAAAGATCTAATACCTTCTCAAGGAATCAAAAAAATATTTGGTAATTATCCCCAACAAAATGATTTGAAAGGTGTCCATTCACTGCAAATCGCCTAAGAGGCGATGACGGTTTTGCCCTTTTTTTTTGAATTGAGTTTGGTCCAAGGGCATTATATGCTTTAAATATATCTAGTACCTATTCATGGACTCAAAAATATTTGGTAATTATTCACAACAAAAGGATTTGAAAGGTGTTCATACACCACAAATCGTCTAAGAGACTATGACGGTTTTACCCTTTAATTTGGATTGAGTTTGATCCAAGGGCTTCATTTGCTTTAAACATATCTAATACCTATGCAAGGACTTAAAAATATTTGCTAATTATTCACAACTAAATAATATGAAAGGTGTTCATACACCACAAATCGCCTAAGAGACTATGACTGTTTTACCTTTGATTTGAAATAAGTTTAATCCAAGGGCTTCATATGATTGAAATATACTTAATACCAATTCAAGGAGTGAAAAGTATTTGGTAATTAAGCACAAAAAAAGATTTGAAAGTTGTTCATACACCAAAAATCGCTTAAGAGACTATGACAGTTTTACCCTTTGATTTGAATTGAGTTAGATCCAAGGGATTCATATGATTTAAATATATCTAATATCTATTCAATAACTCAAAAATATTTGGAAATAATTGACAAGAAAATAATATGAAAGGTGTTCATACACCACAAATCGCCTAAGAGACGATGACGGTTTTACACTTTGATTTGAAATAAGTTTAATCCAAGGGCTTCATATGATTGAAATATACCTAATACCAATTCAAGGAGTGACAAGTGTTTGGTAATTAAGCACCAAAAATGATTTTAAAGGTGTTGATACACCAAAAATCGTCTAAGAGGCTATGACGATTTTACCCTTTGATTTGAATTGAGTTAGATCCAAGGGATTCATATGATTTAAATATATCTAATATCTATTCAAGGACTCAAATTTTTTTAGTAATTATTGAAGACAAAATGATTTGAAAGGTTTTCGTACACCACAAATCGCCTAATAGACTATGACGGTTTTACCTTTTGATATGAAATAAGTTTGATCCAAGGGTTTCATATGATTGAAATGTATCTAATACCTATTGAAGGAGTCAATAATATTTGGTAATTAAGCACAAAAAATGATTTGAAAAGGTGTTCATACACCTCAAATCCCCTAAGAGACTATGACGGTTTTACCCTTTGATTTGAATTGAGGTTGATCCAAGGACTTCATATGCTTTAAAAAGATCTAATACCTTCTCAAGGAATCAAAAAAATATTTGGTAATTATCCCCAACAAAATGATTTGAAAGGTGTTCATTCACTGCAAATCGCCTAAGAGGCGATGACGGTTTTGCCCTTTTTTTTGAATTGAGTTTGGTCCAAGGGAATTATATGCTTTAAATATATCTAGTACCTATTCATGGACTCAAAAATATTTGGTAATTATTCACAACAAAAGGATTTGAAAGGTGTTCATACACCACAAATCGTCTAAGAGACTATGACGGTTTTACCCTTTAATTTGGATTGAGTTTGATCCAAGGGCTTCATTTGCTTTAAACATATCTAATACCTATGCAAGGACTTAAAAATATTTGGTAATTATTCACAACTAAATAATATGAAAGGTGTTCATACACCACAAATCGCCTAAGAGACTATGACTGTTTTACCTTTGATTTGAAATAAGTTTAATCCAAGGGCTTCATATGATTGAAATATACTTAATACCAATTCAAGGAGTGAAAAGTATTTGGTAATTAAGCACAAAAAAAGATTTGAAAGTTGTTCATACACCAAAAATCGCTTAAGAGACTATGACAGTTTTACCCTTTGATTTGAATTGAGTTAGATCCAAGGGATTCATATGATTTAAATATATCTAATATCTATTCAATAACTCAAAAATATTTGGAAATAATTGACAAGAAAATAATATGAAAGGTGTTCATACACCACAAATCGCCTAAGAGACGATGACGGTTTTACACTTTGATTTGAAATAAGTTTAATCCAAGGGCTTCATATGATTGAAATATACCTAATACCAATTCAAGGAGTGACAAGTGTTTGGTAATTAAGCACCAAAAATGATTTTAAAGGTGTTGATACACCAAAAATCGTCTAAGAGGCTATGACGATTTTACCCTTTGATTTGAATTGAGTTAGATCCAAGGGATTCATATGATTTAAATATATCTAATATCTATTCAAGGACTCAAATTTTTTTAGTAATTATTGAAGACAAAATGATTTGAAAGGTTTTCGTACACCACAAATCGCCTAATAGACTATGACGGTTTTACCTTTTGATATGAAATAAGTTTGATCCAAGGGTTTCATATGATTGAAATGTATCTAATACCTATTGAAGGAGTCAATAATATTTGGTAATTAAACACAAAAAATGATTTGAAAAGGTGTTCATACACCTCAAATCCCCTAAGAGACTATGACGGTTTTACCCTTTGATTTGAATTGAGGTTGATCCAAGGACTTCATATGCTTTAAAAAGATCTAATACCTTCTCAAGGAATCAAAAAAATATTTGGTAATTATCCCCAACAAAATGATTTGAAAGGTGTTCATTCACTGCAAATCGCCTAAGAGGCGATGACGGTTTTGCCCTTTTTTTTTGAATTGAGTTTGGTCCAAGGGCATTATATGCTTTAAATATATCTAGTACCTATTCATGGACTCAAAAATATTTGGTAATTATTCACAACAAAAGGATTTGAAAGGTGTTCATACACCACAAATCGTCTAAGAGACTATGACGGTTTTACCCTTTAATTTGGATTGAGTTTGATCCAAGGGCTTCATTTGCTTTAAACATATCTAATACCTATGCAAGGACTTAAAAATATTTGGTAATTATTCACAACTAAATAATATGAAAGGTGTTCATACACCACAAATCGCCTAAGAGACTATGACTGTTTTACCTTTGATTTGAAATAAGTTTAATCCAAGGGCTTCATATGATTGAAATATACTTAATACCAATTCAAGGAGTGAAAAGTATTTGGTAATTAAGCACAAAAAAAGATTTGAAAGTTGTTCATACACCAAAAATCGCTTAAGAGACTATGACAGTTTTACCCTTTGATTTGAATTGAGTTAGATCCAAGGGATTCATATGATTTAAATATATCTAATATCTATTCAATAACTCAAAAATATTTGGAAATAATTGACAAGAAAATAATATGAAAGGTGTTCATACACCACAAATCGCCTAAGAGACGATGACGGTTTTACACTTTGATTTGAAATAAGTTTAATCCAAGGGCTTCATATGATTGAAATATACCTAATACCAATTCAAGGAGTGACAAGTGTTTGGTAATTAAGCACCAAAAATGATTTTAAAGGTGTTGATACACCAAAAATCGTCTAAGAGGCTATGACGATTTTACCCTTTGATTTGAATTGAGTTAGATCCAAGGGATTCATATGATTTAAATATATCTAATACCTATTCAAGGACTCAAATTTTTTTAGTAATTATTGAAGACAAAATGATTTGAAAGGTTTTCTTACACCACAAATCGCCTAATAGACTATGACGGTTTTACCTTTTGATATGAAATAAGTTTGATCCAAGGGTTTCATATGATTGAAATGTATCTAATACCTATTGAAGGAGTCAATAATATTTGGTAATTAAGCACAAAAAATGATTTGAAAAGGTGTTCATACACCTCAAATCCCCTAAGAGACTATGACGGTTTTACCCTTTGATTTGAATTGAGGTTGATCCAAGGAGTTCATATGCTTTAAAAAGATCTAATACCTTCTCAAGGAATCAAAAAAATATTTGGTAATTATCCCCAACAAAATGATTTGAAAGGTGTTCATTCACTGCAAATCGCCTAAGAGGCGATGACGGTTTTTGCCCTTTTTTTTGAATTGAGTTTGGTCCAAGGGAATTATATGATTTAAATATATCTAGTACCTATTCATGGACTCAAAAATATTTGGTAATTATTCACAAAAAAAGGATTTGAAAGGTGTTCATACACCACAAATCGTCTAAGAGACTATGACGGTTTTACCCTTTAATTTGGATTGAGTTTGATCCAAGGGCTTCATTTGCTTTAAACATATCTAATACCTATGCAAGGACTTAAAAATATTTGGTAATTATTCACAACTAAATAATATGAAAGGTGTTCATACACCACAAATCGCCTAAGAGACTATGACTGTTTTACCTTTGATTTGAAATAAGTTTAATCCAAGGGCTTCATATGATTGAAATATACTTAATACCAATTCAAGGAGTGAAAAGTACTTGGTAATTAAGCACAAAAAATGATTTGAATGTTGTTCATACACCAAAAATCGCTTAAGAGACTATGACGGTTTTACCCTTTGATTTGAATTGAGTTAGATCCAAGGGATTCATATGATTTAAATATATCTAATATCTATTCAAGAACTCAAAAATATTTGGAAATAATTGACAAGAAAATAATATGAAAGGTGTTCATACACCACAAATCGCCTAAGAGACGATGACGGTTTTACACTTTGATTTGAAATAAGTTTAATCCAAGGGCTTCATATGATTGAAATATACCTAATACCAATTCAAGGAGTTACAAGTGTTTGGTAATTAAGCACCAAAAATGATTTTAAAGGTGTTGATACACCAAAAATCGTCTAAGAGGCTATGACGATTTTACCCTTTGATTTGAATTGAGTTAGATCCAAGGGTTTCATATGATTTAAATATATCTAATATCTATTCAAGGACTCAAATTTTTTTAGTAATTATTGAAGACAAAATGATTTGAAAGGTTTTCATACACCACAAATCGCCTAATAGACTATGACGGTTTTACCCTTTGATATGAAATAAGTTTGATCCAAGGGTTTCATATGATTGAAATGTATCTAATACCTATTGAAGGAGTCAATAATATTTGGTAATTAAGCACAAAAAATGATTTGAAAGGTGTTCATACACCTCAAATCCCCTAAGAGACTATGACGGTTTTACCCTTTGATTTGAATTGAGGTTGATCCAAGGACTTCATATGCTTTAAAAAGATCTAATACCTTCTCAAGCAATCAAAAAAATATTTGGTAATTATCCCCAACAAAATGATTTGAAAGGTGTTCATTCACCGCAAATCGCCTAAGAGACTATGACGGTTTTGCCCCTTTTATTTGAATTGAGTTTGGTCCAAGGGCTTCATATGATTTAAATAGATCTATTACCTATTCAAGGACTCAAAAATATTTGCTAATTATTCACAACAAAATGATTTGAAAGGTGTTCATAAACCACAAATTGCCTAAGAGACTATGACGTTTTTACCCTTTAATTTGGATTGAGTTTGATCCAAGAGTTTCATATTCTTTAAACATATCTAATACCTATTCAAGGAGTCATATATTTGGTAATTATTCACAACCAAAATAATATGAAAGGTGTTCATACACCACAAATCGCCTAAGAGACTACGACGATTTTACCCTTTGATTTGAAATAAGTTTGATCCAAGTGCTTTATATGATTGAAATATACCTAATACCAATTTAAGGAGTGAAAAGTGTTTGGTAATTAAACACCAAAAATGATTTTAAAGGTGTTCATACACCAAAAATCGCCTAAGAGGCTATGACGATTTTACCCTTTGATTTGAATTGAGTTAGATCCAAGGGCTTCATATGATTTAAATATATCTAATATTTATTCAAGGACTCAAACTTTTTTTGGTTATTATTGAAGGCAAAATGATTTGAAAGGTTTTCATTCACCACAAATCGCCTAAGAGACTATGAAGGTTCTACCCTTTGATATGAAATAAGTTTGATCCATGGGTTTCATATGATTGAAATATATCTAATACCTATTGAAGGAGTCAATAATATTTGGTAATTAAGCACAAAAAATAATTTGAAAGGTGTTCCTACACCTCAAATCCCCTAGGAGACTATGACGGTTTTACCCTTTGATTTGAATTGAGGTTGATCGAAGGACTTCATATGATTTAAAAAGATCTAATACCTATTCAAGGAATCAAATTTTTTTTGGTAATTATTCCCAACAAAATGATTTGAAAGGTGTTCATTCACCGCAAATCGCCTAAGAGACTATGACGGTTTTGCCCTTTTATTTGAATTGAGTTTGGTCCAAGGGCTTCATATGATTTAAATAGATCTATTACCTATTCAAGGACTCAAAAATATTTGGTAATTATTCACAACAAAATGATTTGAAAGGTGTTCATAAACCACAAATTGCCTAAGAGACTATGACGTTTTTACCCTTTAATTTGGATTTAGTTTGATCCAAGAGTTTCATATTCTTTAGACATATCTAATACCTATTCAAGGAGTCATATATTTGGTAATTATTCACAACCAAAATAATATGAAAGGTGTTCATACACCACAAATCGCCTAAGAGACTACGACGATTTTACCCTTTGATTTGAAATAAGTTTGATCCAAGTGCTTTATATGATTGAAATATACCTAATACCAATTCAAGGAGTGACAAGTGTTTGGTAATTAAGCACCAAAAATGATTTTAAAGGTGTTGATACACCAAAAATCGTCTAAGAGGCTATGACGATTTTACCCTTTGATTTGAATTGAGTTAGATCCAAGGGATTCATATGATTTAAATATATCTAATATCTATTCAAGGACTCAAATTTTTTTAGTAATTATTGAAGACAAAATGATTTGAAAGGTTTTCGTACACCACAAATCGCCTAATAGACTATGACGGTTTTACCTTTTGATATGAAATAAGTTTGATCCAAGGGTTTCATATGATTGAAATGTATCTAATACCTATTGAAGGAGTCAATAATATTTGGTAATTAAGCACAAAAAATGATTTGAAAAGGTGTTCATACACCTCAAATCCCCTAAGAGACTATGACGGTTTTACCCTTTGATTTGAATTGAGGTTGATCCAAGGACTTCATATGATTTAAAAAGATCTAATACCTATTCAAGGAATCAAATTTTTTTTGGTAATTATTCCCAACAAAATGATTTGAAAGGTGTTCATTCACCGCAAATCGCCTAAGAGACTATGACGGTTTTGCCCTTTTATTTGAATTGAGTTTGGTCCAAGGGCTTCATATGATTTAAATAGATCTATTACCTATTCAAGGACTCAAAAATATTTGGTAATTATTCACAACAAAATGATTTGAAAGGTATTCATAAACCACAAATTGCCTAAGAGACTATGACGTTTTTACCCTTTAATTTGGATTTAGTTTGATCCAAGAGTTTCATATTCTTTAAACATATCTAATACCTATTCAAGGAGTCATATATTTGGTAATTATTCACAACCAAAATAATATGAAAGGTGTTCATACACCACAAATCGCCTAAGAGACTACGACGATTTTACCCTTTGATTTGAAATAAGTTTGATCCAAGTGCTTTATATGATTGAAATATACCTAATACCAATTTAAGGAGTGAAAAGTGTTTGGTAATTAAACACCAAAAATGATTTTAAAGGTGTTCATACACCAAAAATCGCCTAAGAGGCTATGACGATTTTACCCTTTGATTTGAATTGAGTTAGATCCAAGGGCTTCATATGATTTAAATATATCTAATATTTATTCAAGGACTCAAACTTTTTTTGGTTATTATTGAAGACAAAATGATTTGAAAGGTTTTCATTCACCACAAATCGCCTAAGAGACTATGAAGGTTTTACCCTTTGATATGAAATAAGTTTGATCCATGGGTTTCATATGATTGAAATATATCTAATACCTATTGAAGGAGTCAATAATATTTGGTAATTAAGCACAAAAAATAATTTGAAAGGTGTTCATACACCTCAAATCCCCTAGGAGACTATGACGGTTTTACCCTTTGATTTGAATTGACGTTGATCCAAGGACTTCATATGATTTAAAAAGATCTAATACCTATTCAAGGAATCAAATTTTTTTTGGTAATTATTCCCAACAAAATGATTTGAAAGGTGTTCATTCACCGCAAATCGCCTAAGAGACGATGACGATTTTGCCCTTTTTTTTGAATTAAGTATGGTCCAAGGGCATCATATGCTTTAAATAGCTCTAGTACCTATTCATGGACTCAAAAATATTTGGTAATTATTCATAAGAAAAGGATTTGAAAGGTGTTCATACACCACAAATCGTCTAAGAGACTATGACGGTTTTACCCTTTAATTTGGATTGAGTTTGATCCAAGGGCTTCATTTGATTTAAACATATCTAATACCTATGCAAGGACTTAAAAATATTTGGTAATTATTCACAACTAAATAATATGAAAGGTGTTCATACAACACAAATCGCCTAAGAGACTATGACTGTTTTACCTTTGATTTGAAATAAGTTTAATCCAAGGGCTTCATGTGATTGAAATATACTTAATACCAATTCAAGGAGTGAAAAGTATTTGGTAATTAAGCACAAAAAAAGATTTGAAAGTTGTTCATACACCAAAAATCGCTTAAGAGACTATGACGGTTTTACCCTTTGTTTTGAATTGAGTTAGATCCAAGGGATTCATATGATTTAAATATATCTAATATCTATTCATTAACTCAAAAATATTTGGAAATAATTGACAAGAAAATAATATGAAAGGTGTTCATACACCACAAATCGGCTAAGAGACGATGACGGTTTTACACTTTGATTTGAAATAAGTTTAATCCAAGGGCTTCATATGATTGAAATATACCTAATACCAATTCAAGGAGTGACAAGTGTTTGGTAATTAAGCACCAAAAATGATTTTAAAGGTGTTGATACACCAAAAATCGTCTAAGAGGCTATGAAGATTTTACCCTTTGATTTGAATTGAGTTAGATCCAAGGGTTTCATATGATTTAAATATATCTAATATCTATTCAAGGACTCAAATTTTTTTAGTAATTATTGAAGACAAAATGATTTGAAAGGTTTTTATACACCACAAATCGCCTAATAGACTATGACGGTTTTACCCTTTGATATGAAATAAGTTTGATCCAAGGGTTTCATATGATTGAAATGTATCTAATACCTATTGAAGGAGTCAATAATATTTGGTAATTAAGCACAAAAAATGATTTGAAAGGTGTTCATACACCTCAAATCCCCTAAGAGACTATGACTGTTTTACCCTTTGATTTGAATTGAGGTTGATCCAAGGACTTCATATGCTTTAAAAAGATCTAATACCTTCTCAAGGAATCAAAAAAATATTTGGTAATTATCCCCAACAAAATGATTTGAAAGGTGTTCATTCACCGCAAATCGCCTAAGAGACTATGACGGTTTTGCCCTTTTATTTGAATTGAGTTTGGTCCAAGGGCTTCATATGATTTAAATAGATCTATTACCTATTCAAGGACTCAAAAATATTTGGTAATTATTCACAACAAAATGATTTGAAAGGTGTTCATAAACCACAAATTGCCTAAGAGACTATGACGTTTTTACCCTTTAATTTGGATTGAGTTTGATCCAAGAGTTTCATATTCTTTAAAAATATCTAATACCTATTCAAGGAGTCATATATTTGGTAATTATTCACAACCAAAATAATATGAAAGGTGTTCATACACCACAAATCGCCTAAAGGACTACGACGATTTTACCCTTTGATTTGAAATAAGTTTGATCCAAGTGCTTTATATGATTGAAATATACCTAATACCAATTTAAGGAGTGAAAAGTGTTTGGTAATTAAACACCAAAAATGATTTTAAAGGTGTTCATACACCAAAAATCGCCTAAGAGGCTATGACGATTTTACCCTTTGATTTGAATTGAGTTAGATCTAAGGGCTTCATATGATTTAAATATATCTAATATTTATTCAAGGACTCAAACTTTTTTTGGTTATTATTCCCAACAAAATGATTTGAAAGGTGTTCATTCACCGCAAATCGCCTAAGAGACGATGACGATTTTGCCCTTTTTTTTGAATTAAGTATGGTCCAATGGCATCATATGCTTTAAATAGATCTAGTACCTATTCATGGACTCAAAAATATTTGGTAATTATTCATAACAAAAGGATTTGAAAGGTGTTCATACACCACAAATCGTCTAAGAGACTATGACGGTTTTACCCTTTAATTTGGATTGAGTTTGATCCAAGGGATTCATTTGCTTTAAGCATATCTAATACCTTTGCAAGGACTTAAAAATATTTGGTAATTATTCACAACTAAATAATATGAAAGGTGTTCATACACCACAAATCGCCTAAGAGACTATGACTGTTTTACCTTTGATTTGAACTAAGTTTAATCCAAGGGCTTCATATGATTGAAATATACTTAATACCAATTCAAGGAGTGAAAAGTATTTGGTAATTAAGCACAAAAAAAGATTTGAAAGTTGTTCATACACCAAAAATCGCTTAAGAGACTATGACAGTTTTACCCTTTGATTTGAATTGAGTTAGATCCAAGGGATTCATATGATTTAAATATATCTAATATCTATTCAATAACTCAAAAATATTTGGAAATAATTGACAAGAAAATAATATGAAAGGTGTTCATACACCACAAATCGCCTAAGAGACGATGACGGTTTTACACTTTGATTTGAAATAAGTTTAATCCAAGGGCTTCATATGATTGAAATATACCTAATACCAATTCAAGGAGTGACAAGTGTTTGGTAATTAAGCACCAAAAATGATTTTAAAGGTGTTGATACACCAAAAATCGTCTAAGAGGCTATGACGATTTTACCCTTTGATTTGAATTGAGTTAGATCCAAGGGATTCATATGATTTAAATATATCTAATATCTATTCAAGGACTCAAATTTTTTTAGTAATTATTGAAGACAAAATGATTTGAAAGGTTTTCATACACCACAAATCGCCTAATAGACTATGACGGTTTTACCCTTTGATATGAAATAAGTTTGATCCAAGGGTTTCATATGATTTAAATGTATCTAATACCTATTGAAGGAGTCAATAATATTTGGTAATTAAGCACAAAAAATGATTTGAAAGGTGTTCATACACCTCAAATCCCCTAAGAGACTATGACGGTTTTACCCTTTGATTTGAATTGAGGTTGATCCAAGGATTTCATATGCTTTAAAAAGATCTAATACCTTCTCAAGGAATCAAATTTTTTTTTGGTAATTATCCCCAACAAAATGATTTGAAAGGTGTTCATTCACCGCAAATCGCCTAAGAGACTATGACGGTTTTGCCCTTTTATTTGAATTGAGTTTGGTCCAAGGGCTTCATATGCTTTAAATAGATCTATTACCTATTCAAGGACTCAAAAATATTTTGTAATTATTCACAACAAAATCATTTGAAAGGTGTGCATTCAACACAAATCGCCTAAGAGACTATGACGTTTTTACCCTTTAATTTGGATTGAGTTTGATCCAAGGGATTCATATTCTTTAAACATATCTAATACCTATTCAAGGACTTAAAAATATTTGGTAATTATTCACAACTAAATAATATGAAAGGTGTTCATACACCACAAATCGCCTAAGAGACTATGACGGTTTTACCTTTGATTTAAAATAAGGTTGATCCAAGGGCTTCATATGATTGAAATATACCTAATACCAATTCAAGGAGTGAAAAGTATTTGGTAATTAAGCACCAAAAATGATTTGAAAGTTGTTCATACACCAAAAATTGCCTAAGAGACTATGACAGTTTTACCCTTTGATTTGAATTGAGTTAGATCAAAGGGCTTCATATGATTTAAATATATCTAATATCTATTCAAGGACTCAATTTTTTTTAGTAATTATTGAAGACAAAATGATTTGAAAGGTTTTCATTCACCACAAATCGCCTAAGAGACTATGAAGGTTTTACCCTTTGATATGAAATAAGTTTGATCCAAGGGTTTCATATGATTGAAATATATCTAATAACTATTTAAGGAGTCAATAATATTTGGTAATTAAGCACAAAAAATAATTTGAAAGGTGTTCATACACATCAAATCCCCTAAGAGACTATGACGGTTTTACCCTTTGATTTGAATTGAGGTTTATCCAAGGACTTCATATGCTTTAAAAAGATCTAATACCTATTCAAGGAATCAAATTTTTTTTGGTAATTATTCCCAACAAAATGATTTGAAAGGTGTTCATTCACCGCAAATCGCCTAAGAGACGATGACGGTTTTGCCCTTTTTTTTTAATTGAGTTTGGTCCAAGGGCATTATATGCTTTAAGTAGATCTAGTACCTATTCATGGACTCAAAAATATTTGGTAATTATTCACAACAAAAGGATTTGAAAGGTGTTCATACACCACAAATCGTCTAAGAGACTATGACGGTTTTACCCTTTAATTTGGATTGAGTTTGATCCAAGGGCTTCATTTGCTTTAAACATATCTAATACCTATGCAAGGACTTAAAAATATTTGGTAATTATTCACAACTAAATAATATGAAAGGTGTTCATACACCACAAATCGCCTAAGAGACTATGACTGTTTTACCTTTGATTTTAAATAAGTTTAATCCAAGGGCTTCATATGATTGAAATATACTTAATACCAATTCAAGGAGTGAAAAGTATTTGGTAATTAAGCACAAAAAATGATTTGAAAGTTTTTCATACACCAAAAATCGCTTAAGAGACTATGACGGTTTTACACTTTGATTTGAATTGAGTTAGATCCAGGGGATTCATATGATTTAAATATATCTAATATCTATTCAATAACTCAAAAATATTTGGAAATAATTGACAACAAAATAATATGAAAGGTGTTCATACACCACAAATCGCCTAAGAGACGATGACGGTTTTACACTTTGATTTGAAATAAGTTTAATCGAAGGGCTTCATATGATTGTAATATACCTAATACCAATTCAAGGAGTGACAAGTGTTTGGTAATTAAGCACCAAAAATGATTTTAAAGGTGTTGATACACCAAAAATCGTCTAAGAGGCTATGACGATTTTACCCTTTGATTTGAATTGAGTTAGATCCAAGGGTTTCATATGATTTAAATATATCTAATATCTATTCAAGGACTCAAATTTTTTTAGTAATTATTGAAGACAAAATGATTTGAAAGGTTTTCATACACCACAAATCGCCTAATAGACTATGACGGTTTTACCCTTTGATATGAAATAAGTTTGATCCAAGGGTTTCATATGATTGAAATGTATCTAATACCTATTGAAGGAGTCAATAATATTTGGTAATTAAGCACAAAAAATTATTTGAAAGGTGTTCATACACCTCAAATCCCCTAAGAGACTATGACGGTTTTACCCTTTGATTTGAATTGAGGTTGATCCAAGGACTTCATATGCTTTAAAAAGATCTAATACCTTCTCAAGGAATCAAAAAAATATTTGGTAATTATCCCCAACAAAATGATTTGAAAGGTGTTCATTCACACCAAATCGCCTAAGAGACTATGACGGTTTTGCCCTTTTATTTGAATTGAGTTTGGTCCAAGGGCTTCATATGCTTTAAATAGATCTATTACCTATTCAAGCACTCAAAAATATTTTGTAATTATTCTCAACAAAATGATTTGAAAGGTGTTCATACACCACAATCGCCTAAGAGACTATGACGTTTTTACCCTTTAATTTGGATTGAGTTTGATCCAAGAGTTTCATATTCTTTAAGCATATCTAATACCTATTCAAGGAGTCATATATTTGGTAATTATTCACAACCAAAATAATATGAAAGGTGTTCATACACCACAAATCGCCTAAGAGACTACAACGATTTTACCCTTTGATTTGAAATAAGTTTGATCCAAGTGCTTTACATGATTGAAATATACCTAATTCCAATTTAAGGAGTGAAAAGTATTTGGTAATTAAGCACCAAAAATGATTTGAAAGTTGTTCATACACCAAAAATTGCCTATGTGACTATGACGGTTTTACCCTTTGATTTGAAATAAGTTTGATCAAAGGGCTTGATATGATTGAAATATACCTAATACCAATTCAAGGAGTGAAAAGTATATGGTAATTAAGCACCAAAAATGATTTAAAAGTTGTTCATAAACCAAAAATTGACTAAGAGACTATGACAGTTTTACCCTTTGATTTGAATTGAGTTAGATCAAAGGGCTTTCATATGATTTAAATATGTCTAACATCTATTCAAGGACTCAATTTTTTTTAGTAATTATTGAAGACAAAAAGATTTCAAAGGTTTTCATACACCACAAATCGCCTAAGAGACTATGACGGTTTTACCCTTTGATTTGAATTGAGGTTGATCCAAGGACTTCATGTGCTTTAAAAAGATCTAATACCTTCTCAAGGAATCAAAAAATATTTGGTTATTATTCCCAACAAAATTATTTGAAAGGTGTTTATTCACCGAAAATTGACTAAGAGACTATGACGGTTTTTCCCTTTTATTTGAATTGAGTTTGTTCCAATGGCTTTATTTGGTTTAAATAGGTCTAGTACCTATTTAAGGACTCAAAAATATTTGGTAATTATTCACAACAAAATGATTTGAAAGGTGTTCATACACCACAAATCGCCTAAGAGACTATGACGGTTTTACCATTTCATTTGGATTGAGTTTGATCCAAGGGCTTCATATTCTTTAAACATATCTAATACCTATTCAAGGACTTAAAAATATTTGGTAAATATTCACAACTAAATAATATGAAAGGTGTTCATACACCACAAATCGCCTAAGAGACTATGACGGTTTTACCTTTGATTTGAAATAAGTTTGATCAAAGGGCTTGATATGATTGAAATATACCTAATACCAATTCAAGGAGTGAAAAGTATTTGGTAATTAAGCACCAAAAATGATTTGAAAGTTGTTCATTCACCAAAAATCGCCTAAGAGACTATGACGGTTTTACCCTTTGATTTGGATTGGGTTAGATCCAAGGGCTTCATATGATTTAAATATTTCTAATATCTATTCAAGAACTCAAAAATATTTGGAAATTAATCACAACAAAATAATATGAAAGGTGTTCATACACCATAAATCGCCTAAGAGACTATGACGGTTTTACCCTTTGATATGAAATAAGTTTGATCCAAGGGTTTCATATGATTGAAATATATCTAATACCTATTGAAGGAGTCAAAAGTATTTGGTAATTAACGACAAAAAATGATTTGAAAGATGCTCATACACCACAAATCCCCTAAGAGACTATGACGATTTTACCCTTTGATTTTAATTGAGGTTGATTTAAGGACTTCATATGCTTTAAATAGACTTAATACCTATTCAAGGACTAAAAAAATATTTGGTAATTATTCCCGACAAAAAATGATTTGAAAGGTGTTCATACACCACAAATCACCTAAGAGACTATGACGGTTTATCTTTGATTTGAAATAAGTTTGATCTAAGGGCTTCATATGCTTTATACATATCTAATACCTATTAAAGGACTCAAAAATATTTGGTAATTATTGATAACAAAATAATATGAAAGGTGTTCATACACCACAAATCGCCTAAGAGACAACGACGATTTTACCCTTTGATTTGAAATAAGTTTGATCCAAGTGCTTTATATGATTGAAATATACCTCATACCAATTTAAGGAGTGAAAAGTGTTTGGTAATTAAACACCAAAAATGATTTCAAAGGTGTTCATACACCAAAAATCGCCTAAGAGGCTATGACGGTTTTACCCATTGATTTGAATTGAGTTAGATCAAAGGGCTTCATATGATTTAAATATATCTAATATTTATTCAAGTACTCAAACTTTTTTTGGTTATTATTGAAGACAAAATGATTTGAAAGGTTTTCATTCACCACAAATCGCCTAAGAGACTATGACGGTTTTACCCTTTGATATGAAATAAGTTTGATCCAAGGGTTTCATATGATTGAAATATATCTAATACCTATTGAAGGAGTCAATAATATTTGGTAATTCATCACAAAATATAATTTGAAAGGTGTTCATACACCTCAAATCCCCTAAGAGACTATGACGGTTTTACCCTTTGATTTGAATTGAGGTTGATCCAAGGACTTCATATGCTTTAAAAAGATCTAATACCTATTCAAGGAATCAAAAAATATTTGGTAATTATTCCCAACAAAATGATTTGAAAGGTGTTCATTCACCGCAAATCGCCTAAAAACGATGACGGTTTTGCCCTTTTTTTTGAATTGAGTTTGGTCCAAGGGCATCATATGCTTTAAATAGATCTAGTACCTATTCATGGATTCAAAAATATTTGGTAATTATTCACAACAAAAGGATTTGAAAGGTGTTCATATACCACAAATCGCCTAAGAGACTATGACGGTTTTACACTTTAATTTGGATTGAGTTTGATCCAAGGGCTTCATTTGCTTTAAACATATCTAATACCTATGCAAGGACTTAAAAATATTTGGTAATTATTCACAACTAAATAATATGAAAGGTGTTCATACACCACAAATCGCCTAAGAGACTATGACGGTTTTACCTTTGATTTAATATAAGGTTGATCCAAGGGCTTCATATGATTGAAATATACCTAATACCAATTCAAGGAGTGAAAAGTATTTGGTAATTAAGCACCAAAAATTATTTGAAAGTTGTTCATACACCAAAAATAGCCTAAGAGACTATGACGGTTTTACCCTTTGATTTGAATTGAGTTAGATCAAAGGGCTTCATATGATTTAAATATATCTAATATCTATTCAAGGACTCAATTTATTTTAGTAATTATTGAAGACAAAATGATTTGAAAGGTTTTCATACACCACAAATCGCCTAAGAGACTATGAGGGTTTTACCCTTTGATATGAAATAAGTTTGATCCAAGGGTTTCATATGATTGAAATATATCTAATACCTATTGAATTAGTAAATAATATTTTGTAATTAAGCACAAAAAATGATTTGAAAGGTGTTCATACACCTCAAATCCCCTAAGAGACTATGACGGTTTTACCCTTTGATTTGAATTGAGGTTGATCCAAGGACTTCATATGCTTTAAAAAGATCTAATACCTTCTCAAGGAATCAAAAATATTTGGTAATTATTCCCAACAAAATGATTTGAAAGGTGTTTATTCACCAAAAATCGCCTAAGAGACTATGACGGTTTTGCCCTTTTATTTGAATTGAGTTTGGTCCAAGGGCTTCATTTGGTTTAAATAGGTCTAGTACCTATTCAAGGACTCAAAAATATTTGGTAATTATTCACAACAAAATGATTTGAAAGGTGTTCATACACCACAAATCGCCTAAGAGACTATGACGGTTTTACCATTTAATTTGGATTGAGTTTGATCCAAGGGCTTCATATTCTTTAAACATATCTAATACCTATTCAAGGACTTAAAAATATTTTGTAAATATTCACAACTAAATAATATGAAAGGTGTTCATACACCACAAATCGCCTAAGAGACTATGACGGTTTTACCCTTTGATTTGAACTGAGTTAGATCCAAGGGCTTAATATGATTTAAATATATCTAATATCTATTCAAGAACTCAAAAATATTTGGAAATTATTCAATGCAAAATGATTTAAAAGGTTTTCATACACCCCAAATCGCCTAAAAGACTATGACGGTTTTACCCTTTGATATGAAATAAGTTTGATCCAAGGGTTTCATATGATTGAAATATATCTAATACCTATTGAAGGAATCAAAAGTATTTGGTAATTAACCACAAAAAATGATTTGAAAGGTGCTCATACACCACAAATGCCCTAAGAGATTATGACGGTTTTACCCTTTGATTTGAATTGAGGTTGATTTAAGGACTTCATATGCTTTAAATAGACTTAATACCTATTCAAGGACTCAAAAAATATTTTGTAATTATTGATAGGTTTTAGTCGTATCACCTAATCAAAAATAAACCTACGGTCCTCTAACTAAGGTAGTCAGTGGAAGCAGGGTCGAATCCACAGGGAGACAGAGTTTCTAAATCAATATTCAACCAATTCAGCTACTCCAGATGAAATCAGGAAGGAATTAATTAAACTAATGATTAAGCTGAGAAAGACGAATTAAACAAAGGATTTAACTATGGAATAAAAACCTAGGGTATTAGGTCGGTCCACCATGCTTATACCAATCAAATAGGGTCAACTACTATTAAAACCTAAGTCAAGAGTCGGGGGATTAGAGCCTATGTTGAGCTATGGTTAAGACTCAACGCTCATAGTTCAACATACGCCGCATGTTCACTAACGTAATTAGAACTAATGATGTGTCCTAGGCCTCTAGTCGTAAGACGGATCTGTGCAAACAACTATTAACCACAAGCAATCAATGAAATTGTACACTGACATTAATTACTCAATAAGAACAAACCACATCACAATCACCCTAATCAAGCCCTAGAAATTGATAGAAATCTAAATCACAATCATGGTATAAACATGGCTTTCCTATCTAACACCCTAGAAAGAGAACTACTCACTTATAATCGAATTGGCAACAACAAAACTAATATGAAACCCTAAGAATTGCATCATGAACAATTGAATAATTAAACTAAGCAATCAAAGTAATTAAAGAGATAAAGAGTAGAGAAGAGTACCAATTGACGGAAAGCAGGAACTTTTATTGAAATCGAAATAGGTTTGATCACCTCTAAATTAATCTAAAGTGTTTGAATTAAACTAAGAACAATGTAGAATAAAACTAGTCTAAAACCTAATGAAAGATGAATAAAAGATGAATGAAAGATAATGAGGAAAAGGTATTTTATAATACCCCTCAAGTTCACTAAAAACGGAAACAAAAAGTGAAAAAGCGCGATTAAAGCACCAGACCCGATCGGGCCCGAGCACAGTACCCGATCGGGTCCACATACAAATTCTCCCAACTTCACTTATGGGCTCTGGCAGCAGCAGTGCAGCAATAAGGCGAGAAAACGGCCCACCCGATCGGGTCGGGCGGTAGTCACCCGATCGGGTCTGGCGACAACTTGGGCCAGCGTGTTCCCCTCGCCTGTAGCACCGCAACGAGACCAAGCAGCACTCCACCCGATCAGGTCGGGCGGTAGCCACCCGATCGGGTTTGGGGATATGCTTCCTCGCCCGATTCGATCGGGCAAACATCGCCCGATCGGGTCCGCAACTTTTATACCCGATCATAAATACTTCGCCCGATCGGGCTATTTCTGCCAGATCAGTGCACGGAAAACTCCTTTTGACTCCTTTGCTCTCTAATCTTCACGTTTAGGGGTCTTGGGACCTCCTAAACTATCCATAAAGCTCGTGAGCCACCCTACGTGCCTCATAACATCTCGTAAAGCTGTGGTTGCTTCCAAATGGCTCGGGAATAAGGAGAAAACTCCATAAAACCTGCAATTCAATACTAAAACACGAAACCACAACTGCATACGAAAGTTAGCACAAAATAGCTCCCAAGAGCTCCAATGACGCACAAATTAGCTTGTAAATAAGGGAGAAAACTCTATATAAATACGTGATATCAAACTCCCCCAAGCTAAACCTTTGCTTGTCCTCAAGCAAACAGCACATGAACATGGAATAGATTACCTCACCCCAAAGATAGAAACAAATCAAAGCTCAAAACATTTTCAAGACTAAGAATCGTTCAAGCAGGCATAATTCAAGCTTGGCTAATCAAATCCATCCTACCACCAATCATTCAAGCAATTTATCAAATTCAAGCATCCACAAAGCATACAAGTCCTGAAAAGGCACTCACAAGGGTGTCACTCCTCTCAATTTTGTGGCAGGCAAAGAATGTGCCCGAACACTCACCAACCCGACCATAAGTACCCTTCCCACTCACACTCTCATATGTTTAAGAAGGTTCAATGACGCTCATCCTAGTCAAGTCGACTCAATTAGCAGAAATACTCTTTAACTTTGACAAACTGACTCGAAATCAATCAAATGAACAATGCAGACATAAGCTCAAGAGGACTTTATAGGGTTTTAATGGGGCTTAGGCGAGAGGTAGGGGATACTTTTGGGTAATGTGGTGGAAAAACCAAGAAAGGGGGAGCATAAATCATTCAAACAAGGCCTAAGATGGCCTACACAACTCCCAACAATCACCATAAAACCATGTAAAGTAACCCAACTCTCATAAATCAATGAAAAGCTCATAACAAACCCAATTTTCTAGCAATGGAGCGAATATTCTTTTATGAACGTACGTGAATGAAAGAACTAGAATTCTTTTAAATTTTCATTTCATTTTTCTTTCATTTTTCTGAATTTCATTCACGCAACTCTAAACTTGCTTTCTTTCTTTTCTCTTTCTCACTCTCAAACCACAGCAAATACACTTTTAAATTCCTCAAAAACCAAACTAAACCAACAAATCAATCTCAAACTCAACCCATACAAAAGCTCCCCCAAGCTAGGCTTGGAATAATATCAAGTGAAGGCTTTTGGCTCATAATAGGGGTTTAAGTAACACGAAACAAGTCATTAGGCTCAGCGGGGCTAAGGAGGATAAAAGTATATCAAAAACTCACTCTGAAGCTCAAGAATAAGACAAAAGAACGCCTCTATCACAGCACATGCTACAAGTCATCTAAAATCAGACAAGTACGAAGTCAAAGTCAAGATCAATCCACTAAAGAGGAACTAACACACAAGAAGAGACTGGATAATAATATGAATCCAATAGGCTACAAAGAGGCCTCACAGTCTAACCAATTCAGGTATGCAGCACAAAGTGGTCTAATATAATCCAGTAATGCTCGAAATCATAGCAATCAAACATCAAATCATAGCCTCAAGATCACAAATGCCCAGCTATCCAGAAAACAAAGTCAAATCAATTTCAAATAGAGCACAACAAGGGGCACAGGGAGGCAACTAAACCAGTCATGGGAACCATATTTTTTTCATTTTTTCAGTATTTTCCGAAAGCAGTAAAACTATTCTACAAAGCAGTAAAAGAGATAGGGAATACAAACAGATGTCCTCCCCCAAGCTAAACTTGGCAGTGTCCTCAATGCCAAAAGTTGATAAGGACTATGCTAAGAGGAAAAACAATGTTAGTACCCTCACTCTCGCTCACAAAAGGAAGAAAAATAAAAAGAAAAGAAAAAGGGAAAGAAAAGAAAATACGAGTTGCCTCTCGCACAGCGCTGGTTTATAAAGGTCCCGCACGACCATAATCCTCCCTCTCTCAAATAGGAGGGGCTTGGCAGTGAGTGCCACCCTCATCAAACATCTTTCTCCTCCAAATGTTCTTGACAATGCCTCCAGACGGTGAGGCAACCTTAGGTGGAATTTGAACCTTCTCCACCCCTACTTCATCTAAAACCTTATCCCTGCAAAAGATTGTTCAAGCATAGGAGCCTTAACAGCATTGGTTAGTTTAAAAATCACTTTATCATCACCAACACTCAGAGTTAAAGACCCAGACTTGACATCAATGACAGCACCAGCAGTACACAAAAACGGCCTACCCAAGATAATAGGAATCTGGGCATCCTCATCCATATCTAACACCACAAAATCAACAGGAATATAGAATTTCCCTACCCTAACAGGAACGTCCTCTAAAACACCTAGAGGGTATTTTATAGAACGATCCGCCATCTGTAAAGTGATTTGTGTGCATTTAAGGGCTCCCATGTTCAGTTTCTTATAAACAGACAATGGCATAGCAGAAACAGAAGCACCTAAATCACACAAAGCCTTATCAATAAAAATAGGTCCAAGATGGCAGGGTATAGAAAAACTACCAGGATCTTTTAACTTTGGTGGGGTTTTATTTTGAATAAAAGCACTACACTCTTCAGTAAGAGCGACACGTTCTACCCCACCAAAGTCTCTTTTCTTAGTAATCATGTCTTTCAGAAATTTGGCATAAACAGGCACTTGGGTAATTAAGTCTGTGAATGGAATCGTTACCTCAAGGTTCTTGACCATAGACAAGAACTTACCAAACTGCTGATCGACCTTGGACTGTTGCATCCTGTGAGGAAAAGGTAGCCTTGGTGTAAAAGGCGTTTCAGAAACCTTCTCCTTTTTCTTCCCTGTCTGTTCAGCTTCTGCAGACAAATCGACTTCAGACGTCGAATTCTTTCTTTTTCCTTCCTCTACCACCCTCTTCTTCCCTGCAGTCGGGGTAACCTCATCAATGAGCATTGGAGGGGCATCATATGCAATGCCACTACGAAGAGTGATGGCATTCACATGTTCTCTCTGAACTGGTTGCCCTGGCAATTGTCCCTGCTGCCTCTGTGCATTAGATTCTGCCAACTGAGCAACTTGAGCCTCGAGAAGTTGGATGTGCTTCTCTTGAGCCCTCCTTGTTTCCTCATTTGCCTTTTGCATAGACAATATCAGTTTCATCAGTTCAGAATTTCTAGGCTCTTGTGGGTTGTTTTGTGGAGGTGGGGTGTGGAAATTTTGTGGAGTTTGGAAGTTATTGGGATGATGGAAGTTTTGTGGTGGTGGTCTTTGGAAATTTTGTGGGGTTTGATGGTATGAAGGTTTAGGGTAGTTTTGTGGAGGTGGAGGTGGAGGTTGATGGTTTTGTGGGTTTTGGTAGTTATGTGAAGGGGGGAGGGTTTGTGGTCTTTGTTTGAAGGCATTGGCCTGCTCCATCTGAAATTGAATGAACTGACAGTCATGCCCAAAGTGACCCAGAATACCACATACCTCGCAGTAAGATGAGGTAATGGGTGCTACTGCAGACATAGCATTGATACTCATGGGTGGAGGTGTCGGACTAGAAGACTTCATTAGCTGCTGAGTTAGTTGCGCCATCTGAGATGTAAGCAATGAAATAGCGTCAACTTCAAGTACCTTCTTAGTCAAACTCCTAGATGATGTATGGTCATTGGCTGCAAGATTTGATATGAATTCATAACCCTCATCAACTGCCTTGTCTAAAAACACTCCTCCTGCAGACGAATCAACAATACACTTCGTCTGAGGCTGCAGACCATTGTAGAATGTCTGCGTCAAGAACCATTTGTCCATATTATGGTGTGGACACTCTCTCTGTAAATCTCTAAACCTAGCCCACGCTTCCCTTAATGTTTCATCAGGCTCTTGGAAAAACGTGGCTAGTTTATTTCTGATTTCTGCTGTTTTAGTAGGTGGGTAATACTCTCTCAGAAATGCAGCAGAAATCTCACTCCACTCGGTTTCTTTCACATCGTTCAACCATTTTTGGGCTCTATCTCTCAGTGAAAACTCGAACAACATGACTTTGAGTTGATCTGGAGTGACGCCGGCATGTTTAACGGTTCGACAAAGTTGTTGAAACCGTTGTAGATGATTTGCCGGATCTTCAGTAGGATGCCCACCAAACTGATTTTGCTGGACCATGCTGATGAGTCCAGGCTTGATTTCGAAATTTGCTGCGGCAATGGTGGGCATAGTAGGTCCAGTGGAGAGACCATCCGGGTTGGGCACCCCAAATGACTTCAGTGATTTTGACATAACTGAATTCAAGGTGTCTGTTCCAGAGGTGTTCATCTGAACAGACAGCTTTTCTTTCTGTTTTATCTTTCGGATCCGCCTGATTGTCCTCGTAAGATCGGGGTCCGCTGGAATTGGGGAACCGTTTCTTTGGGACCTGGGCATACAAAAGAAACAAAAAGCACCAGTAAAACGTACCTCGATTGAAACAATGAAGTTCCAATGAGGTACAGAGAAGTAGACCAAATAATTAAATAAAAACTTAGAGAACTAGCCGTCTCCCCGGCAACGGCGCCAAATTTTGATAGGTTTTAGTCGTATCACCTAATCAAAAATAAACCTACGGTCCTCTAACTAAGGTAGTCAGTGGAAGCAGGGTCGAATCCACAGGGAGACAGAGTTTCTAAATCAATATTCAACCAATTCAGCTACTCCAGATGAAATCAGGAAGGAATTAATTAAACTAATGATTAAGCTGAGAAAGACGAATTAAACAAAGGATTTAACTATGGAATAAAAACCTAGGGTATTAGGTCGGTCCACCATGCTTATACCAATCAAATAGGGTCAACTACTATTAAAACCTAAGTCAAGAGTCGGGGGATTAGAGCCTATGTTGAGCTATGGTTAAGACTCAACGTTCATAGTTCAACATACGCCGCATGTTCACTAACGTAATCAGAACTACTGATGTGTCCTAGGCCTCTAGTCGTAAGACGGATCTGTGCAAACAACTATTAACCACAAGCAATCAATGAAATTGTACACTGACATTAATTACTCAATAAGAACAAACCACATCACAATCACCCTAATCAAGCCCTAGAAATTGATAGAAATCTAAATCACAATCATGGTATAAACATGGCTTTCCTATCTAACACCCTAGAAAGAGAACTACTCACTCATAATCGAATTGGCAACAACAAAACTAATATGAAACCCTAAGAATTGCGTCATGAACAATTGAATAATTAAACTAAGCAATCAAAGTAATTAATGAGATAAAGAGTAGAGAAGAGTACCAATTGACGGAAAGCAGGAACTTTTATTGAAATCGAAATAGATTTGATCACCTCTAAATTAATCTAAAGTGTTTGAATTAAACTAAGAACAATGTAGAATAAAACTAGTCTAAAACCTAATGAAAGATGAATAAAAGATGAATGAAAGATAATGAGGAAAAGGTATTTTATAATACCCCTCAAGTTCACTAAAAACGGAAACAAAAAGTGAAAAAGCGCGATTAAAGCACCAGACCCGATCGGGCCCGAGCACAGTACCCGATCGGGTCCACATACAAATTCTCCCAACTTCACTTATGGGCTCTGGCAGCAGCAGTGCAGCAATAAGGCGAGAAAACGGCCCACCCGATCGGGTCGGGCGGTAGTCACCCGATCGGGTCTGGCGACAACTTGGGCCAGCGTGTTCCCCTCGCCTGTAGCACCGCAACGAGACCAAGCAGCACTCCACCCGATCAGGTCGGGCGGTAGCCACCCGATCGGGTTTGGGGATATGCTTCCTTGCCCGATTCGATCGGGCAAACATCGCCCGATCGGGTCCGCAACTTTTATACCCGATCATAAATACTTCGCCCGATCGGGCTATTTCTGCCCGATCAGTGCACGGAAAACTCCTATTGACTCCTTTGCTCTCTAAACTTCACGTTTAGGGGTCTTGGGACCTCCTAAACTATCCATAAAGCTCGTGAGCCACCCTACGTGCCTCATAACATCTCGTAAAGCCGTGGTTGCTTCCAAATGGCTCGGGAATAAGGAGAAAACTCCATAAAACCTGCAATTCAATACTAAAACACGAAACCACAACTGCATACGAAAGTTAGCACAAAATAGCTCCCAAGAGCTCCAATGACGCACAAATTAGCTTGTAAATAAGGGAGAAAACTCTATATAAATACGTGATATCAATTATTCCAAACAAAATGATTTGAAAGGTGTTCATTCACCACAAATCGCCTAAGAGACTATGACGGGTTTACCCTTTTATTTAGATTGAGTTTGATCCAAGGGCTTCATATGCTTTAAATATATCTAATACCTATTCAAGGAGTCATATATTTGGTTATTATTCCGAACAAAAATTATTTGAAAGGTGTTCATACACCACAAATCACCTAAGAGATTATGACGGTTTTACCCTTTGATTTGAAATAAGTTTGATCTAAGGGCTTCATATGCTTTATACATATCTAATACCTATTCAAGGACTCAAAAATATTTGGTAATTATTCATATCAAAATAATATGAAAGGTGTTCATACACCATAAATCGCCTAAGAGACTACGACGATTTTACCCTTTGATTTGAAATAAGTTTAATCCAAGGGCTTCATATGATTGAAATATACCTGATACCAATTCAAGGAGTGAAAAGTATTTGGTAATTAAGCACCAAAAATGATTTTAAAGGTGTTCATACACCAAAAAATCGCCTAAGAGGATATGACGGTTTTACCCTTTGATTTGAATTGAGTTAGATCAAGGGGCTTCATATGATTTAAATATATCTAATATCTATTCCAGGACTCAAATTTTTTTGGTAATTATGCAAGACAAAATGATTTGAAAGGTTTTCGTACACCACAAATCGCCTAAGAGACTATCACGGTTTTACCCTTTGATATGAAATAAGTTTGATCCAAGAGTTTCATATGATTGAAATATATCTAATACCTATTGAAGGAGTCAAAAGTATTTGGTAATTAACGATAAAAAATGATTTGAAAGGTGCTCATACACCACAAATCTCCTAAGAGACTATGACGATTTTACCCTTTGATTTTAATTGAGGTTGATTTAAGGACTTCATATGCTTTAAATAGACTTAATACCTATTCAAGGACTAAAAAAATATTTGGTAATTATTCCCGACAAAAAATGATTTGAAAGGTGTTCATACACCACAAATCACCTAAGAGACTATGACGGTTTATCTTTGATTTGAAATAAGTTTGATCTAAGGGCTTCATATGCTTTATACATATCTAATACCTATTAAAGGACTCAAAAATATTTGGTAATTATTGATAACAAAATAATATGAAAGGTGTTCATACACCACAAATCGCCTAAGAGACTACGACGATTTTAGCCTTTGATTTGAAATAAGTTTGATCCAAGTGCTTTATATGATTGAAATATACTTAATACCAATTTAAGGAGTGAAAAGTGTTTGGTAATTAAACACCAAAAATGATTTTAATGGTGTTCATACACCAAAAATCGCCTAAGAGGCTATGACGGTTTTACCCTTTGATTTGAATTGAGTTAGATCCAAGGGCTTCATATGATTTAAATATATCTGATATTTATTCAAGGACTCAAACTTTTTTTGGTTATTATTGAAGACAAAATGATTTGAAAGGTTTTCATTCACCACAAATCGCCTAAGAGACTATGAAGGTTTTACCCTTTGATATGAAATAAGTTTGATCCAAGGGTTTCATATGATTGAAATATATCTAATACCTATTGAAGGAGTCAATAATATTTGGTAATTAAGCACAAAATATAATTTGAAAGGTGTTCATACACCTCAAATCCCCTAAGAGACTATGACGGTTTTACCCTTTGATTTGAATTGAGGTTGATCCAAGGACTTCATATTCTTCAAAAAGATCTAATACCTATTCAAGGAATCAAAAAATATTTTTTAATTATTCCTAACAAAATGATTTGAAAGGTGTTCATTCACCGCAAATCGCCTAAGAGACGATGACGGTTTTGCCCTTTTTTTTGAATTGAGTTTGGTCCAAGGGAATCATATGCTTTAAATAGATCTAGTACCTATTCATGGACTCAAAAATATTTGGTAATTATTCACAACTAAATAATATGAAAGGTGTTCATACACCACAAATCGCCTAGGAGACTATGACTGTTTTACCTTTGATTTGAAATAAGTTTAATCCAAGGGCTTCATCTGATTGAAATATACTTAATACCAATTCCAGGAGGGAAAAGTATTTGGTAATTAAGCACAAAAAATGATTTGAAAGTTGTTCATACACCAAAAATCGTCTAAGAGGCTATGATGATTTTACCCTTTGATTTGAGTTGAGTTAGATCCAAGGGATTCATATGATTTAAATATATCTAATATGTATTCAAGAACTCAAAAATATTTGGAAATAATTCACAACAAAATAATATGAAAGGTGTTCATACACCACAAATCGCCTAAGAGACGATGACGGTTTTACACTTTGATTTGAAATAAGTTTAATCCAAGGGCTTCATATGATTGAAATATACCTAATACCAATTCAGGAAGTGACAAGTGTTTGGTAATTAAGCACCAAAAATGATTTTAAAGGTGTTCATACACCAAAAATCGTCTAAGAGGCTATGATGATTTTACCCTTTGATTTGAATTGTGTTAGATCCAAGGGTTTCATATGATTTAAATATATCTAATATCTATTCAAGGACTCAAATTTTTTTAGTAATTATTGAAGACAAAATGATTTGAAAGGTTTTCATACACCACAAATCGCCTAAGAGACTATGACGGTTTTACCCTTTGATATGAATTAAGTTTGATCCAAGGGTTTCATATGATTGAAATATATCTAATACCTATTGAAGGAGTCAATAATATTTGGTAATTAAGCACAAAAAAAGATTTGAAAGGTGTTCATACACCTCAAATCCCCTAAGAGACTATGACTGTTTTACCCTTTGATTTGAATTGAGGTTGATCCAAGGACTTCATATGCTTTAAAAAGTTCTAATACCTTCTCAAGGAATCAAGTAAATATTTGGTAATTATTCACAACAAAATGATTTGAAAGGTGTTTATACACCACAAATCACCTAAGAGACTATGATGGTTTTACCCTTTAATTTGGATTGAGTTTGATCCAATGGCTTCATATTCTTTAAACATATCTAATACCTATTCAAGGACTTAAAAATATTTGATAATTATTCACAACTAAATAATATGAAAGGTGTTCATACACCACAAATCGCCTAAGAGACTATGACGGTTTTACCTTTGATTTAAAATAAGGTTGATCCAAGGGCTTCATATGATTGAAATATACCTAATACCAATTCAAGGAGTGAAAAGTATTTGGTAATTAAGCACCAAAAATGATTTGAAAGTTGTTCATACACCAAAAATTGCCTAAGAGACTATGACGGTTTTACCCTTTGATTTGAACTGAGTTAGATCCATGGGCTTCATATGATTTAAATATATCTAATATCTATTCAAGAACTCAAAAATATTTGGAAATTATTCAATACAAAATGATTTAAAAGGTTTTCATACACCCCAAATTGCCTAAAAGACTATGACGGTTTTACCCTTTGATATGAAATAAGTTTGATCCAAGGGTTTCATATGATTGAAATATATCTAATACCTATTGAAGGAGTCAAAAGTATTTGGTAATTAACCACAAAAAATGATTTGAAAGGTGCTCATACACCACAAATCCCCTAAGAGATTATGACGGTTTTACCCTTTGATTTGAATTGAGGTTGATTTAAGGACTTCATATGCTTTAAATAGACTTAATACCTATTCAAGGACTCAAAAAATATTTGGTAATTATTCCAAACAAAATGATTTGAAAGGTGTTCATTCACCACAAATCGCCTAAGAGACTATGACGGGTTTACCCTTTTATTTAGATTGAGTTTGATCCAAGGGCTTCATATGCTTTAAATATATCTAATACCTATTCAAGGAGTCATATATTTGGTTATTATTCCCAACAAATATTATTTGAAAGGTGTTCATACACCACAAATCACCTAAGAGACTATGACGGTTTTACCCTTTGATTTGAAATAAGTTTGATCTAAGGGCTTCATATGCTTTATACATATCTAATACCTATTCAAGGACTCAAAAATATTTGGTAATTATTCATATCAAAATAATATGAAAGGTGTTCATACACCATAAATCGCCTAAGAGACTACGACGATTTTACCCTTTGATTTGAAATAAGTTTAATCCAAGGGCTTCATATGATTGAAATATACCTAATACCAATTCAAGGAGTGAAAAGTATTTGGTAATTAAGCACCAAAAATGATTATAAAGGTGTTCATACACCAAAAAATCGCCTGAGAGGATATGACGGTTTTACCCTTTGATTTGAATTGAGTTAGATCCAGGGGCTTCATATGATTTAAATATATCTAATATCTATTCCAGGACTCAAATTTTTTTGGTAATTATTCAAGACAAAATGATTTGAAAGGTTTTTGTACACCACAAATCGCCTAAGAGACTATCACGGTTTTACCCTTTGATATGATATAAGTTTGATCCAAGAGTTTCATATGATTGAAATATATCTAATACCTATTGATGGAGTCAATAATATTTGGTAATTAAGCACAAAAAATGATTTGAAAGGTGTTCATACACCTCAAATCCCCTAAGAGACTATGAGGGTTGTACCCTTTGATTTGAATTGAGGTTGATCCAAGGACTTCATATGCCTTAAAAAGATCTAATACCTATTCAAGGAATCAAAAAATATTTGGTTATTATTCCCACCAAAATGATTTGAAAGGTGCTCATTCACTGCAAATCGCTTAAGAGACTACGACGGTTTTACCCTTTGATTTGAATTGAGTTAGATCCAAGGGCTTCATATGATTTAAATATATTTAATATCTATTCAAGAACTCGAATTTTTTTGGTAATGATTCAATACAAAATGATTTAAAAGGTTTTCATACACCACAAATCGCCTAGAAGGCTATGACGGATTTACCCTTTGATATGAAATAAGTTTGATCCAAGGGTTTCATATGATTGAAATACATATAATACCTATTGAAGGAGTCAAAAGTATTTGGTAATTACCCACAACGAATGATTTGAAAGGTGTTCATACACCACAAATCACCTAAGAGAATATGACGGTTTTACCCTTTGATTTGAAATAAGTTTGATCTAAGGGCTTCATATGCTTTATACATATCTAATACCTATTCAAGGACTCAAAAATATTTGGTAATTATTCACAACAAAATAATATGAAAGGTGTTCATACACCACAAATCGCCTAAGAGACTACGACAAATTTACCCTTTTATTTGAAATAATTTTAATCAAAGGGCTTCATATGATTGAAATATACCTAATACCAATTCAAGGAGTGAAAAGTATTTGGTAATTAAGCACCAAAAATGATTTTAACGGTGTTCATACACCAAAGATCGCCTAAGAGGCTATGACGGTTTTACCCTTTGATTTGAATTGAGTTAGATCCAAGGGCTTCATATGATTTAAATATATCTAATATCTATTCAAGGACTCAAATTTTTTTGGTAATTATTAATGACAAAATGATTTGAAAGGTTTTCATACACCACAAATCGTCTAAGTGACTATGACGGTTATACCCTTTGATATGAAATAAGTTTGATCCAAGGGTTTCATATGATTGAAATATATCTAATACCTACTGAAGGAGTCAATGATATTTGGTCATTAAGAACAAAAAATGATTTGAAAGGTGTTCATACACCCCAAATCCCCTAAGAGACTATGACGGTTTTACCCTTTGATTTGAATTGAGGTTGATCCAAGGACTTCATATGCTTTAAAAACATCTAATACCTATTCAAGGAATCAAAAATATTTGGTTATTATTCCCAAAAAAATGATTTGAAAGGTGTTCATTCACCGCAAATAGCCTAAGAGACTATGACGGTTTTGCCCTTTGATTTGAATTGAGTTTGATCCAAAGGCTTCATTTGCTTTAAATTTTTCTAGTACCTATTCAAGGACTCAAAAATATTTGGTAATTATTCACAACAAAATGATTTGAAAGTTGTTCATACACCATAAATCGCCTAAGAGACTATGACGGTTTTACCCTTTAATTTGGATTTAGTTTGATACAAGGGCTTCATATGCTTTAAACATATCTAATACCTATTCAAGGACTTAAAAATATTTGATAATTATTCACAACTAAATAATATAAAAGGTGTTCATACACCACAAATCGCCTAAGAGATGATGACGGTTTTACACTTTGATTTAAAATAAGTTTAATCCAAGGGTTTCATATGATTGAAATATACCCAATACCAATTCAAGGAGTGAAAAGTATTTGGTAATTAAGCACCAAAAATGATTTGAAAGGTGTTCATACACCAAAAATCGCCTAAGAGACTATGACGGTTTTACCATTTGATTTGAATTGAGTTAGATCCAAGGGCTTCATATGTATTAAATATATCTAATATCTATTTAAGGACTCAATTTTTTTTTGTAATTATTCAATACAAAATGATTTAAAAGGTTTTCATACACCCCAAATCTCCTAAGAGACTATGATGGTTTTACCCTTTGATATGAAATAAGTTTGATCCAAGAGTTTCATATGATTGAAATATATCTAATACCTATTGATTGTGTCAAAAGTATTTGGTAATTAACCACAAAAAATGATTTGAAAGGTGCTCATACACCACAAATCCACTAAGAGACTATAACGGTTTTACCCTTTGATTTCAATTGAGGTTGATTTAAGGACTTCATATTCTTTAAATAGACTTCATACCTATTCAAGGACTAAAAAAATATTTGGTAATTATTCCCAACAAAATGATTTGAAAGGTGTTCATTCACTACAAATCGCCTAAGAGACTATGACTGGTTTACCCTTTTATTTAAATTAAGTCTTATCCAAGGGCTTCATATGCTTTAAATATATCTAATACCTATTCAAGGAGTCATATATTTGGTTATTATTCCCAACCAAAATAATTTGAAAGGTGTTCATACACCACAAATCACCTGAGAGATTAAGACGGTTTTACCCTTTGATTTGAAATAATTTTGATCTAAGGGCTTCATATGCTTTATACATATCTAATACCTATTCAAGGACTCAAAAATATTTGGTAATTATTCATATCAAAATAATATGAAAGGTGTTCATACACCATAAATCGCCTAAGAGACTACGACGATTTTACCCTTTGATTTGAAATAAGTTTAATCCAAGGGCTTCATATGATTGAAATATACCTAATACCAATTCAAGGAGTGAAAAGTATTTGGTAATTAAGCACCAAAAATGATTTTAAAGGTGTTCATACACCAAAAATCGCCTAAGAGGATATGACGGTTTTACCCTTTGATTTGAATTGAGTTAGATCCAGGGGCTTCATATGATTTAAATATATCTAATATCTATTCCAGGACTCAATTTTTTTGGTAATTATTCAAGACAAAATGATTTGAAAGGTTTTCGTACACCACAAATCGCCTAAGAGACTATCACGGTTTTACCCTTTGATATGAATTAAGTTTGATCCAAGGGTTTCATATGATTGAAGTATATCTAATACCTATTGAAGGAGTCGATAATATTTGGTAATTAAGCACAAAAAATGATTTAAAAGGTGTTCATACACCTCAAATCCCCTAAGAGACTATGAGGGTTGTACCCTTTGATTTGAATTGAGGTTGATCCAAGGACTTCATATGCCTTAAAAATATCTAATACCTATTCAAGGAATCAAAAAATATTTGGTTATTATTCCCAACAAAATGATTTAAAAGGTGCTCATTCACTGCAAATCGCTTAAGAGACTATAACGGTTTTGCCCTTTGATTTGAATTGAGTTTGTTCCAAGGGCTTCATATGATTTAAATATATCTAGTACCTATTCATGGACTCAAAAATATTTGGTAATTATTCACAACAAAATGATTTGAAAGGTGTTCATACACCACAAATGGCCTAAGAGACTATGACGGTTTTACCCTTTAATTTGGATTGAGTTTGATCCAAGGGCTTCATATGCCTGAAACATATCTAATTCCTATTCAAGGACTTAAAAATATTCGGTAATTACTCACAACTAAATAATATGAAAGGTGTTCATACATCACAAATCGCCTAAGTGACTATGACGGTTTTACCCTTTAATTTTAAAAAAGTTTAATCCAAGGGCTTCATATGCTTGAAATATACCTAATGCCAATTCAAGGAGTTAAAAGTGTTTGGTAATAAAGCACCAAAAATGATTTGAAAGGTGTTCATACACCAAAAATCGCCTAAGAGACTATGATGGTTTTACCCTTTGATTTGAATTAAGTTAGATCCAACGGCTTCATATGATTTAAATATATCTAATATCTATTCAAGAACTCAAATTTTTTTGGTAATGATTCAATACAAAATGATTTAAAAGGTTTTCATACACCACAAATCGCCTGGAAGGCTATGACGGTTTTACCCTTTGATATGAAATAATTTTGATCCAAGGGTTTCATATGATTGAAATAAATCTAATACCTATTGAAGGAGTCAAAAGTATTTGGTAATTACCCACAACGAATGATTTGAAAGGTGTTCATACACCACAAATCACCTAAGAGACTATGACGGTTTTACCCTTTGATTTGAAATAAATTTGATCTAAGGGCTTCATATGCTTTATACATATCTAATACCTATTCAAGGACTCAAAAATATTTGGTAATTATTCACAACAAAATAATATGAAAGGTGTTCATACACCATAAATCGCCTAAGAGACTACGACGATTTTACCCTTTGATTTGAAATAATTTTAATCCAAGGGCTTCATATGATTGAAATATACCTAATACCAATTCAAGGAGTGAAATTTATTTGGTAATTAAGCACCAAAAATGATTTTAACGGTGTTCATACACCAAAAATCGCCTAAGAGGCTATGACGGTTTTACCCTTTGATTTGAATTGAGTTAGATCCAAGGGCTTCATATGATTTAAATATATCTAATATCTATTCAAGGACTCAATTTATTTTAGTAATTATTGAAGACAAAATGATTTGAAAGGTTTTCATACACCATAAATCGCCTAAGAGACTATGACGGTTTTACCCTTTGATATGAAATAAGTTTGATCCAAGGGTTTCATATGATTGAAATATATCTAATACCTATTGAATTAGTAAATAATATTTTGTAATTAAGCACAAAAAATGATTTGAAAGGTGTTCATACACCTCAAATCCCCTAAGAGACTATGACGGTTTTACCCTTTGTTTTGAATTGAGGTTGATCCAAGGACTTCATATGCTTTAAAAAGATCTAATACCTATTCAAGGAATCAAAAATATTTGGTTATTATTCCCAAAAAAATGATTTGAAAGGTGTTCATTCACCGCAAATAGCCTAAGAGACTATGACGGTTTTGCCCTTTGATTTGAATTGAGTTTGATCCAAAGGCTTCATTTGATTTAAATTTATCTAGTACCTATTCATGGTCTCAAAAATATTTGGTAATTATTCACAACAAAATGATTTGAAAGGTGTTCATACACCACAAATCGCCTAAGAGACTATGACGGTTTTACCCTTTAATTTGGATTGAGTTTGATCCAAGGGCATCATATGCTTTAAACCTATCTAATACCTATTCAAGGACTTAAAAATATTTGGTAATTATTCACAACAAAATAATAATAAAGGTGTTCATACACCACAAATCGCCTAAGAGACTACGACGATTTTACCATTTGATTTGAATTGAGTTTGATCCAAGGGCTTCATATGCTTTAAATAGATCTAGTACCTATTCAAGAATTCAAATTTTTTGGGTAATGATTCAATACAAAATGATTTAAAAGGTTTTCATACACCACAAGTCGCCTAAGAGACTATGACGGTTTTACCCTTTGATGTGAAATAAGTTTCATCCAAGGGTTTCATATGATTGAAATATATCTAATACCTATTGAAGGAGTCAAAAGCATTTGGTAATTAACCACAAAGAATGATTTGAAAGGAGTTCATACACCACAAATCACCTAAGAGACTATGACGGTTTTACCCTTTGATTTGAAATAAGTTTGATCTTAGGGCTTCATATGCTTTATACATATCTAATACCTATTCAAGGACTCAAAAATATTTGGTAATTATTCACAACAAAATAATTTGAAAGGTGTTCATACACCACAAATCACCTAAGAGACTACGACGATTTTACCCTTTGATTTGAAATAAGTTTAATCCAAGGGCTTCATAAGATTGAAATATACCTAATACCAATTCAAGGAGTGAAAAGTATTTGGTAATTAAGCACCAAAAATGATTTTAAAGGTGTTCATACACCAAAAATCGCCTAAGAGGCTATAACGGGTTTACCCTTTTATTTAAATTGAGTTTGATCCAAGGGCTTCAGAAGCTTTAAATATATCTAATACCTATTCAAGGAATCATATATTTGGTTATTATTCCCAACCAAAATAATTTGAAAGGTGTTCATACACCACAAATCACCTAAGAGACTATGACGGTTTTACCCTTTGATTTGACATATTTTTATCTAAGGGCTTCATATTCTTTATACATTTATAATACCTATTCAAGGACTCAAAAGTATTTGGTAATTATTCACAACAAAATAATAAGAAAGGTGTTCATACACCACAAATCGCCTAAGAGACTACGACGATTTTACCCTTTGATTTGAATTGAGTTTGATCCAAGGGCTTCATATGCTTTCAATAGATCAAGTACCTATTCAAGAATTCAAATTTTTTGGGTAACGATTCAATACAAAATGATTTAAAAGGTTTTCATACACCACAAGTCGCCTAAGAGACTATGATGGTTTTACCCTTTGATATGAAATAAGTTTCAACCAAGGGTTTCATATGATTGAAATATATCTAATACCTATTGAAGGAGTCAAACGCATTTGGTAATTAACCACAAAGAATGATTTGAAAGGTGTTCATACACCACAAATCACCTAAGAGACTACGACGATTTTACCCTTTGATTTGAAATAAGTTTAATCCAAGGGCTTCATAAGATTGAAATATACCTAATACCAATTCAAGAAGTGAAAAGTATTTGGTAATTAAGCACCAAAAATGATTTTAAAGGTGTTCATACACCAAAAATCCCCTAAGAGGCTATAACGGTTTTACCCTTTGATTTGAATTGAGTTAGATCCAAGGGCTTCATATGATTTAAATATATATAATATCTATTCACCGACTCAATTTTTTCTGGTAATTATTCAAGACAAAATGATTTGAAAGGTTTTCATACACCACAAATTACCTAAGTGACTATGACGGTTTTACCCTTTGATATAAAATAAGTTTGATCAAATGGTTTCATATGATTGAAATATATCTAATACCTATTGAAGGAGTCAATAATATTTGGTAACTAACCACAAAAAATGATTTGAAAGGTGTTCATACACCTCACATCACTTAAGAGACTATGACGGTTTTACGCTTTGATTTGAATGGAGGTTGATCCAAGGACTTCATATGCTTTAAAAAGATCTAATACCTAGTCAAGGAATCAAAAAATATTTGGTAATTATTCCCAACAAAATAATATGAAAGGTGTTCATACACCCCAAATCGCCTAAGAGACTACGACGATTTTACCCTTTGATTTGAAATAAGTTTAATCCAAGGGTTTCATATGATTGAAATATACCTAATACCAATTCAAGGAGTGAAAAGTATTTGGTAATTAAGCACCAAAAATGATTTTAAAGGTGTTCATACACCAAAAATCGCCCAAGAGGCTATGACGGTTTTACCCTTTGATTTGAATTGAGTAAGATCCAAGTTCTTCATATGATTTAAATATATCTGATATCTATTCAAGGACTCAAATTCTTTTGGTAATTATTAAAGACAAAATGTTATGAAAGGTTTTGATACACCACAAATCGTCTATGAGACTATGATGGTTTTACCCTTTGATATGAAATAAGTTTGATCCAAGGGTTTCATATGATTCAAAAATGTCTAATACCTACTAAAGGAGTCAATAGTATTTGGTAATTAAGCACAAAAAATGATTTGAAAGGTGTTCATACACCTCAAATCCCCAAAGAGACTATGACGATTTTACCCTTTGATTTGAAATAAGTTTAATCCAAGAGCTTCATATGATTGAAATATACCTAATACCAATTCAAGGAATGAAAATTATTTGGTAATTAAGCACACAAACTTGATTTGAAAGGTGTTCATACACCAGAAATCGCCTAAGAGACTATGACGATTTTACGCTTTGATTTGAATTGAGTTAGATCCAAGGGCTTCATATGATTTAAATATATATAATACCTATTCACGGACTCAATTTTTTTTGGTAATTATTCAATATAAATTGATTTAAAAGGTTTTCATACACCCCAAATCGCCTAAGAGACTATGACAATTTTACCTTTTGATATGAAATAAGTTTGATCCAAGGGTTTCATATGATTGAAATATATCTAATACCTATTGAAGGAGTCAAAAGTATTTGGTAACTAACCACAAAAAATGATTTGAAAGGTGTTCATACAACAGAAATCACCTAAGAGACTATGACGGTTTTACCCTTTGATTTGAAATAAGTTTGATCTTAGGGCTTCATATGCTTTATACATATCTAATACCTATTCAAGGACTCAAAAATATTTGGTAATTATTCACAACAAAATAATTTGAAAGGTGTTCATACACCACAAATCACCTAAGAGACTACGACGATTTTACCCTTTGATTTGAAATAAGTTTAATCCAAGGGCTTCATAAGATTGAAATATACCTAATACCATTTCAAGGAGTGAAAAGTATTTGGTAATTATGCACCAAAAATGATTTTAAAGGTGTTCATACACCAAAAATCGCCTAAGAGGCTATAACTGGTTTACCCTTTTATTTAAATTGAGTTTGATCCAAGGGCTTCAGATGCTTTAAATAAATCTAATACCTATTTAAGGAGTCATATATTTGGTTATTATTCACAACCAAAATAATTTGAAAGGTGTTCATACACCACAAATCACCTAAGAGACTATGACGGTTTTACCCTTTGATTTGAAATATTTTGATCTAAGGGCTTCATATTCTTTATACATTTATAATACCTATTCAAGGACTCAAAAGTATTTGTTAATTATTCACAACAAAATAGTAAGAAAGGTGTTCATACACCACAAATCGCCTAAGAGACTACGACGATTTTACCATTTGATTTGAATTGAGTTTGATCCAAGGGCTTCATATGCTTTAAATAGATCTAGTACCTATTCAAGAATTCAAATTTTTTGGGTAATGATTCAATACAAAATGATTTAAAAGGTTTTCATACACCACAAGTCGCCTAAGAGACTATGATGGTTTTACCCTTTGATATGAAATAAGTTTCATCCAAGGGTTTCATATGATTGAAATATATCTAATACCTATTGAAGGAGTCAAAAGCATTTGGTAATTAACCACAAAGAATGATTTGAAAGGAGTTCATACACCACAAATCACCTAAGAGACTATGACGGTTTTACCCTTTGATTTGAAATAAGTTTGATCTTAGGGCTTCATTTGCTTTATACATATCTAATACCTATTCAAGGACTCAAAAATATTTGGTAATTATTCACAACAAAATAATTTGAAAGGTGTTCATACACCACAAATCACCTAAGAGACTACGACGATTTTACCCTTTGATTTGAAATAAGTTTAATCCAAGGGCTTCATAAGATTGAAATATACCTAATACCAATTCAAGGAGTGAAAAGTATTTGGTAATTAAGCACCAAAAATGATTTTAAAGGTGTTCATACACCAAAAATCGCCTAAGAGGCTATAACGGGTTTACCCTTTTATTTAAATTGAGTTTGATCCAAGGGCTTAAGATGCTTTAAATATATCTAATACCTATTCAAGGAGTCATATATTTGGTTATTATTCCCAACCAAAATAATTTGAAAGGTGTTCATACACCACAAATCACCTAAGAGACTATGACGGTTTTACCCTTTGATTTGAAATATTTTGATCTAAGGGCTTCATATTCTTTATACATTTATAATACCTATTCAAGGACTCAAAAGTATTTGGTAATTATTCACAACAAAATAATAAGAAAGGTGTTCTTACACCACAAATCGCCTAAGAGACTACGACGATTTTACCATTTGATTTGAATTGAGTTTGATCTAAGTGCTTCATATGCTTTAAATATATCTAGTACCAATTCAAGAATTCAAATTTTTTGGGTAATGATTCAATACAAAATGATTTAAAAGGTTTTCATACACCACAAGTCGCCTAAGAGACTATGACGGTTTTATTCTTTGATATGAAATAAGTTTCATCCAACGGTTTCATATGATTGAAATGTATCTAATACCTATTGAAGGAGTCAAAAGCATTTGGTTATTAACCACAAAGAATGATTTGAAAGGTGTTCATACACCACAAATCACCTAAGAGACTATGACGGTTTTACCCTTTGATTTGAAATAAGTTTGATCGTAGGGCTTCATATGATTTATACATATCTAATACCTATTCAAGGACTCAAAAATATTTGGTAATTATTCACAACAAAATAATTTGAAAGGTGTTCATACACCACAAATCACCTAAGAGACTACGACGATTTTACCCTTTGATTTGAAATAAGTTTAATCCAAGGGCTTCATAAGATTGAAATATACCTAATACCAATTCAAGGAGTGAAAAGTATTTGGTAATTAAGCACCAAAAATGATTTTAAAGGTGTTCATACACCAAAAATCCCCTAAGAGGCTATAACGGTTTTACCCTTTGATTTGAATTGAGTTAGATCCAAGGGCTTCATATGATTTAAATATATATAATATCTATTCAACGACTCAATTTTTTCTGGTAATTATTCAAGACAAAATGATTGGAAAGGTTTTCATACACCACAAATTACCTAAGTGACTATGACGGTTTTACCCTTTGATATAAAATAAGTTTGATCAAATGGTTTCATATGATTGAAATATATCTAATACCTATTGAAGGAGTCAATAATATTTGGTAATTAAGCACAAAAAATGATTTGAAAGGTGTTCATACACCTCACATCACTTAAGAGACTATGACGGTTTTACCCTTTGATTTGAATGGAGGTTGATCCAAGGACTTCATATGCTTTAAGAAGATCTAATACCTATTCAAGGAATCAAAAAATATTTGGTAATTATTCCCAACTAAATAATATGAAAGGTGTTCATACACCCCAAATCGCCTAAGAGACTACGACGATTTTACCCTTTGATTTGAAATAAGTTTAATCCAAGGGTTTCATATGATTGAAATATACCTAATACCAATTCAAGGAGTGAAAAGTATTTGGTAATTAAGCACCAAAAATGATTTCAAAGGTGTTCATACACCAAAAATCGCCCAAGAGGCTATGACGGTTTTACCCTTTGATTTGAATTGAGTAAGATCCAAGTGCTTCATATGATTTAAATATATCTGATATCTATTCAAGGACTCAAATTCTTTTGGTAATTATTAAAGACAAAATGATTTGAAAGGTTTTCATACACCACAAATCGTCTATGAGACTATGATGGTTTTACCCTTTGATATGAAATAAGTTTGATCCAAGGGTTTCATATGATTGAAATATGTATAATACCTACTAAAGGAGTCAATAGTATTTGGTAATTAAGCACAAAAAATGATTTGAAAGGTGTTCATACACCTCAAATCCCCAAAGAGACTATGACGATTTTACCCTTTGATTTGAAATAAGTTTAATCCAAGAGCTTCATATGATTGAAATATACCTAATACCAATTCAAGGAGTGAAAATTATTTGGTAATTAAGCACCAAACTTGATTTGAAAGGTGTTCATACACTAGAAATCGCCTAAGAGACTATGACGATTTTACGCTTTGATTTGAATTGAGTTAGATCCAAGGGCTTCATATGATTTAAATATATATAATACCTATTCACGGACTCAATTTTTTTTGGTAATTATTGAATATAAATTGATTTAAAAAGGTTTTCATACACCCCAAATCGCCTAAGAGACTATGACAATTTTACCTTATGATATGAAATAAGTTTGATCCAAGGGTTTCATATGATTGAAATATATCTAATACCTATTGAAGGAGTCAAAAGTATTTGGTAACTAACCACAAAAAATGATTTGAAAGGTGTTCATACAACACAAATCACCTAAGAGACTATGACGGTTTTACCCTTTGATTTGAAATAAGTTTGATCTTAGGGCTTCATATGCTTTATACATATCTAATACCTATTCAAGGACTCAAAAATATTTGGTAATTATTTACAACAAAATAATTTGAAAGGTGTTCATACACCACAAATCACCTAAGAGATTACGACGATTTTACCCTTTGATTTGAAATAAGTTTAATCCAAGGGCTTCATAAGATTGAAATATACCTAATACCAATTCAAGGAGTGAAAAGTATTTGGTAATTAAGCACCAAAAATGATTTTAAAGGTGTTCATACACCAAAAATCGCCTAAGAGGCTATAACGGGTTTACCCTTTTATTTAAATTGAGTTTGATCCAAGGGCTTCAGATGCTTTAAATAAATCTAATACCTATTTAAGGAGTCATATATTTGGTTATTATTCCCAACCAAAATAATTTGAAAGGTGTTCATACACCACAAATCACCTAAGAGACTATGACGGTTTTACCCTTTGATTTGAAATATTTTGATCTAAGGGCTTCATATTCTTTATACATTTATAATACCTATTCAAGGACTCAAAAGTATTTGGTTAATTATTCACAACAAAATAATAAGAAAGGTGTTCATACACCACAAATCGCCTAAGAGACTACGACGATTTTACCATTTGATTTGAATTGAGTTTGATCCAAGGGCTTCATATGCTTTAAATAGATCTAGTACCTATTCAAGAATTCAATTTTTTTGGGTAATGATTCAATACAAAATGATTTAAAAGGTTTTCATACACAACAAGTCGCCTAAGAGACTATGACGGTTTTACCCTTTGATATGAAATAAGTTTCATCCAAGGGTTTCATATGATTGAAATATATCTAATACCTATTGAAGGAGTCAAAAGCATTTGGTAATTAACCACAAAGAATGATTTGAAAGGAGTTCATACACCACAAATCACCTAAGAGACTATGACGGTTTAACCCTTTGATTTGAAATAAGTTTGATCTTAGGGCTGCATATGCTTTATACATATCTAATACCTATTCAAGGACTCAAAAATATTTGGTAATTATTCACAACAAAATAATTTGAAAGGTGTTCATACACCACAAATCACCTAAGAGACTACGACGATTTTACCCTTTGATTTGAAATAAGTTTAATCCAAGGGCTTCATAAGATTGAAATATACCTAATACCAATTCAAGGAGTGAAAAGTATTTGGTAATTAAGCACCAAAAATGATTTTAAAGGTGTTCATACACAAAAAATCGCTTAAGAGGCTATAACGGGTTTACCCTTTTATTTAAATTGAGTTTGATCCAAGGGCTTAAGATGCTTTAAATATATCTAATACCTATTCAAGGAGTCATATATTTGGTTATTATTCCCAACCAAAATAATTTGAAAGGTGTTCATACACCACAAATCACCTAAGAGACTATGACGGTTTTACCCTTTGATTTGAAATATTTTGATCTAAGGGCTTCATATTCTTTATACATTTATAATACCTATTCAAGGACTCAAAAGTATTTGGTAATTATTCACAACAAAATAATAAGAAAGGTGTTCTTACACCACAAATCGCCTAAGAGACTACGACGATTTTACCCTTTGATTTGAATTGAGTTTGATCTAAGTGCTTCATATGCTTTAAATGGATATAGTACCTATTCAAGAATTCAAATTTTTTGGGTAATGATTCAATACAAAATGATTTAAAAGGTTTTCATACACCACAAGTCGCCTAAGAGACTATGACGGTTTTATCCTTTGATATGAAATAAGTTTCATCCAACGGTTTCATATGATTGAAATATATCTAATACCTATTGAAGGAGTCAAAAGCATTTGGTTATTAACCACAAAGAATGATTTGAAAGGTGTTCATACACCACAAATCACCTAAGAGACTATGACGGTTTTACCCTTTGATTTGAAATAAGTTTGATCTTAGGGCTTCATATGCTTTATACATATCTAATACCTATTCAAGGACTCAAATCACCTAAGAGACTATGACGGTTTTACCCTTTGATTTGAAATAAGTTTGATCTGAGGGCTTCATATGCTTTATACATATCTAATACCTATTCAAGGACTCAAAAATATTTGGTAATTATTCACAACAAAATAATTTGAAAGGTGTTCATACACCACAAATCACCTAAGAGACTATGACGGTTTTACCCTTTGATTTGAAATAAGTTTGATCTTAGGGCTTCATATGATTTATACATATCTAATACCTATTCAAGGACTCAAAAATATTTGGTAATTATTCACAACAAAATAATTTGAAAGGTGTTCATACACCACAAATCACCTAAGAGGCTACGATGATTTTACCCTTTGATTTGAAATAAGTTTAATCCAAGGGCTTCATAAGATTGAAATATACCTAATACCAATTCAAGGAGTGAAAAGTATTTGGTAATTAAGCACCAAAAATGATTTTAAAGGTGTTCATACACCAAAAATCCCCTAAGAGGCTATAACGGTTTTACCCTTTGATTTGAATTGTGTTAGATCCAAGGGCTTCATATGATTTAAATTTATATAATATCTATTCAACGACTCAATTTTTTCTGGTAATTATTCAAGACAAAATGATTTGAAAGGTTTTTATACACCACAAATTGGATAAGTGACTATGACGGTTTTACCCTTTGATATAAAATAAGTTTGATCAAATGGTTTCATATGATTGAAATATATCTAATACCTATTGAAGGAGTCAATAATATTTGGTAATTAAGCACAAAAAATGATTTGAAAGGTGTTCATACACCTCACATCACTTAAGAGACTATGACGGTTTGACCCTTTGATTTGAATGGAGGTTGATCCAAGGACTTCATATGCTTTAAAAATATCTAATACCTATTTAAGGAATCAAAAAATATTTGGTAATTATTCCCAACAAAATAATATGAAAGGTGTTCATACACCCCAAATCGCCTAAGAGACTACGACGAGTTCACCCTTTGATTTGAAATAAGTTTAATCCAAGGGTTTCATATGATTGAAATATACCTAATACCAATTCAAGGAGTGAAAAGTATTTGGTAATTAAGCACCAAAAATGATTTTAAAGGTGTTCATACACCAAAAATCCCCTAAGAGGCTATAACGGTTTTACCCTTTTATTTAAATTGAGTTTGATCCAAGGGCTTCAGATGCTTTAAATATATCTAATACCTATTCAAGGAGTCATATATTTGGTTATTATTCCCAACCAAAATAATTTGAAAGGTGTTCATACACCACAAATCACCTAAGAGACTATGACGGTTTTACCCTTTGATTTGACATATTTTTATCTAAGGGCTTCATATTCTTTATACATTTATAATACCTATTCAAGGACTCAAAAGTATTTGGTAATTATTCACAACAAAATAATAAGAAAGGTGTTCATACACCACAAATCGCCTAAGAGACTACGACGATTTTACCCTTTGATTTGAATTGAGTTTGATCCAAGGGTTTCATATGCTTTAAATAGATCTAGTACCTATTCAAGAATTCAAATTTTTTGGGTAACGATTCAATACAAAATGATTTAAAAGGTTTTCATACACCACAAGTCGCCTAAGAGACTATGATTGTTTTACCCTTTGATATGAAATAAGTTTCAACCAAGGGTTTCATATGATTGAAATATATCTAATACCTATTGAAGGAGTAAAACGCATTTGGTAATTAACCACAAGAATGATTTGAAAGGTGTTCATACACCACAAATCACCTAAGAGACTATGACGGTTTTACCCTTTGATTTGAAATAAGTTTGATCTTAGGGCTTCATATGCTTTATACATATCTAATACCTATTCAAGGACTCAAAAATATTTGGTAATTATTCACAACAAAATAATTTGAAAGGTGTTCATACACCACAAATCACCTAAGAGACTACGACGATTTTACCCTTTGATTTGAAATCAGTTTAATCCAAGGGTTTCATAAGATTGAAATATACCTAATACCAATTCAAGGAGTGAAAAGTATTTGGTAATTAAGCACCAAAAATGATTTTAAAGGTGTTCATACACCAAAAATCCCCTAAGAGGCTATAACGGTTTTACCCTTTGATTTGAATTGAGTTAGATCCAAGGCCTTCATATGATTTAAATATATATAATATCTATTCAACGACTCAATTTTTTCTGGTAGTTATTCAAGACAAAATGATTTGAAAGGTTTTCATACACCACAAATTACCTAAGTGACTATGACGGTTTTACCCTTTGATATAAAATAAGTTTGATCAAATGGTTTCATATGATTGAAATATATCTAATACCTATTGAAGGAGTCAATAATATTTGGTAATTAAGCACAAAAAATGATTTGAAGGTGTTCATACACCTCACATCACTTAAGAGACTATGACGGTTTTACCCTTTGATTTGAATGGAGGTTGATCCAAGGACTTCATATGCTTTAAAAAGATCTAATACCTATTCAAGGAATCAAAAAATATTTGGTAATTATTCCCAACAAAATAATATGAAAGGTGTTCATACACCCCAAATCGCCTAAGAGACTACGACGATTTTACCCTTTGATTTGAAATAAGTTTAATCCAAGGGTTTCATATGATTGAAATATACCTAATACCAATTCAAGGAGTGAAAAGTATTTGGTAATTAAGCACCAAAAATGATTTTAAAGGTGTTCATACACCAAAAATCGCCCAAGAGGCTATGACGGTTTTACCCTTTGATTTGAATTGAGTAAGATCCAAGTGCTTCATATGATTTAAATATATCTGATATCTATTCAAGGACTCAAATTCTTTTGGTAATTATTAAAGACAAAATGATTTGAAAGGTTTTGATACACCACAAATCGTCTATGAGACTATGATGGTTTTACCCTTTGATATGAAATAAGTTGGATCCAAGGGTTTCATATGATTGAAATATGTCTAATACCTACTAAAGGAGTCAATATTATTTGGTAATTAAGCACAAAAAATGATTTGAAAGGTGTTCATACACCTCAAATCCCCAAAGAGACTATGACGATTTTACCCTTTGATTTGAAATAAGTTTAATCCAAGAGCTTCATATGATTGAAATATACCTAATACCAATTCAAGGAGTGAAAATTATTTGGTAATTAAGAACCAAACTTGATTTGAAAGGTGTTCATACACCAGAAATCGCCTAAGAGACTATGACGATTTTACGCTTTGATTTGAATTGAGTTAGATCCAAGGGCTTCATATGATTTAAATATATATAATACCTATTCACGGACTCAATTTTTTTTGGTAATTATTGAATATAAATTGATTTAAAAGGTTTTCATACACCCCAAATCGCCTAAGAGACTATGACAATTTTACCTTTTGATATGAAATAAGTTTGATCCAAGGGTTTCATATGATTGAAATATATCTAATACCTATTGAAGGATTTAAAAGTATTTGGTAACTAACCACAAAAAATGATTTGAAAGGTGTTCATACAACACAAATCACCTAAGAGACTACGACGGTTTTACCCTTTGATTTGAAATAAGTTTGATCTTAGGGCTTCATATGCTTTATACATATCTAATACCTATTCAAGGACTCAAAAATATTTGGTAATTATTCACAACAAAATAATTTGAAAGGTGTTCATACACCACAAATCACCTAAGATACTACGACGATTTTACCCTTTGATTTGAAATAAGTTTAATCCAAGGGCTTCATAAGATTGAAATATACCTAATACCAATTCAAGGAGTGAAAAGTATTTGGTAATTATGCACCAAAAATGATTTTAAAGGTGTTCATACACCAAAAATCGCCTAAGAGGCTATAACGGGTTTACCCTTTTATTTAAATTGAGTTTGATCCAAGGGCTTCAGATGCTTTCAATAAATCTAATACCTATTTAAGGAGTCATATATTTGGTTATTATTCCCAACCAAAATAATTTGAAAGGTGTTCATACACCACAAATCACCTAAGAGACTATGACGGTTTTACTCTTTGATTTGAAATATTTTGATCTAAGGGCTTCATATTCTTTATACATTTATAATACCTATTCAAGGTCTCAAAAGTATTTGTTAATTATTCACAACAAAATAATAAGAAAGGTGTTTAAATAGATCTAGTACCTATTCAAGACTTCAAATTTTTTGGGTAATGATTCAATACAAAATGATTTAAAAGGTTTTCATACACCACAAGTCGCCTAAGAGACTATGACGGTTTTACCCTTTGATATGAAATAAGTTTCATCCAAGGTTTCATATGATTGAAATATATCTAATACCTATTGAAGGAGTCAAAAGCATTTGGTAATTAACCACAAAGAATGATTTGAAAGGAGTTCATACACCACAAATCACGTAAGAGACTATGACGGTTTTACCCTTTGATTTGAAATAAGTTTGATCTTAGGGCTTCATATGCTTTATACATATCTAATACCTATTCAAGGACTCAAAAATATTTGGTAATTATTCACCACAAAATAATTTGAAAGGTGTTCATACACCACAAGTCACCTAAGAGACTACGACGATTTTACCCTTTGATTTGAAATAAGTTTAATCCAAGGGCTTCATAAGATTGAAATATACCTAATACCAATTCAAGGAGTGAAAAGTATTTGGTAATTAAGCACCAAAAATTATTTTAAAGGTGTTCATACACCAAAAATCGCCTAAGAGGCTATAACGGGTTTACCCTTTTATTTAAATTGAGTTTGATCCAAGGGCTTAAGATGCTTTAAATATATCTAATACCTATTCAAGGAGTCATATATTTGGTTATTATTCCCAACCAAAATAATTTGAAAGGTGTTCATACACCACAAATCACCTAAGAGACTATGACGGTTTTACCCTTTGATTTGAAATATTTTGATCTAAGGGCTTCATATTCTTTATACATTTATAATACCTATTCAAGGACTCAAAAGTATTTGGTAATTATTCACAACAAAATAATAAGAAAGGTGTTCTTACACCACAAATCGCATAAGAGACTACGACGATTTTACCCTTTGATTTGAATTGAGTTTGATCTAAGTGCTTCATATGCATTAAATAGATCTAGTACCTATTCAAGAATTCAAATTTTTTGGGTAATGATTCAATACAAAATGATTTAAAAGGTTTTCATACACCACAAGTCGCCTAAGAGACTATGACGGTTTTATCCTTTGATATGAAATAAGTTTCATCCAACGGTTTCATATGATTGAAATATATCTAATACCTATTGAAGGAGTCAAAAGCATTTGGTTATTAACCACAAAGAATGATTTGAAAGGTGTTCATACACCACAAATCACCTAAGAGACTATGACGGTTTTACCCTTTGATTTGAAATAAGTTTGATCTTAGGGCTTCATATGATTTATACATATCTAATACCTATTCAAGGACTCAAAAATATTTGGTAATTATTCACAACAAAATAATTTGAAAGGTGTTCATACACCACAAATCACCTAAGAGACTACGACGATTTTACCCTTTGATTTGAAATAAGTTTAATCCAAGGGCTTCATAAGATTGAAATATACCTAATACCAATTCAAGGAGTGAAAAGTATTTGGTAATTAAGCACCAAAAATGATTTTAAAGGTGTTCATACACCAAAAATCCCCTAAGAGGCTATAACGGTTTTACCCTTTGATTTGAATTGATTTAGATCCAAGGGCTTCATATGATTTAAATATATATAATATCTATTCAACGACTCAATTTTTTCTGGTAATTATTCAAGACAAAATGATTTGAAAGGTTTTTATACACCACAAATTGGATAAGTGACGATGACGATTTTACCCTTTGATATAAAATAAGTTTGATCAAATGGTTTGATATGATTGAAATATATCTAATACCTATTGAAGGAGTCAATAATATTTGGTAATTAAGCACAAAAAATGATTTGAAAAGGTGTTCATACACCTCACATCACTTAAGAGACTATGACGGTTTTACCCTTTGATTTGAATGGAGGTTGATCCAAGGACTTCATATGCTTTAAAAATATCTAATACCTATTCAAGGAATCAAAAAATATTTGGTAATTATTCCCAACAAAATAATATGAAAGGTGTTCATACACCCCAAATCGCCTAAGAGACTACGACGAGTTTACCCTTTGATTTGAAATAAGTTTAATCCAAGGGTTTCATATGATTGAAATATACCTAATACCAATTCAAGGAGTGAAAAGTATTTGGTAATTAAGCACCAAAAATGATTTTAAAGGTGTTCATACACCAAAAATCCCCTAAGAGGCTATAACGGTTTTACCCTTTGATTTGAATTGAGTTAGATCCAAGGGCTTCATATGATTTAAATATATATAATATCTATTCAACGACTCAATTTTTTCAGGTAATTATTCAAGACAAAATGATTTGAAAGGTTTTTATACACCACAAATTGGATAAGTGACTATGACGGTTTTACCCTTTGATATAAAATAAGTTTGATCAAATGGTTTCATATGATTGAAATATATCTAATACCTATTGAAGGAGTCAATAATATTTGGTAATTAAGCACAAAAAATGATTTGAAAGGTGTTCATACACCTCACATCACTTAAGAGACTATGACGGTTTTACCCTTTGATTTGAATGGAGGTTGATCCAAGGACTTCATATGCTTTAAAAATATCTAATACCTATTCAAGGAATCAAAAAATATTTGGTAATTATTCCCAACAAAATAATATGAAAGGTGTTCATACACCCCAAATCGCCTAAGAGACTACGACGATTTTACCCTTTGATTTGAAATAAGTTTAATCCAAGGGTTTCATATGATTGAAATATACCAAATACCCATTCAAGGAGTGAAAAGTATTTGGTAATTAAGCACCAAAAATGATTTTAAAGGTGTTCATACACCAAAAATCGCCCAAGAGGCTATGACGGTTTTACCCTTTGATTTGAATTGAGTAAGATCCAAGTGCTTCATATGATTTAAATATATATGATATCTATTCAAGGACTCAAATTCTTTTGGTAATTATTAAAGACAAAATGATTTGAAAGGTTTTCATACACCACAAATCGTGTAAGAGACTATGACGGTTTTACCCTTTGATATGAAATAAGTTTAATCCAAGGGTTTCATATGATTGAAATATGTCTAATACCTACTAAAGGAGTCAATAGTATTTGGTAATTAAGCACAAAAAATGATTTGAAAGGTGTTCATACACCTCAAATCCCCAAAGAGACTATGACGATTTTACCCTTTGATATGAAATAAGTTTAATCCAAGGGCTTCATATGATTGAAATATACCTAATACCAATTCAAGGAGTGAAAATTATTTGGTAATTAAGCACCAAACTTGATTTGAAAGGTGTTCATACACCAGAAATCGCCTAAAAGACTATGACGATTTTACGCTTTGATTTGAATTGAGTTAGATCCAAGGGCTTCATATGATTTAAATATATATAATACCTATTAACTGACTCAATTTTTTTTGGTAATTATTCAATATAAATTGATTTAAAAGGTTTTCATACACCCCAAATCGCCTAAGAGACTATGACAATTTTACACTTTGATACGAAATAAGTTTGATCCAAGGGTTTCATATGATTGAAATATATCTAATACCTATTGAAGGAGTCAAAAGTATTTGGTAACTAACCACAAAAAATGATTTGAAAGGTGTTCATACAACACAAATCACCTAAGAGACTATGACGGTTTTACCCTTTGATTTGAAATAAGTTTGATCTTAGGGCTTCATATGCTTTTTACATATCTAATACCTATTCAAGGACTCAAAAATATTTGGTAATTATTCACAACAAAATAATTTGAAAGGTGTTCATACACCACAAATCACCTAAGAGACTACAACGATTTTACCCTTTGATTTGAAATAAGTTTAATCCAAGGGCTTCATAAGATTGAAATATACCTAATACCAATTCAAGGAGTGAAAAGTATTTGGTAATTAAGCACCAAAAATGATTTTAAAGGTGTTCATACACCAAAAATCGCCTAAGAGGCTATAACGGGTTTACCCTTTTATTTAAATTGAGTTTGATCCAAGGGCTTCAGATGCTTTAAATATATCTAATACCTATTCAAGGAGTCATATATTTGGTTATTATTCCCAACCAAAATAATTTGAAAGGTGTTCATACACCACAAATCACCTAAGAGACTATGACGGTTTTACCCTTTGATTTGACATATTTTTATCTAAGGGCTTCATATTCTTTATACATTTATAATACCTATTCAAGGACTCAAAAGTATTTGGTAATTATTCACAACAAAATAATAAGAAAGGTGTTCATACACCACAAATCGCCTAAGAGACTACGACGATTTTACCCTTTGATTTGAATTGAGTTTGATCCAAGGGCTTCATATGCTTTAAATAGATCTAGTACCTATTCAAGAATTCAAATTTTTTGGGTAACGATTCAATACAAAATGATTTAAAAGGTTTTCATACACCACAAGTCGCCTAAGAGACTATGATGGTTTTACCCTTTGATATGAAATAAGTTTCATCCAAGGGTTTCATATGATTGAAATATATCTAATACCTATTGAAGGAGTCAAACGCATTTGGTAATTAACCACAAAGAATGATTTGAAAGGTGTTCATACACCACAAATCACCTAAGAGACTATGACGGTTTTACCCTTTGATTTGAAATAAGTTTGATCTTAGGGCTTCATATGCTTTATACATATCTAATACCTATTCAAGGACTCAAAAATATTTGGTAATTATTCACAACAAAATAATTTGAAAGGTGTTCATACACCACAAATCACCTAAGAGACTACGACGATTTTACCCTTTGATTTGAAATAAGTTTAATCCAAGGGCTTCATATGATTCAAATATACCTAATACCAATTCAAGGAGTGAAAATTATTTGGTAATTAAGCACCAAACTTGATTTGAAAGGTGTTCATACACCAGAAATCGCCTAAGAGACTATGACGATTTTACGCTTTGATTTGAATTGAGTTAGATCCAAGGGCTTCATATGATTTAAATATATATAATACCTATTCACGGACTCAATTTTTTTTGGTAATTATTGAATATAAATTGATTTAAAAGGTTTTCATACACCCCAAATCGCCTAAGAGACTATGACAATTTTACCTTTTGATATGAAATAAGTTTGATCCAAGGGTTTCATATGATTGAAATATATCTAATACCTATTGAAGGAGTCAAAAGTATTTGGTAACTAACCACAAAAAATGATTTGAAAGGTGTTCATACGACACAAATCACCTAAGAGACTATGACGGTTTTACCCTTTGATTTGAAATAAGTTTGATCTTAAGGCTTCATATGCTTTATACATATCTAATACCTATTCAAGGACTCAAAAATATTTGGTAATTATTCACAACAAAATAATTTGAAAGGTGTTCATACACCACAAATCACCTAAGAGACTACGACGATTTTACCCTTTGATTTGAAATAAGTTTAATCCAAGGGCTTCATAAGATTGAAATATACCTAATACCAATTCAAGGAGTGAAAAGTATTTGGTAATTAAGCACCAAAAATGATTTTAAATGTGTTCATACACCAAAAATCGCCTAAGAGTCTATAACGGGTTTACCCTTTTATTTAAATTGAGTTTGATCCAAGGGCTTAAGATGCTTTAAATATATCTAATACCTATTCAAGGAGTCATATATTTGGTTATTATTCCCAACCAAAATAATTTGAAAGGTGTTCATACACCACAAATCACCTAAGAGACTACGACGATTTTACCCTTTGATTTGAAATAAGTTTAATCCAAGGCTTCATAAGATTGAAATATACCTAATACCAATTCAAGGAGTGAAAAGTATTTGGTAATTAAGCACCAAAAATGATTTTAAAGGTGTTCATACACCAAAAATCCCCTAAGAGGCTATAACGGTTTTACCCTTTGATTTGAATTGAGTTAGATCCAAGGGCTTCATATGATTTAAATATATATAATATCTATTCAACGACTCAATTTTTTCTGGTAATTATTCAAGACAAAATGATTTGAAAGGTTTTCATACACCACAAATTACCTAAGTGACTATGACGGTTTTACCCTTTGATATAAAATAAGTTTGATCAAATGGTTTCATATGATTGAAATATATCTAATACCTATTGAAGGAGTCAATAATATTTGGTAATTAAGCACAAAAAATGATTTGAAAGGTGTTCATACACCTCACATCACTTAAGAGACTATGACGGTTTTACCCTTTGATTTGAATGGAGGTTGATCCAAGGACTTCATGTGCTTTAAAAAGATCTAATACCTATTCAAGGAATCAAAAAATATTTGGTAATTATTCCCAACAAAATAATATGAAAGGTGTTCATACACCCCAAATCGCCTAAGAGACTACGACGATTTTACCCTTTGATTTGAAATAAGTTTAATCCAAGGGTTTCATATGATTGAAATATACCTAATACCAATTCAAGGAGTGAAAAGTATTTGGTAATTAAGCACCAAAAATGATTTTAAAGGTGTTCATACACCAAAAATCGCCCAAGAGGCTATGACGGTTTTACCCTTTGATTTGAATTGAGTAAGATCCAAGTGCTTCATATGATTTAAATATATCTGATATCTATTCAAGGACTCAAATTCTTTTGGTAATTATTAAAGACAAAATGATTTTAAAGGTTTTCATACACCACAAATCGTCTATGAGACTATGATGGTTTTACCCTTTGATATGAAATAAGTTTGATCCAAGGGTTTCATATGATTGAAATATGTCTAATACCTACTAAAGGAGTCAATAGTATTTGGTAATTAAGCACAAAAAATGATTTGAAAGGTGTTCATACACCTCAAATCCCAAAAGAGACTATGACGATTTTACCCTTTGATTTGAAATAAGTTTAATCCAAGGGCTTCATATGATTGAAATATACCTAATACCAATTCAAGGAGTGAAAATTATTTGGTAATTAAGCACCAAACTTGATTTGAAAGGTGTTCATACACCAGAAACCGCCTAAGAGACTATGACGATTTTACGCTTTGATTTGAATTGAGTTAGATCCAAGGGCTTCATATGATTTAAATATATATAATACCTATTCACGGACTCAATTTTTTTTGGTAATTATTGAATATAAATTGATTTAAAAGGTTTTCATACACCCCAAATCGCCTAAGAGACTATGACAATTTTACCTTTTGATATGAAATAAGTTTGATCCAAGGGTTTCATATGATTGAAATATATCTAATACCTATTGAAGGAGTCAAAAGTATTTGGTAACTAACCACAAAAAATGATTTGAAAGGTGTTCATACAACACAAATCACCTAAGAGACTATGACGGTTTTACCCTTTGATTTGAAATAAGTTTGATCTTAGGGCTTCATATGCTTTATACATATCTAATACCTATTCAAGGACTCAAAAATATTTGGTAATTATTCACAACAAAATAATTTGAAAGGTGTTCATACACCACAAATCACCTAAGAGACTACGACGATTTTACCCTTTGATTTGAAATAAGTTTAATCCAAGGGCTTCATAAGATTGAAATATACCTAATACCAATTCAAGGAGTGAAAAGTATTTGGTAATTAAGCACCAAAAATGATTTTAAAGGTGTTCATACACCAAAAATCGCCTAAGAGGCTATAACGGGTTTACCCTTTTATTTAAATTGAGTTTGATCCAAGGGCTTCAGATGCTTTAAATATATCTAATACCTATTCAAGGAGTCATATATTTGGTTATTATTCCCAACCAAAATAATTTGAAAGGTGTTCATACACCACAAATCACCTAAGAGACTATGACGGTTTTACCCTTTGATTTGACATATTTTGATCTAAGGGCTTCATATTCTTTATACATTTATAATAACTATTCAAGGACTCAAAAGTATTTGGTAATTATTCACAACAAAATAATAAGAAAGGTGTTCATACACCACAAATCGCCTAAGAGACTACGACGATTTTACCCTTTGATTTGAATTGAGTTTGATCCAAGGGCTTCATATGCTTTAAATAGATCTAGTACCTATTCAAGAATTCAAATTTTTTGGGTAACGATTCAATACAAAATGATTTAAAAGGTTTTCATACACCACAAGTCGCCTAAGAGACTATGATGATTTTACCCTTTGATATGAAATAAGTTTCATCCAAGGGTTTCATATGATTGAAATATATCTAATACCTATTGCAGGAGTCAAACGCATTTGGTAATTAACCACAAAGAATGATTTGAAAGGTGTTCATACACCACAAATCACCTAAGAGACTATGACGGTTTTACCCTTTGATTTGAAATAAGTTTGATCTTAGGGCTTCATATGATTTATACATATCTAATACCTATTCAAGGACTCAAAAATATTTGGTAATTATTCACAACAAAATAATTTGAAAGGTGTTCATACACCACAAATCACCTAAGAGACTACGACGATTTTACCCTTTGATTTGAAATAAGTTTAATCCAAGGGCTTCATAAGATTGAAATATACCTAATACCAATTCAAGGAGTGAAAATTAATTGGTAATTAAGCACCAAAAATGATTTTAAAGGTGTTCATACACCAAAAATCCCCTAAGAGGCTATAACGGTTTTACCCTTTGATTTGAATTGAGTTAGATCCAAGGGTTTCATATGATTTAAATATATATAATATCTATTCAACGACTCAATTTTTTCTTGTAATTATTCAAGACAAAATGATTTGAAAGGTTTTCATACACCACAAATTACCTAAGTGACTATGACGGTTTTACCCTTTGATATAAAATAAGTTTGATCAAATGGTTTCATATGATTGAAATATATCTAATACCTATTGAAGGAGTCAATAATATTTGGTAATTAAGCACAAAAAATGATTTGAAAGGTGTTCATACGCCTCACATCACTTAAGAGACTATGACGGTTTTACCCTTTGATTTGAATGGAGGTTGATCCAAGGACTTCATATGCTTTAAAAATATCTAATACCTATTCAAGGAATCAAAAAATATTTGGTAATTATTCCCAACAAAATAATATGAAAGGTGTTCATACACCCCAAATCGCCTAAGAGACTACGACGATTTTACCCTTTGATTTAAAATAAGTTTAATCCAAGGGTTTCATATGATTGAAATATACCAAATACCAATTCAAGGAGTGAAAAGTATTTGGTAATTAAGCACCAAAAATGATTTTAAAGGTGTTCATGCACCAAAAATCGCCCAAGAGGCTATGACGATTTTATCCTTTGATTTGAATTGAGTAAGATCCAAGTGCTTCATATGATTTAAATATATCTGATATCTATTCAAGGACTCAAATTCTTTTGGTAATTATTAAAGACAAAATGATTTGAAAGGTTTTCATACACCACAAATCGTCTATGAGACTATGATGGTTTTACCCTTTGATATGAAATAAGTTTGATCCAAGGGTTTCATATGATTGAAATATGTCTAATACCTACTAAAGGAGTCAATAGTATTTGGTAATTAAGCACAAAAAATGATTTGAAAGGTGTTCATACACCTCAAATCCCCAAAGAGACTATGACGATTTTACCCTTTGATTTGAAATAAGTTTAATCCAAGGGCTTCATGTGATTGAAATATACCTAATACCAATTCAAGGAGTCTTAATTACTTGGTAATTAAGCACCAAACTTGATTTGAAAGGTGTTCATAGACCAAAATACCCCTAAGAGTCTATAACGGGTTTACCCTTTTATTTAAATTGAGTTTGATCCAAGGGCTTAAGATACTTTAAATATATCCAATACCTATTCAAGGAGTCATATATTTGGTTATTATTCCCAACCAAAATAATTTGAAAGGTGTTCATACACCACAAATCACCTAAGAGACTACGACGATTTTACCCTTTGATTTGAAATAAGTTTAATCCAAGGGCTTCATAAGATTGAAATATACCTAATACCAATTCAAGGAGTGAAAAGTATTTGGTAATTAAGCACCAAAAATGATTTTAAAGGTGTTCATACACCAAAAATCCCCTAAGAGGCTATAACCGTTTTACCCTTTGATTTGAATTGAGTTAGATCGAAGGGCTTCATATGATTTAAATATATATAATATCTATTCAACGACTCAATTTTTTCTGGTAATTATTCAAGACAAAATGATTTGAAACGTTTTCATACACCACAAATTACCTAAGTGACTATGACGGTTTTACCCTTTGATATAAAATAAGTTTGATCAAATGGTTTCATATGATTGAAATATATCTAATACCTATTGAAGGAGTCAATAATATTTGGTAATTAAGCACAAAAAATGATTTGAAAGGTGTTCATACACCTCAAATCCCAAAAGAGACTATGACGATTTTACCCTTTGATTTGAAATAAGTTTAATCCAAGGGCTTCATATGATTGAAATATACCTAATACCAATTCAAGGAGTGAAAATTATTTGGTAATTAAGCACCAAACTTGATTTGAAAAGTGTTCATACACCAGAAATCGCCTAAGAGACTATGACGATTTTACGCTTTGATTTGAATTGAGTTAGATCCAAGGGCTTCATATGATTTAAATATATATAATACCTATTCACGGACTCAATTTTTTTTGGTAATTATTGAATATAAATTGATTTAAAAGGTTTTCATACACCCCAAATCGCCTAAGAGACTATGACAATTTTACCTTTTGATATGAAATAAGTTTGATCCAAGGGTTTCATATGATTGAAATATATCTAATACCTATTGAAGGAGTCAAAAGTATTTGGTAACTAACCATAAAAAATGATTTGAAAGGTGTTCATACAACACAAATCACCTAAGAGACTATGACGGTTTTACCCTTTGATTTGAAATAAGTTTGATCTTAGGGCTTCATATGCTTTGTACATATCTAATAACTATTCAAGGACTCAAAAATATTTGGTAATTATTCACAACAAAATAATTTGAAAGGTGTTCATACACCACAAATCACCTAAGAGACTACGACCATTTTACCCTTTGATTTGAAATAAGTTTAATCCAAGGGCTTCATAAGATTGAAATATACCTAATACCAATTCAAGGAGTGAAAAGTATTTGGTAATTAAGCACCAAAAATGATTTTAGAGGTGTTCATAAACCAAAAATCCCCTAAGAGTCTATAACGGGTTTACCCTTTTATTTAAATTGAGTTTGATCCAAGGGCTTAAGATACTTTAAATATATCCAATACCTATTCAAGGAGTCATATATTTGGTTATTATTCCCAACCAAAATAATTTGAAAGGTGTTCATACACCACAAATCACCTAAGAGACTACGACGATTTTACCCTTTGATTTGAAATAAGTTTAATCCAAGGGCTTCATAAGATTGAAATATACCTAATACCAATTCAAGGAGTGAAAAGTATTTGGTAATTAAGCACCAAAAATGATTTTAAAGGTGTTCATACACCAAAAATACCCTAAGAGGCTATAACGGTTTTACCCTTTGATTTGAATTGAGTTAGATCCAAGGCCTTCATATGATTTAAATATATATAATATCTATTCAACGACTCAATTTTTTCTGGTAATTATTCAAGACAAAATGATTTGAAAGGTTTTCATACACCACAAATTACCTAAGTGACTATGACGGTTTTACCCTTTGATATAAAATAAGTTTGATCAAATGGTTTCATATGATTGAAATATATCTAATACCTATTGAAGGAGTCAATAATATTTGGTAATTAAGCACAAAAAATGATTTGAAAGGTGTTCATACACCTCACATCACTTAAGAGACTATGACGGTTTTACCCTTTGATTTGAATGGAGGTTGATCTAAGGACTTCATATGCTTTAAAAAGATCTAATACCTATTCAAGGAATCAAAAAATATTTGGTAATTATTCCCAACAAAATAATATGAAAGGTGTTCATACACCCCAAATCGCCTAAGAGACTACGACTATTTTACCCTTTGATTTGAAATAAGTTTAATCCAAGGGTTTCATATGATTGAAATATACCTAATACCAATTCAAGGAGTGAAAAGTATTTGGTAATTAAGCACCAAAAATGATTTTAAAGGTGTTCATACACCAAAAATCGCCCAAGAGGCTATGACGGTTTTACCCTTTGATTTGAATTGAGTAAGATCCAAGTGCTTCATATGATTTAAATATATCTGATATCTATTCAAGGACTCAAATTCTTTTGGTAATTACTAAAGACAAAATGATTTGAAAGGTTTTCATACACCACAAATCGTCTATGAGACTATGATGGTTTTACCCTTTGATATGAAATAAGTTTGATCCAAGGGTTTCATATGATTGAAATATGTCTAATACCTACTAAAGGAGTCAATAGTATTTGGTAATTAAGCACAAAAAATGATTTGAAAGGTGTTCATACACCTCAAATCCCAAAAGAGACTATGACGATTTTACCCTTTGATTTGAAATAAGTTTAATCCAAGGGCTTCATATGATTGAAATATACCTAATACCAATTCAAGGAGTGAAAATTATTTGGTAATTAAGCACCAAACTTGATTTGAAAGGTGTTCATACACCAGAAATCGCCTAAGAGACTATGACGATTTTACGCTTTGATTTGAATTGAGTTAGATCCAAGGGCTTCATATGATTTAAATATATATAATACCTATTCACGGACTCAATTTTTTTTGGTAATTATTGAATATAAATTGATTTAAAAGGTTTTCATACACCCCAAATCGCCTAAGAGACTATGACAATTTTACCTTTTCATATGAAATAAGTTTGATCCAAGGGTTTCATATGATTGAAATATATCTAATACCTATTGAAGGAGTCAAAAGTATTTGGTAACTAACCACAAAAAATGATTTGAAAGGTGTTCATACAACACAAATCACCTAAGAGACTATGACGGTTTTACCCTTTGATTTGAAATAAGTATGATCTTAGGGCTTCATATGCTTTATACATATCTAATAACTATTCAAGGAATCAAAAATATTTGGTAATTATTCACAACAAAATAATTTGAAAGGTGTTCATACACCACAAATCACCTAAGAGACTACGACCATTTTACCCTTTGATTTGAAATAAGTTTAATCCAAGGGCTTCATAAGATTGAAATATACCTAATACCAATTCAAGGAGTGAAAAGTATTTGTAAATTAAGCACCAAAAATGATTTTAAAGGTGTTCATTCACCAAAAATCGCCTAAGAGGCTCTAACGGGTTTACCCTTTTATTTAAATTGAGTTTGATCCAAGGGCTTCAGATGCTTTAAATATATCTAATACCTATTCAAGGAGTCATATATTTGGTTATTATTCCCAACCAAAATAATTTGAAAGGTGTTCATACACCACAAATCACCTAAGAGACTATGACGGTTTTACCCTTTGATTTGACATATTTTGATCTAAGGGCTTCATATTCTTTATACATTTATAATACCTATTCAAGGACTCAAAAGTATTTGGTAATTATTCACAACAAAATAATAAGAAAGGTGTTCATACACCACAAATCGCCTAAGAGACTACGACGATTTTACCCTTTGATTTGAATTGAGTTTGATCCAAGGGCTTCATATGCTTTAAATAGATCTAGTACCTATTCAAGAATTCAAATTTTTTGGGTAACGATTCAATACGAAATGATTTAAAAGGTTTTCATACACCACAAGTCGCCTAAGAGACTATGATGGTTTTACCCTTTGATATGAAATAAGTTTCATCCAAGGGTTTCATATGATTGAAATATATCTAATACCTATTGAAGGAGTCAAACGCATTTGGTAATTAACCACAAAGAATGATTTGAAAGGTAAACATACACCACAAATCACCTAAGAGACTATGACGGTTTTACCCTTTGATTTGAAATAAGTTTGATCTTAGGGCTTCATATGATTTATACATATCTAATACCTATTCAAGGACTCAAAAATATTTGGTAATTATTCACAACAAAATAATTTGAAAGGTGTTCATACACCACAAATCACCTAAGAGACTACGACGATTTTACCCTTTGATTTGAAATAAGTTTAATCCAAGGGCTTCATAAGATTGAAATATACCTAATACCAATTCAAGGAGTGAAAAGTATTTGGTAATTAAGCACCAAAAATGATTTTAAAGGTGTTCATACACCAAAAATCCCCTAAGAGGCTATAACGGTTTTACCCTTTGATTTGAATTGAGTTAGATCCAAGGGCTTCATATGATTTAAATATATATAATATCTATTCAACGACTCAATTTTTTCTGGTAATTATTCAAGACAAAATGATTTGAAAGGTTTTTATACACCACAAATTGGATAAGTGACGATGACGGTTTTACCCTTTGATATAAAATAAGTTTGATCAAATGGTTTCATATGATTGAAATATATCTAATACCTATTGAAGGAGTCAATAATATTTGGTAATTAAGCACAAAAAATGATTTGAAAAGGTGTTCATACACCTCACATCACTTAAGAGACTATGACGGTTTTACCCTTTGATTTGAATGGAGGTTGATCCAAGGACTTCATATGCTTTAAAAATATCTAATACCTATTCAAGGAATCAAAAAATATTTGGTAATTATTCCCAACAAAATAATATGAAAGGTGTTCATACACCCCAAATCGCCTAAGACACTACGACGAGTTTACCCTTTGATTTGAAATAAGTTTAATCCAAGGGTTTCATATGATTGAAATATACCTAATACCAATTCAAGGAGTGAAAAGTATTTGGTAATTAATCACCAAAAATGATTTTAAAGGTGTTCATACACCAAAAATCCCCTAAGAGGCTATAACGGTTTTACCCTTTGATTTGAATTGAGTTAGATCCAAGGGCTTCATATGATTTAAATATATATAATATATATTCAACGACTCAATTTTTTCTGGTAATTATTCAAGACAAAATGATTTGAAAGGTTTTTATACACCACAAATTGGATAAGTGACTATGACGGTTTTACCCTTTGATATAAAATAAGTTTGATCAAATGGTTTCATGTGATTGAAATAAATCTAATACCTATTGAAGGAGTCAATAATATTTCGTAATTAAGCACAAAAAAATGATTTGAAAGGTGTTCATACACCTCACATCACTTAAGAGACTATGACGGTTTTACCCTTTGATTTGAATGGAGGTTGATCCAAGGACTTCATATGCTTTAAAAAGATCTAATACCTATTCAAGGAATCAAAAAATATTTGGTAATTATTCCCAACAAAATAATATGAAAGGTGTTCATACACCCCAAATCGCCTAAGAGACTACGACGATTTTACCCTTTGATTTGAAATAAGTTTAATCCAAGGGTTTCATATGATTGAAATATACCTAATACCCATTCAAGGAGTGAAAAGTATTTGGTAATTAAGCACCAAAAATTATTTTAAAGGTGTTCATACACCAAAAATCGCCCAAGAGGCTATGACGGTTTTACCCTTTGATTTGAATTGAGTAAGATCCAAGTGCTTCATATGATTTAAATATATCTGATATCTATTCAAGGACTCAAATTCTTTTGGTAATTATTAAAGACAAAATGATTTTAAAGGTTTTCATACACCACAAATTGTCTAAGAGACTATGACGGTTTTACCCTTTAATATGAAATAAGTTTGATTCAAGGGTTTCATATGATTGAAATATGTCTAATACCTATTGAAGGAGTCAAAAGTATTTGGTAACTAACCATAAAAAATTATTTGAAAGGTGTTCATACAACACAAATCACCTAAGAGACTATGATGGTTTTACCCTTTGATTTGAAATAAGTTAGATCTTAGGGCTTCATATGCTTTATACATATCTAATACCTATTTAAGGACTCAAAATTATTTGGTAATTATTCACAACAAAATAATTTGAAAGGTGTTCATACACCACAAATCACCTAAGAGACTACGACCATTTTACCCTTTGATTTGAAATAAGTTTAATCCAAGGGCTTCATAAGATTGAAATATACCTAATACCAATTCAAGGAGTGAAAAGTATTTGGTAATTAAGCACCAAAAATGATTTTAAAGGTGTTCATACACCAAAAATCGCCTAAGAGGCTATAACGGGTTTACCCTTTTATTTAAATTGAGTTTGATCCAAGGGCTTCAGATTCTTTAAATATATCTAATACCTATTCAAGGAGTCATATATTTGGTTATTATTCCCAACCAAAATAATTTGAAAGGTGTTCATACACCACAAATCACCTAAGAGACTATGACGGTTTTACCCTTTGATTTGACATATTCTGATCTAAGGGCTTCATATTCTTTATACATTTATAATACCTATTCAAGGACTCAAAAGTATTTGGTAATTATTCACAACAAAATAATAAGAAAGGTGTTCATACACCGCAAATCGCCTAAGAGACTACGACGATTTTACCCTTTGATTTGAATTTAGTTTGATCCAAGAGCTTCATATGCTTTAAATAGATCTAGTACCTATTCAAGAATTCAATTTTTTTGGGTAATGATTCAATACAAAATGATTTAAAAGGTTTTCATACACCACAAGTCGCCTATGAGACTATGACGGTTTTACCCTTTGATATGAAATAAGTTTCATCCAAGGGTTTCATAGGATTGAAATATATCTAATACCTATTGAAGGAGTCAAAAGCATTTGGTAATTAACCACAAAGAATGATTTAAAAGGTGTTCATACACCACAAATCACCTAAGAGACTATGACGGTTTTACCCTTTGATTTGAAATAAGTTTGATCTTAGGGCTTCATATGCTTTATACATATCTAATACCTATTCAAGGACTCAAAAATATTTGGTAATTATTCACAACAAAATAATTTGAAAGGTGTTCATACACCACTAATCACCTAAGAGACTACGACGATTTTACCCTTTGATTTGAAATAAGTTTAATCCAAGGGCTTCATAAGATTGAAATATACCTAATACCAATTCAAGGAGTGAAAAGTATTTGGTAATTAAGCACCAAAAATGATTTTAAAGGTGTTCATACACCAAAAATCCCCCTAAGAGGCTATAACGGTTTTACCCTTTGATTTGAATTGAGTTAGATCCAAGGGCTTCATATGATTTAAATATATATAATATCTATTCAACGACTCAATTTTTTCTGGTAATTATTCAAGACAAAATGATTTGAAAGGTTTTCATACACCACAAATTACCTAAGTGACTATGACGGTTTTACCCTTTGATATAAAATAAGTTTGATCAAATGGTTTCATATGATTGAAATATATCTAATACCTATTGAAGGAGTCAATAATATTTGGTAATTAATCACAAAAAATGATTTGAAAGGTGTTCATACACCTCACATCACTTAAGAGACTATGACGGTTTTACCCTTTGATTTGAATGGAGGTTGATCCAAGGACTTCATATGCTTTAAAAAGATCTAATACCTAGTCAAGGAATCAAAAAATATTTGGTAATTATTCCCAACAAAATAATATGAAAGGTGTTCATACACCCCAAATCGCCTAAGAGACTACGACGATTTTACCCTTTGATTTGAAATAAGTTTAATCCAAGGGTTTCATATGATTGAAATATACCTAATACCAATTCAAGGAGTGAAAAGTATTTGGTAATTAAGCACCAAAAATGATTTTAAAGGTGTTCATACACCAAAAATCGCCCAAGAGGCTTTGACGGTTTTACCCTTTGATTTGAATTGAGTAAGATCCAAGTGCTTCATATGATTTAAATATATCTGATATCTATTCAAGGACTCAAATTCTTTTGGTAATTATTAAAGACAAAATGATTTGAAAGGTTTTCATACACCACAAATCGTCTAAGAGACTATGACGGTTTTACCCTTTGATATGAAATAAGTTTGATCCAAGGGTTTCATATGATTGAAATATGTCTAATACCTACTAAAGGAGTCAATAGTATTTGGTAATTAAGCACAAAAAATGATTTGAAAGGTGTTCATACACCTCAAATCCCCAAAGAGACTATGACGATTTTACCCTTTGATTTGAAATAAGTTTAATCCAAGGGCTTCATATGATTGAAATATACCTAATACCAATTCAAGGAGTGAAAATTATTTGGTAATTAAGCACCAAACTTGATTTGAAAAGTGTTCATACACCAGAAATCGCCTAAGAGACTATGACGATTTTACGCTTTGATTTGAATTGAGTTAGATCCATGGGCTTCATACGATTTAAATATATATAATACCTATTCACGGACTCAATTTTTTTTGGTAATTATTCAATATAAATTGATTTAAAAGGTTTTCATACACCCCAAATCGCCTAAGAGACTATGACAATTTTACCCTTTGATATGAAATAAGTTTGATCCAAGGGTTTCATATGATTGAAATATATCTAATACCTATTGAAGGAGTCAAAAGTATTTGGTAACTAACCACAAAAAATGATTTGAAAGGTGTTCATACAACACAAATCACCTAAGAGACTATGACGGTTTTACCCTTTGATTTGAAATAAGTTTGATCTTAGGGCTTCATATGCTTTATACATATCTAATACCTATTCAAGGACTCAAAAATATTTGGTAATTATTCACAACAAAATAATTTAAAAGGTGTTCATACACCACAAATCACCTAAGAGACTACGACGATCTTACCCTTTGTTTTGAATTGAGTTTGATCCAAGGGCTTCATATGCTTTAAATAGATCTAGTACCTATTCAAGAATTCAAATTTTTTGGGTAATGATTCAATACAAAATGATTTAAAAGGTTTTCATACACCACAAGTCGCCTAAGAGACTATGACGGTTTTACCCTTTGATATGAAATAAGTTTCATCCAAGGGTTTCATATGATTGAAATATATCTAATACCTATTGAAGGTGTCAAAAGCATTTGGTAATTAACCACAAAGAATGATTAGAAAGGTGTTCATACAATACAAATTACCTAAGATACTATGACGGTTTTACCCTTTGATTTGAAATAAGTTTGATCTTAGGGCTTCATATGCTTTATACATATCTAATACCTATTCAAGGACTCAAAAATATATGGTAATTATTCACAACAAAATAATTTGAAAGGTGTTCATACACCACAAATCACCTAAGAGACTACGACGATTTTACCCTTTGATTTGAAATAAGTTTGATCCAAGGGCTTCATAAGATTGAAATATACCTAATACCAATTCAAGGAGTGAAAAGTATTTGGTAATTAATCACCAAAAATGATTTTAAAGGTGTTCATACACCAAAAATCCCCTAAGAGGCCATAACGGTTTTACCCTTTGATTTGAATTGAGTTAGATCCAAGGGCTTCATATGATTTAAATATATATAATATCTATTCAACGACACAATTTTTTCTGGTAATTATTCAAGACAAAATGATTTGAAAGGTTTTCATACACCACAAATTGACTAAGTGACTATGACGGTTTTACCCTTTGATATAAAATAAGTTTGATCAAATGGTTTCATATGATTGAAATATATCTAATACCTATTGAAGGAGTCAATAATATTTGGTAATTAAGCACAAAAAATGATTTGAAAGGTGTTCATACACCTCACATCACTTAAGAGACTATGACGGTTTTACCCTTTGATTTGAATGGAGGTTGATCCAAGGACTTCATATGCTTTAAAAAGATCTAATACCTATTCAAGGAATCAAAAAATATTTGGTAATTATTCCCAACAAAATAATATGAAAGGTGTTCATACACCCCAAATCGCCTAAGAGACTACGACGATTTTACCCTTTGATTTGAAATAAGTTTAATCCAAGGGTTTCATATGATTGAAATATACCTAATACCAATTCAAGGAGTGAAAAGTATTTGGTAATTAAGCACCAAAAATGATTTTAAAGGTGTTCATACACCAAAAATCGCCCAAGAGGCTATGACGGTTTTACCCTTTGATTTGAATTGAGTAAGATCCAAGTGCTTCATATGATTTAAATATATCTGATATCTATTCAAGGACTCAAATTCTTTTGGTAATTATTAAAGACAAAATGATTTTAAAGGTTTTCATACACCACAAATTGTCTAAGAGACTATGACGGTTTTACCCTTTGATATGAAATAAGTTTGATTCAAGGGTTTCATATGATTGAAATATGTCTAATACCTACTAAAGCATTCAATAGTATTTGGTAATTAAGCACAAAAAATGATTTGAAAGATGTTCATACTCCTCAAATCCCCAAAGAGACTATGACGATTTTACCCTTTGATTTGAAATAAGCTTAATCCAAGGGCTTCATATGATTGAAATATACCTAAAACCAATTCAAGGAGTGAAAATTATTTGGTAATTAAGCACCAAACTTGAATTGAAAGGTGTTCATACACCAGAAATCGCCTAAGAGACTATGACGATTTTACGCTTTGATTTGAATTGAGTTAGATCCAAGGGCTTCATATGATTTAAATATATATAATACCTATTCACGGACTCAATTTTTTTTGGTAATTATTCAATATAAATTGATTTAAAAGGTTTTCATACACCCCAAATCGCCTAAGAGACTATGACAATTTTACCCTTTGATATGAAATAAGTTTGATCCAAGGGTTTCATATGATTGAAATATATCTAATACCTATTGAAGGAGTCAAAAGTATTTGGTAACTAACCATAAAAAATTATTTGAAAGGTGTTCATACAACACAAATCACCTAAGAGACTATGATGGTTTTACCCTTTGATTTGAAATAAGTTTGATCTTAGGGCTTCATATGCTTTATACATATCTAATACCTATTTAAGGACTCAAAAATATTTGGTAATTATTCACAACAAAATAATTTGAAAGGTGTTCATACACCACAAATCACCTAAGAGACTACGACCATTTTACCCTTTGATTTGAAATAAGTTTAATCCAAGGGCTTCATAAGATTGAAATATACCTAATACCAATTCAAGGAGTGAAAAGTATTTGGTAATTAAGCACCAAAAATGATTTTAAAGGTGTTCATACACCAAAAATCGCCTAAGAGGCTATAACGGGTTTACCCTTTTATTTAAATTGAGTTTGATCCAAGGGCTTCAGATTCTTTAAATATATCTAATACCTATTCAAGGAGTCATATATTTGGTTATTATTCCCAACCAAAATAATTTGAAAGGTGTTCATACACCACAAATCACCTAAGAGACTATGACGGTTTTACCCTTTGATTTGACATATTCTGATCTAAGGGCTTCATATTCTTTATACATTTATAATACCTATTCAAGGACTCAAAAGTATTTGGTAATTATTCACAACAAAATAATAAGAAAGGTGTTCATACACCACAAATCGCCTAAGAGACTACGACGATTTTACCCTTTGATTTGAATTTAGTTTGATCCAAGAGCTTCATATGCTTTAAATAGATCTAGTACCTATTCAAGAATTCAATTTTTTTGGGTAATGATTCAATACAAAATGATTTAAAAGGTTTTCATACACCACAAGTCGCCTATGAGACTATGACGGTTTTACCCTTTGATATGAAATAAGTTTCATCCAAGGGTTTCATAGGATTGAAATATATCTAATACCTATTGAAGGAGTCAAAAGCATTTGGTAATTAACCACAAAGAATGATTTAAAAGGTGTTCATACACCACAAATCACCTAAGAGACTATGACGGTTTTACCCTTTGATTTGAAATACGTTTGATCTTAGGGCTTCATATGCTTTATACATATCTAATACCTATTCAAGGACTCAAAAATATTTGGTAATTATTCACAACAAAATAATTTGAAAGGTGTTCATACACCTCAAATCACCTAAGAGACTACGACGATTTTACCCTTTGATTTGAAATAAGTTTAATCCAAGGGCTTCATAAGATTGAAATATACCTAATACCAATTCAAGGAGTGAAAAGTATTTGGTAATTAAGCACCAAAAATGATTTTAAAGGTGTTCATACACCAAAAATCCCCTAAGAGGCTATAACGGTTTTACCCTTTGATTTGAATTGAGTTAGATCCAAGGGCTTCATATGATTTAAATATATATAATATCTATTCAACGACTCAATTTTTTCTGGTAATTATTCAAGACAAAATGATTTGAAAGGTTTTCATACACCACAAATTACCTAAGTGACTATGACGGTTTTACCCTTTGATATAAAATAAGTTTGATCAAATGGTTTCATATGATTGAAATATATCTAATACCTATTGAAGGAGTCAATAATATTTGGTAATTAAGCACAAAAAATGATTTGAAAGGTGTTCATACACCACACATCACTTAAGAGACTATGACGGTTTTACCCTTTGATTTGAATGGAGGTTGATCCAAGGACTTCATATGCTTTAAAAAGATCTAATACCTAGTCAAGGAATCAAAAAATATTTGGTAATTATTCCCAACAAAATAATATGAAAGGTGTTCATACACCCCAAATCGCCTAAGAGACTACGACGATTTTACCCTTTGATTTGAAATAAGTTTAATCCAAGGGTTTCATATGATTGAAATATACCTAATACCAATTCAAGGAGTGAAAAGTATTTGGTAATTAAGCACCAAAAATGATTTTAAAGGTGTTCATACACCAAAAATCGCCCAAGAGGCTTTGACGGTTTTACCCTTTGATTTGAATTGAGTAAGATCCAAGTGCTTCATATGATTTAAATATATCTGATATCTATTCAAGGACTCAAATTCTTTTGGTAATTATTAAAGACAAAATGATTTGAAAGGTTTTCATACACCACAAATCGTCTAAGAGACTATGACGGTTTTACCCTTTGATATGAAATAAGTTTGATCCAAGGGTTTCATATGATTGAAATATGTCTAATACCTACTAAAGGAGTCAATAGTATTTGGTAATTAAGCACAAAAAATGATTTGAAAGGTGTTCATACACCTCAAATCCCCAAAGAGACTATGACGATTTTACCCTTTGATTTGAAATAAGTTTAATCCAAGGGCTTCATATGATTGAAATATACCTAATACCAATTCAAGGAGTGAAAATTATTTGGTAATTAAGCACCAAACTTGATTTGAAAAGTGTTCATACACCAGAAATCGCCTAAAAGACTATGAAGATTTTACGCTTTGATTTGAATTGAGTTAGATCCAAGGGCTTCATATGATTTAAATATATATAATACCTATTCACGGACTCAATTTTTTTTGGTAATTATTCAATATAAATTGATTTAAAAGGTTTTCATACACCCCAAATCGCCTAAGAGACTATGACAATTTTACCCTTTGATATGAAATAAGTTTGATCCAAGGGTTTCATATGATTGAAATATATCTAATACCTATTGAAGGAGTCAAAATTATTTGGTAACTAACCACAAAAAATGATTTGAAAGGTGTTCATATAACACAAATCACCTAAGAGACTATGACGGTTTTACCCTTTGATTTGAAATAAGTTTGATCTTAGGGCTTCATATGATTTATACATATCTAATACCTATTCAAGGACTCAAAAATATTTGGTAATTATTCACAACAAAATACTTTAAAAGGTGTTCATACACCACAAATCACCTAAGAGACTACGACGATTTTACCCTTTGATTTGAAATAAGTTTAATCCAAGGGCTTCATAAGATTGAAATATACCTAATACCAATTCAAGGAGTGAAAAGTATTTGGTAATTGAGCACCAAAAATGATTTGAAAGGTGTTCATACAACACAAATCACCTAAGAGACTATGACGATTTTACCCTTTGATTTGAAATATGTTTGATCTTAGGGCTTCATATGCTTTATACATATCTAATACCTATTCAAGGACTCAAAAATCTTTGGTAATTATTCACAACAAAATAATTGGAAAGGTGTTTATACACCACAAATCACCTAAGAGACTACGACGATTTTACCCTTTGATTTGAAATAAGTTTCATCCAAGGGTTTCATATGATTGAAATATATCTAACACTTATTGAAGGAGTCAAAAGCATTTGGTAATTAACCACAAAGAATAATTTGAAAGGTGTTCATACACCACAAATCACCTAAGAGACTATGACGGCTTTACCCTTTGATTTGAAATAAGTTTGATCTTAGGGCTTCATATGCTTTATACATATCTAATACCTATTCAAGGACTCAAAAATATTTGGTAATTATTCACAACAAAATAATTTGAAAGGTGTTCATACACCACAAATCACCTAAGAGACTACGACGATTTTACCCTTTGATTTGAAATAAGTTTAATCCAAGGGCTTCATAAGTTTGAATATATTCCTAATACCAATTCAAGGAGTGAAAAGTATTCGGTAATTAAGCACCAAAAATGATTTTAAAGGTGTTCATACACCAAAAATCGCCTAAGAGGCTATAACGGGTTTACCCTTTTATTTAAATTGAGTTTGATCCAAGGGCTTAAGATTCTTTAAATATATCTAATACCTATTCAAGGAGTCATATATTTGGTTATTATTCCCAACCAAAATAATTTGAAAGGTGTTCATACACCACAAATCACCTAAGAGACTATGACGGTTTTACCCTTTGATTTGAAATATTTTGATCTAAGGGCTTCATATTCTTTATACATTTATAATACCTATTCAAGGACTCAAAATTATTTGGTAATTATTCACAACAAAATAATAAGAAAGGTGTTCATACACCACAAATCGCCTAAGAGACTACGACGATTTTACCCTTTGATTTGAATTGAGTTTGATCCAAGGGTTTCATATGCTTTAAATAGATCTAGTACCTATTCAAGAATTCAAATTTTTTGGGTAATGATTCAATACAAAATGATTTAAAAGGTTTTCATACACCACAAGTCGCCTAAGAGACTATGACGGTTTTACCCTTTGATATGAAATAAGTTTGATCCAAGGGTTTCATATGACTGAAATATATCTAATATCTATTGAAGGAGTCAAAAGCATTTGGTAATTAACCACAAAGAAGGCTTCATATGCTTTATACATATCTAATACCTATTCAAGGACTCAAAAATATTTGGTAATTATTCACAACAAAATAATTTGAAAGGTGTTCATACACCACAAATCACCTAAGAGACTACGACGATTTTACCCTTTGATTTGAAATAAGTTTAATCCAAGGGTTTCATAAGATTGAAATATACCTAATACCAATTCAAGGAGTGAAAAGTATTTGGTAATTAAGCACCAAAAATGATTTTAAAGGTGTTCATACACCAAAAATTGCCTAAGAGGCTATAACGGTTTTACCCTTTGATTTGAATTGAGTTAGATCATAGGGCTTCATATGATTTAAATTTATATACTATCTATTCAACGACTCAATTTTTTCTGGTAATTATTCAAGACAAAATGATTTGAAAGGTTTTCATACACCACAAATTGCCTAAGTGACTATGACGGTTTTACCCTTTGATATAAAATAAGTTTGATCAAATTGTTTCATATGATTGAAATATATCTAATACCTATTGAAGGAGTCAATAATATTTGGTAATTAAGCACAAAAAATGATTTGAAAGGTGTTCATACACCTCACATCACTTAAGAGACTATGACGGTTTTACCCTTTGATTTGAATGGAGGTTGATCCAAGGACTTCATATGCTTTAAAAAGATCTAATACCTATTCAAGGAATCAAAAAATATTTGGTAATTATTCCCAACAAAATAATATGAAAGGTGTTCATACACCCCAAATCGCCTAAGAGACTACGACGAGTTTACCCTTTGATTTGAAATAAGTTTAATCCAAGGGTTTCATATGATTGAAATATACCTAATACCAATTCAAGGAGTGAAAAGTATTTGGTAATTAAGCACCAAAAATGATTTTAAAGGTGTTCATACTCCACAAATCGCCCAAGAGGCTATGACGGTTTTACCCTTTGATTTGAATTGAGTAAGATCCAAGTGCTTCATATGATTTAAATATATCTGATATCTATTCAAGGACTCAAATTCTTTTGGTAATTATTAAAGACAAAATGATTTGAAAGGTTTTCATACACCACAAATCGTCTAAGAGACTATGACGGTTTTACCCTTTGATATGAAATAAGTTTGATCCAAGGGTTTCATATGATTGAAATATGTCTAATACCTACTAAAGGAGTCAATAGTATTTGGTAATTAAGCACAAAAAATGATTTGAAAGGTGTTCATACACCTCAAATCCCCAAAGAGACTATGACGATTTTACCCTTTGATTTGAAATAAGTTTAATCCAAGGGCTTCATATGATTGAAATATACCTAATACCAATTCAAGGAGTGAAAATTATTTGGTAATTAAGCACCAAACTTGATTTGAAAGGTGTTCATACACCAAAAATCGCCTAAGAGACTATGACGATTTTACGCTTTGATTTGAATTGAGTTAGATCCAAGGGCTTCATATGATTTAAATATATATAATACCTATTCACAGACTCAATTTTTTTTGGTAATTATTCAATATAAATTGATTTAAAAGGTTTTCATACACCCCAAATCGCCTAAGAGACTATGAAAATTTTACCCTTTGATATGAAATAAGTTTGATCCAAGGGTTTCATATGATTGAAATATTTCTAATACCTATTGAAGGAGTCAAAAGTATTTGGTAACTAACCACAAAAAATGATTTGAAAGGTGTTCATACAACACAAATCACCTAAGAGACTATGATGGTTTTATCCTTTGATTTGAAATATGTTTGATCTTAGGGCTTCATATGCTTTATACATATCTAATACCTATTCAAGGACTCAAAAATATTTGGTAATTATTCACAACATAATAATTGGAAAGGTGTTTATACACCACAAATCACCTAAGAGACTACGACGATTTTACCCTTTGATTTGAAATAAGTTTCATCCAAGGGTTTCATATGATTGAAATATATCTAACACCTATTGAAGGAGTCAAAAGCATTTGGTAAATAACCACAAAGAATAATTTGAAAGGTGTTCATACACCACAAATCACCTAAGAGACTATGACGGTTTTACCCTTTGATTTGAAATAAGTTTGATCTTCGGGCTTCATATGCTTTATACATATCTAATACCTATTCAAGGACTCAAAAATATTTGGTAATTATTCACAACAAAATAATTTGAAAGGTGTTCATACACCACAAATCACCTAAGAGACTACGACGATTTTACCCTTTGATTTGAAATAAGTTTAATCCAAGGGCTTCATAAGATTGAAATATACCTAATACCAATTCAAGGAGTGAAAAGTATTTGGTAATTAAGCACCAAAAATGATTTTAAAGGTGTTCGTACACCAAAAATTGCCTAAGAGGCTATAACGGTTTTACCCTTTGATTTGAATTGAGTTAGATCATAGGGCTTCAAATGATTTAAATTTATATACTATCTATTCAACGACTCAATTTTTTCTGGTAATTATTCAAGACAAAATGATTTGAAAGGTTTTCATACACCACAAATTGCCTAAGTGACTATGACGGTTTTACCCTTTGATATAAAATAAGTTTGATCAAATGGTTTCATATGATTGAAATATATCTAATACCTATTGAAGTAGTCAATAATATTTGGTAATTAAGCACAAAAAATGATTTGAAAGGTGTTCATACACCTCACATCACTTAAGAGACTATGACGGTTTTACCCTTTGATTTGAATGGAAGTTGATCCAAGGACTTCATATGCTTTAAAAAGATCTAATACCTAGTCAAGGAATCAAAAAATATTTGGTAATTATTCCCAACAAAATAATATGAAAGGTGTTCATACACCCCAAATCGCCTAAGAGACTACAAAGATTTTACCCTTTGATTTGAAATAAGTTTAATCCAAGGGTTTCATATGATTGAAATATACCTAATACCAATTCAAGGAGTGAAAAGTATTTGGTAATTAAGCACCAAAAATGATTTTAAAGGTGTTCATACACCAAAAATCGCCCAAGAGGCTATGACGGTTTTACCCTTTGATTTGAATTGAGTAAGATCCAAGTGCTTCATATGATTTAAATATATCATATATCTATTCAAGGACTCAAATTCTTTTGGTAATTATTAAAGACAAAATGATTTGAAAGGTTTTCATACACCACAAATCGTCTAAGAGACTATGACGGTTTTACCCTTTGATATGAAATAAGTTTGATCCAAGGGTTTCATATGATTGAAATATGTCTAATACCTACTAAAGGAGTAAAAAGTATTTGGTAATTAAGCACAAAAAATGATTTGAAAGGTGTTCATACACCTCAAATCCCCAAAGAGACTATGACGATTTTACCCTTTGATTTGAAATAAGTTTAATCCAAGGGCTTCATATGATTGAAATATACCTAATACCAATTCAAGGAGTGAAAATTATTTGGTAATTAAGCACCAAACTTGATTTGAAAAGTGTTCATACACCAGAAATCGCCTAAGAGACTATGACGATTTTACGCTTTCATTTGAATTGAGTTAGATCCAAGGGCTTCATATGATTTAAATATATATAATACCTATTTACGGACTCAATTTTTTTTGGTAATTATTCAATATAAATTGATTTAAAAGGTTTTCATACACCCCAAATCGCCTAAGAGACTATGACAATTTTACCCTTTGATATGAAATAAGTTTGATCCAAGGGTTTCATATGATTGAAATATATCTAATACCTATTGAAGGAGTCAAAAGTATTTGGTAACTAACCACAAAAAATGATTTGAAAGGTGTTCATACAACACAAATCACCTAAGAGACTATGACGGTTTTACCCTTTGATTTGAAATAAGTTTGATCTTAGGGCTTCATATGCTTTATACATATCTAATACCTATTCAAGGACTCAAAAATATTTGGTAATTATTCACAACAAAATAATTTAAAAGGTGTTCATACACCACAAATCACCTAAGAGACTACGACGATCTTACCCTTTGATTTGACTTGAGTTTGATCCAAGGGCTTCATATGCTTTAAATAGATCTAGTACCTATTCAAGAATTCAATTTTTTTGGGTAATGATTCAATACAAAATGATTTAAAAGGTTTTCATACACCACAAGTCGCCTAAGAGACTATGACGGTTTTACCCTTTGATATGAAATAAGTTTCATCCAAGGGTTTCATATGATTGAAATATATCTAATACCTATTGAAGGTGTCAAAAGCATTTGGTAATTAACCACAAAGAATGATTTGAAAGGTGTTCATACAATACAAATCACCTAAGATACTATGACGGTTTTACCCTTTGATTTGAAATAAGTTTGATCTTAGGGCTTCATATGCTTTATACATATCTAATACCTATTCAAGGACTCAAAAATATTTGGTAATTATTCACAACAAAATAATTTGAAAGGTGTTCATACACCACAAATCACCTAAGAGACTACGACGATTTTACCCTTTGATTTGAAATAAGTTTAATCCAAGGGCTTCATAAGATTGAAATATACCTAATACCAATTCAAGGAGTGAAAAGTATTTGGTAATTAAGCACCAAAAATGATTTTAAAGGTGTTCGTACACCAAAAATTGCCTAAGAGGCTATAACGGTTTTACCCTTTGATTTGAATTGAGTTAGATCATAGGGCTTCAAATGATTTAAATTTATATACTATCTATTCAACGACTCAATTTTTTCTGGTAATTATTCAAGACAAAATGATTTGAAAGGTTTTCATACACCACAAATTGCCTAAGTGACTATGACGGTTTTACCCTTTGATATAAAATAAGTTTGATCAAATGGTTTCATATGATTGAAATATATCTAATACCTATTGAAGTAGTCAATAATATTTGGTAATTAAGCACAAAAAATGATTTGAAAGGTGTTCATACACCTCACATCACTTAAGAGACTATGACGGTTTTACCCTTTGATTTGAATGGAAGTTGATCCAAGGACTTCATATGCTTTAAAAAGATCTAATACCTAGTCAAGGAATCAAAAAATATTTGGTAATTATTCCCAACAAAATAATATGAAAGGTGTTCATACACCCCAAATCGCCTAAGAGACTACAAAGATTTTACCCTTTGATTTGAAATAAGTTTAATCCAAGGGTTTCATATGATTGAAATATACCTAATACCAATTCAAGGAGTGAAAAGTATTTGGTAATTAAGCACCAAAAATGATTTTAAAGGTGTTCATACACCAAAAATCGCCCAAGAGGCTATGACGGTTTTACCCTTTGATTTGAATTGAGTAAGATCCAAGTGCTTCATATGATTTAAATATATCATATATCTATTCAAGGACTCAAATTCTTTTGGTAATTATTAAAGACAAAATGATTTGAAAGGTTTTCATACACCACAAATCGTCTAAGAGACTATGACGGTTTTACCCTTTGATATGAAATAAGTTTGATCCAAGGGTTTCATATGATTGAAATATGTCTAATACCTACTAAAGGAGTAAAAAGTATTTGGTAATTAAGCACAAAAAATGATTTGAAAGGTGTTCATACACCTCAAATCCCCAAAGAGACTATGACGATTTTACCCTTTGATTTGAAATAAGTTTAATCCAAGGGCTTCATATGATTGAAATATACCTAATACCAATTCAAGGAGTGAAAATTATTTGGTAATTAAGCACCAAACTTGATTTGAAAAGTGTTCATACACCAGAAATCGCCTAAGAGACTATGACGATTTTACGCTTTCATTTGAATTGAGTTAGATCCAAGGGCTTCATATGATTTAAATATATATAATACCTATTTACGGACTCAATTTTTTTTGGTAATTATTCAATATAAATTGATTTAAAAGGTTTTCATACACCCCAAATCGCCTAAGAGACTATGACAATTTTACCCTTTGATATGAAATAAGTTTGATCCAAGGGTTTCATATGATTGAAATATATCTAATACCTATTGAAGGAGTCAAAAGTATTTGGTAACTAACCACAAAAAATGATTTGAAAGGTGTTCATACAACACAAATCACCTAAGAGACTATGACGGTTTTACCCTTTGATTTGAAATAAGTTTGATCTTAGGGCTTCATATGCTTTATACATATCTAATACCTATTCAAGGACTCAAAAATATTTGGTAATTATTCACAACAAAATAATTTAAAAGGTGTTCATACACCACAAATCACCTAAGAGACTACGACGATCTTACCCTTTGATTTGACTTGAGTTTGATCCAAGGGCTTCATATGCTTTAAATAGATCTAGTACCTATTCAAGAATTCAATTTTTTTGGGTAATGATTCAATACAAAATGATTTAAAAGGTTTTCATACACCACAAGTCGCCTAAGAGACTATGACGGTTTTACCCTTTGATATGAAATAAGTTTCATCCAAGGGTTTCATATGATTGAAATATATCTAATACCTATTGAAGGTGTCAAAAGCATTTGGTAATTAACCACAAAGAATGATTTGAAAGGTGTTCATACAATACAAATCACCTAAGATACTATGACGGTTTTACCCTTTGATTTGAAATAAGTTTGATCTTAGGGCTTCATATGCTTTATACATATCTAATACCTATTCAAGGACTCAAAAATATATGGTAATTATTCACAACAAAATAATTTGAAAGGTGTTCATACACCACAAATCACCTAAGAGACTACGACGATTTTACCCTTTGATTTGAAATAAGTTTAATCCAAGGGCTTCATAAGATTGAAATATACCTAATACCAATTCAAGGAGTGAAAAGTATTTGGTAATTAATCACCAAAAATGATTTTAAAGGTGTTCATACACCAAAAATCCCCTAAGAGGCCATAACGGTTTTACCCTTTGATTTGAATTGAGTTAGATCCAAGGGCTTCATATGATTTAAATATATATAATATCTATTCAACGACTCAATTTTTTCTGGTAATTATTCAAGACAAAATGATTTGAAAGGTTTTCAAACACCACAAATTGACTAAGTGACTATGACGGTTTTACCCTTTGATATAAAATAAGTTTGATCAAATGGTTTCATATGATTGAAATATATCTAATACCTATTGAAGGAGTCAATAATATTTGGTAATTAAGCACAAAAAATGATTTGAAAGGTGTTCATACACCTCACATCACTTAAGAGACTATGACGGTTTTACCCTTTGATTTGAATGGAGGTTGATCCAAGGACTTCATATGCTTTAAAAAGATCTAATACCTATTCAAGGAATCAAAAAATATTTGGTAATTATTCCCAACAAAATAATATGAAAGGTGTTCATACACCCCAAATCGCCTAAGAGACTACGACGATTTTACCCTTTGATTTGAAATAAGTTTAATCCAAGGGTTTCATATGATTGAAATATACCTAATACCAATTCAAGGAGTGAAAAGTATTTGGTAATTAAGCACCAAAAATGATTTTAAAGGTGTTCATACACCAAAAATCGCCCAAGAGGCTATGACGGTTTTACCCTTTGATTTGAATTGAGTAAGATCCAAGTGCTTCATATGATTTAAATATATCTGATATCTATTCAAGGACTCAAATTCTTTTGGTAATTATTAAAGACAAAATGATTTTAAAGGTTTTCATACACCACAAATTGTCTAAGAGACTATGACGGTTTTACCCTTTGATATGAAATAAGTTTGATTCAAGGGTTTCATATGATTGAAATATGTCTAATACCTACTAAAGCATTCAATAGTATTTGGTAATTAAGCACAAAAAATGATTTGAAAGATGTTCATACTCCTCAAATCCCCAAAGAGACTATGACGATTTTACCCTTTGATTTGAAATAAGCTTAATCCAAGGGCTTCATATGATTGAAATATACCTAAAACCAATTCAAGGAGTGAAAATTATTTGGTAATTAAGCACCAAACTTGAATTGAAAGGTGTTCATACACCAGAAATCGCCTAAGAGACTATGACGATTTTACGCTTTGATTTGAATTGAGTTAGATCCAAGGGCTTCATATGATTTAAATATATATAATACCTATTCACGGACTCAATTTTTTTTGGTAATTATTCAATATAAATTGATTTAAAAGGTTTTCATACACCCCAAATCGCCTAAGAGACTATGACAATTTTACCGTTTGATATGAAATAAGTTTGATCCAAGGGTTTCATATGATTGAAATATATCTAATACCTATTGAAGGAGTCAAAAGTATTTGGTAACTAACCATAAAAAATGATTTGAAAGGTGTTCATACAACACAAATCACCTAAGAGACTATGATGGTTTTACCCTTTGATTTGAAATAAGTTTGATCTTAGGGCTTCATATGCTTTATACATATCTAATACCTATTTAAGGACTCAAAAATATTTGGTAATTATTCACAACAAAATAATTTGAAAGGTGTTCATACACCACAAATCACCTAAGAGACTACGACCCTTTTACCCTTTGATTTGAAATAAGTTTAATCCAAGGGCTTCATAAGATTGAAATATACCTAATACCAATTCAAGGAGTGAAAAGTATTTGGTAATTAAGCACCAAAAATGATTTTAAAGGTGTTCATACACCAAAAATCGCCTAAGAGGCTATAACGGGTTTACCCTTTTATTTAAATTGAGTTTGATCCAAGGGCTTCAGATGCTTTAAATATATCTAATACCTATTCAAGGAGTCATATATTTGGTTATTATTCCCAACCAAAATAATTTGAAAGGTGTTCATACACCACAAATCACCTAAGAGACTATGACGGTTTTACCCTTTGATTTGAAATAAGTTTGATCTTAGGGCTTCATATGCTTTATACATTTATAATACCTATTCAAGGACTCAAAAGTATTTCGTAATTATTCACAACAAAATAATAAGAAAGGTGTTCATACACCACAAATCGCCTAAGAGACTACGACGATTTTACCCTTTGATTTGAATTGAGTTTGATCCAAGGGCTTCATATGCTTTAAATAGATCTAGTACCTATTCAAGAATTCAAATTTTTTGGGTAATGATTCAATACAAAATGATTTAAAAGGTTTTCATACACCACAAGTCGCCTAAGAGACTATGACGGTTTTACCCTTTGATATGAAATAAGTTTCAGCCAAGGGTTTCATAGGATTGAAATATATCTAATACCTATTGAAGGTGTCAAAAGCATTTGGTAATTAACCACAAAGAATGATTTGAAAGGTGTTCATACAATACAAATCACCTAAGAGACTATGACGGTTTTACCCTTTGATTTGAAATAAGTTTGATCTTAGGGCTTCATATGCTTTATACATATCTAATACCTATTCAAGGACTCAAAAATATTTGGTAATTATTCACAACAAAATAATTTGAAAGGTGTTCATACACCACAAATCACCTAAGAGACTACGACGATTTTACCCTTTGATTTGAAATAAGTTTAATCCAAGGGCTTCATAAGATTGAAATATACCTAATACCAATTCAAGGAGTGAAAAGTATTTGGTAATTAATCACCAAAAATGATTTTAAAGGTGTTCATACACCAAAAATCCCCTAAGAGGCTATAACGGTTTTACCCTTTGATTTGAATTGAGTTAGATCCAAGGGCTTCATATGATTTAAATATATATAATATCTATTCAACGACTCAATTTTTTCTGGTAATTATTCAAGACAAAATGATTTGAAAGGTTTTCATACACCACAAATTGACTAAGTGACTATGACGGTTTTACCCTTTGATATAAAATAAGTTTGATCAAATGGTTTCATATGATTGAAATATATCTAATACCTATTGAAGGAGTCAATAATATTTGGTAATTAAGCACAAAAAATGATTTGAAAGGTGTTCATACACCTCACATCACTTAAGAGACTATGACGGTTTTACCCTTTGATTTGAATGGAGGTTGATCCAAGGACTTCATATGCTTTAAAAAGATCTAATACCTAGTCAAGGAATCAAAAAATATTTGGTAATTATTCCCAACAAAATAATATGAAAGGTGTTCATACACCCCAAATCGCCTAAGAGACTACGACGATTTTACCCTTTGATTTGAAATAAGTTTAATCCAAGGGTTTCATATGATTGAAATATACCTAATACAAATTCAAGGAGTGAAAAGTATTTGGTAATTAAGCACCAAAAATGATTTTAAATGTGTTCATACACCAAAAATCGCCCAAGAGGCTATGACGGTTTTACCCTTTGATTTGAATTGAGTAAGATCCAAGTGCTTCATATGATTTAAATATATCTGATATCTATTCAAGGACTCAAATTCTTTTGGTAATTATTAAAGACAAAATGATTTTAAAGGTTTTCATACACCACAAATCGTCTAAGAGACTATGACGGTTTTACCCTTTGATATGAAATAGGTTTGATCCAAGGGTTTCATATGATTGAAATATGTCTAATACCTACTAAAGCAGTCAATAGTATTTGGTAATTAAGCACAAAAAATGAGTTGAAAGATGTTCATACTCCTCAAATCCCCAAAGAGACTATGACGATTTTACCCTTTGATTTGAAATAAGCTTAATCCAAGGGCTTCATATGATTTAAATATACCTAAAACCAATTCAAGGAGTGAAAATTATTTGGTAATTAAGCACCAAACTTGAATTGAAAGGTGTTCATACACCAGAAATCGCCTAAGAGACTATGACGATTTTACGCTTTGATTTGAATTGAGTTAGATCCAAGGGCTTCATATGATTTAAATATATATAATACCTATTCACGGACTCAATGTTTTTTGGTAATTATTCAATATAAATTGATTTAAAAGGTTTTCATACACCCCAAATCGCCTAAGAGACTATGACAATTTTACCCTTTGATATGAAATAAGTTTGATCCAAGGGTTTCATATGATTGAAATATATCTAATACCTATTGAAGGAGTCAAAAGTATTTGGTAACTAACCACAAAAAATGATTTGAAAGGTGTTCATACAACACAAATCACCTAAGAGACTATGACGGTTTTACCCTTTGATTTGAAATAAGTTTGATCTTAGGGCTTCATATGCTTTATACATTTATAATACCTATTCAAGGACTCAAAAGTATTTGGTAATTATTCACAACAAAATAATAAGAAAGGTGTTCATACACCACAAATCGCCTAAGAGACTACGACGATTTTACCCTTTGATTTGAATTTAGTTTGATCCAAGAGCTTCATATGCTTTAAATAGATCTAGTACCTATTCAAGAATTCAATTTTTTTGGGTAATGATTCAATACAAAATGATTTAAAAGGTTTTCATACACCACAAGTCGCCTATGAGACTATGACGGTTTTACCCTTTGATATGAAATAAGTTTCATCCAAGGGTTTCATAGGATTGAAATATATCTAATACCTATTGAAGGAGTCAAAAGCATTTGGTAATTAACCACAAAGAATGATTTAAAAGGTGTTCATACACCACAAATCACCTAAGAGACTATGACAGTTTTACCCTTTGATTTGAAATAAGTTTGATCTTAGGGCTTCAAATGCTTTATACATATCTAATACCTATTCAAGGACTCAAAAATATTTGGTAATTATTCACAACAAAATAATTTGAAAGGTGTTCATACACCACAAATCACCTAAGAGACTACGACGATTTTAACCTTTGATTTGAAATAAGTTTAATCCAAGGGCTTCATAAGATTGAAATATACCTAATACCAATTCAAGGAGTGAAAAGTATTTGGTAATTAAGCACCAAAAATGATTTTAAAGGTGTTCATACACCAAAAATCCCCTAAGAGGCTATAACGGTTTTACCCTTTGATTTGAATTGAGTAAGATCCAAGTGCTTCATATGATTTAAATATATCTGATATCTATTCAAGGACTCAAATTCTTTTGGTAATTATTAAAGACAAAATGATTTGAAAGGTTTTCATACACCACAAATTACCTAAGAGACTATGACGGTTTTACCCTTTGATATGAAATAAGTTTGATCCAAGGGTTTCATATGATTGAAATATGTCTAATACCTACTAAAGGAGTCAATAGTATTTGGTAATTAAGCACAAAAAATGATTTGAAAGGTGTTCATACACCTCAAATCCCCAAAGAGACTATGACGATTTTACCCTTTGATTTGAAATAAGTTTAATCCAAGGGCTTCATATGATTGAAATATACCTAATACCAATTCAAGGAATGAAAATTATTTGGTAATTAAGCACCAAACTTGATTTGAAAAGTGTTCATACACCAGAAATCGCCTAAAAGACTATGACGATTTTACGCTTTGATTTGAATTGAGTTAGATCCAAGGGTTTCATATGATTTAAATATATATAATACCTATTCACGGACTCAATTTTTTTGGTAATTATTCAATATAAATTGATTTAAAAGGTTTTCATACACCCCAAATCGCCTAAGAGACTATGACAATTTTACCCTTTGATATGAAATAAGTTTGATCCAAGGGTTTCATATGATTGAAATATATCTAATACCTATTGAAGGAGTCAAAATTATTTGGTAACTAACCACAAAAAACGATTTGAAAGATGTTCATATAACACAAATCACCTAAGAGACTATGACGGTTTTACCCTTTGATTTGAAATAAGTTTGATCTTAGGGCTTCATATGATTTATACATATCTAATACCTATTCAAGGACTCAAAAATATTTGGTAATTATTCACAACAAAATAATTTAAAAGGTGTTCATACACCACAAATCACCTAAGAGACTACGACGATTTTACCCTTTGATTTGAAATAAGTTTAATCCAAGGGCTTCATAAGATTGAAATATACCTAATACCAATTCAAGGAGTGAAAAGTATTTGGTAATTGAGCACCAAAAATGATTTGAAAGGTGTTCATACAACACAAATCACCTAAGAGACTATGACGATTTTACCCTTTCATTTGAAATATGTTTGATCTTAGGGCTTCATATGCTTTATACATATCTAATACCTATTCGAGGACTCAAAAATATTTGGTAATTATTCACAACAAAATAATTGGAAAGGTGTTTATACACCACAAATCACCTAAGAGACTACGACGATTTTACCCTTTGATTTGAAATAAGTTTCATCCAAGGGTTTCATATGATTGAAATATATCTAACACTTATTGAAGGAGTCAAAAGCATTTGGTAATTAACCACAAAGAATAATTTGAAAGGTGTTCATACACCACAAATCACCTAAGAGACTATGACGGTTTTACCCTTTGACTTGAAATAAGTTTGATCTTAGGGCTTCATATGCTTTATACATATCTAATACCTATTCAAGGACTCAAAAATATTTGGTAATTATTCACAACAAAATAATTTGAAAGGTGTTCATACACCACAAATCACCTAAGAGACTACGACGATTTTACCCTTTGATTTGAAATAAGTTTAATCCAAGGGCTTCATAAGTTTGAATATATTCCTAATACCAATTCAAGGAGTGAAAAGTATTCGGTAATTAAGCACCAAAAATGATTTTAAAGGTGTTCATACACCAAAAATCGCCTAAGAGGCTATAACGGGTTTACCCTTTTATTTAAATTGAGTTTGATCCAAGGGCTTAAGATTCTTTAAATATATCTAATACCTATTCAAGGAGTCATATATTTGGTAATTATTCCCAACCAAAATAATTTGAAAGGTGTTCATACACCACAAATCACCTAAGAGACTATGACGGTTTTACCCTTTGATTTGAAATATTTTGATCTAAGGGCTTCATATTCTTTATACATTTATAATACCTATTCAAGGACTCAAAATTATTTGGTAATTATTCACAACAAAAAAATAAGAAAGGTGTTCATACACCACAAATCGCCTAAGAGACTACAACGATTTTACCCTTTGATTTGAATTGAGTTTGATCCAAGGGCTTCATATGCTTTAAATAGATCTAGTACCTATTCAAGAATTCAATTTTTTTGGGTAATGATTCAATACAAAATGATTTAAAAGGTTTTCATACACCACAAGTCGCCTAAGAGACTATGACGGTTTTACCCTTTGATATGAAATAAGTTTGATCCAAGGGTTTCATATGACTGAAATATATCTAATATCTATTGAAGGAGTCAAAAGCATTTGGTAATTAACCACAAAGAAGGCTTCATATGCTTTATACATATCTAATACCTATTCAAGGACTCAAAAATATTTGGTAATTATTCACAACAAAATAATTTGAAAGGTGTTCATACACCACAAATCACCAAAGAGACTACGACGATTTTACCCTTTGATTTGAAATAAGTTTAATCCAAGGGCTTCATAAGATTGAAATATACCTAATACCAATTCAAGGAGTGAAAAGTATTTGGTAATTAAGCACCAAAAAAGATTTTAAAGGTGTTCATACACCAAAAATTGCCTAAGAGGCTATAACGGTTTTACCCTTTGATTTGAATTGAGTTAGATCATAGGGCTTCAAATGATTTAAATTTATATACTATCTATTCAACGACTCAATTTTTTCTGGTAATTATTCAAGACAAAATGATTTGAAAGGTTTTCATACACGACAAATTGCCTAAGTGACTATGACGGTTTTACCCTTTGATATAAAATAAGTTTGATCAAATGGTTTCATATGATTGAAATATATCTAATACCTATTGAAGGAGTCAATAATATTTGGTAATTAAGCACAAAAAATGATTTGAAAGGTGTTCATACACCTCACATCACTTTAGAGACTATGACGGTTTTACCCTTTGATTTGAATGGAGGTTGATCCAAGGACTTCATATGCTTTAAAAAGATCTAATACCTATTCAAGGAATCAAAAAATATTTCGTAATTATTCCCAACAAAATAATATGAAAGGTGTTCATACACCCCAAATCGCCTAAGAGACTACGACGAGTTTACCCTTTGATTTGAAATAAGTTTAATCCAAGGGTTTCATATGATTGAAATATACCTAATACCAATTCAAGGAGTGAAAAGTATTTGGTAATTAAGCACCAAAAATGATTTTAAAGGTGTTCATACACCACAAATCGCCCAAGAGGCTATGACGGTTTTACCCTTTGATTTGAATTGAGTAAGATCCAAGTGCTTCATATGATTTAAATATATCTGATATCTATTCAAGGACTCAAATTCTTTTGGTAATTATTAAAGACAAAATGATTTGAAAGGTTTTCATACACCACAAATCGTCTAAGAGACTATGACGGTTTTACCCTTTGATATGAAATAAGTTTGATCCAAGGGTTTCATATGATTGAAATATGTCTAATACCTACTAAAGGAGTCAATAGTATTTGGTAATTAAGCACAAAAAATGATTTGAAAGGTGTTCATACACCTCAAATCCCCAAAGAGACTATGACGATTTTACCCTTTGATTTGAAATAAGTTTAATCCAAGGGCTTCATATGATTGAAATATACCTAATACCAATTCAAGGAGTGAAAATTATTTGGTAATTAAGCACCAAACTTGATTTGAAAGGTGTTCATACACCAAAAATCGCCTAAGAGACTATGACGATTTTACGCTTTGATTTGAATTGAGTTAGATCCAAGGGCTTCATATGATTTAAATATATATAATACCTATTCACAGACTAATTTTTTTTGGTAATTATTCAATATAAATTGATTTAAAAGGTATTCATACACCCCAAATCGCCTAAGAGACTATGAAAATTTTACCCTTTGATATGAAATAAGTTTGATCCAAGGGTTTCATATGATTGAAATATATCTAATACCTATTGAAGGAGTCAAAAGTATTTGGTAACTAACCACAAAAAATGATTTGAAAGGTGTTCATACAACACAAATCACCTAAGAGACTATGACGGTTTTATCCTTTGATTTGAAATATGTTTGATCTTAGGGCTTCATATGCTTTATACATATCTAATACCTATTCAAGGACTCAAAAATATTTGGTAATTATTCACAACATAATAATTGGAAAGGTGTTTATACACCACAAATCACCTAAGAGACTACGACGATTTTACCCTTTGATTTGAAATAAGTTTCATCCAAGGGTTTCATATGATTGAAATATATCTAACACCTATTGAAGGAGTCAAAAGCATTTGGTAATTAACCGCAAAGAATAATTTGAAAGGTGTTCATACAATACAAATCACCTAAGAGACTATGACGGTTTTACCCTTTGATTTGAAATAAGTTTGATCTTAGGGCTTCATTTGCTTTATACATATCTAATACCTATTCAAGGACTCAAAAATATTTGGTAATTATTCACAACAAAATAATTTGAAAGGTGTTCATACACCACAAATCACCTAAGAGACTACGACGATTTTACCCTTTGATTTGAAATAAGTTCAATCCAAGGGCTTCATAAGATTGAAATATACCTAATACCAATTCAAGGAGTGAAAAGTATTTGGTAATTAAGCACCAAAAATGATTTTAAAGGTGTTCATACACCAAAAATTGCCTAAGAGGCTATAACGGTTTTACCCTTTGATTTGAATTGAGTTAGATCATAGGGCTTCAAATGATTTAAATTTATATACTATCTATTCAACGACTCAATTTTTTCTGGTAATTATTCAAGACAAAATGATTTGAAAGGTTTTCATACACCACAAATTGCCTAAGTGACTATGACGGTTTTACCCTTTGATATAAAATAAGTTTGATCAAATGGTTTCATATGATTGAAATATATCTAATACCTATTGAAGTAGTCAATAATATTTGGTAATTAAGCACAAAAAATGATTTGAAAGGTGTTCATACACCTCACATCACTTTAGAGACTATGACGGTTTTACCCTTTGATTTGAATGGAGGTTGATCCAAGGACTTCATATGCTTTAAAAAGATCTAATACCTATTCAAGGAATCAAAAAATATTTGGTAATTATTCCCAACAAAATAATATGAAAGGTGTTCATACACCCCAAATCGCCTAAGAGACTACGACGAGTTTACCCTTTGATTTGAAATAAGTTTAATCCAAGGGTTTCATATGATTGAAATATACCTAATACCAATTCAAGGAGTGAAAAGTATTTGGTAATTAAGCACCAAAAATGATTTTAAAGGTGTTCATACACCACAAATCGCCCAAGAGGCTATGACGGTTTTACCCTTTGATTTGAATTGAGTAAGATCCAAGTGCTTCATATGATTTAAATATATCTGATATCTATTCAAGGACTCAAATTCTTTTGGTAATTATTAAAGACAAAATGATTTGAAAGGTTTTCATACACCACAAATCGTCTAAGAGACTATGACGGTTTTACCCTTTGATATGAAATAAGTTTGATCCAAGGGTTTCATATGATTGAAATATGTCTAATACCTACTAAAGGAGTCAATAGTATTTGGTAATTAAGCACAAAAAATGATTTGAAAGGTGTTCATACACCTCAAATCCCCAAAGAGACTATGACGATTTTACCCTTTGCTTTGAAATAAGTTTAATCCAAGGGCTTCATATGATTGAAATATACCTAATACCAATTCAAGGAGTGAAAATTATTTGGTAATTAAGCACCAAACTTGATTTGAAAGGTGTTCATACACCAAAAATCGCCTAAGAGACTATGACGATTTTACGCTTTGATTTGAATTGAGTTAGATCCAAGGGCTTCATATGATTTAAATATATATAATACCTATTCACAGACTAAAATTTTTTTGGTAATTATTCAATATAAATTGATTTAAAAGGTATTCATACACCCCAAATCGCCTAAGAGACTATGAAAATTTTACCCTTTGATATGAAATAAGTTTGATCCAAGGGTTTCATATGATTGAAATATATCTAATACCTATTGAAGGAGTCAAAAGTATTTGGTAACTAACCACAAAAAATGATTTGAAAGGTGTTCATACAACACAAATCACCTAAGAGACTATGACGGTTTTATCCTTTGATTTGAAATATGTTTGATCTTAGGGCTTCATATGCTTTATACATATCTAATACCTATTCAAGGACTCAAAAATATTTGGTAATTATTCACAACATAATAATTGGAAAGGTGTTTATACACCACAAATCACCTAAGAGACTACGACGATTTTACCCTTTGATTTGAAATAAGTTTCATCCAAGGGTTTCATATGATTGAAATATATCTAACACCTATTGAAGGAGTCAAAAGCATTTGGTAATTAACCGCAAAGAATAATTTGAAAGGTGTTCATACAATACAAATCACCTAAGAGACTATGACGGTTTTACCCTTTGATTTGAAATAAGTTTGATCTTAGGGCTTCATATGCTTTATACATATCTAATACCTATTCAAGGACTCAAAAATATTTGGTAATTATTCACAACAAAATAATTTGAAAGGTGTTCATACACCACAAATCACCTAAGAGACTACGACGATTTTACCCTTTGATTTGAAATAAGTTCAATCCAAGGGCTTCATAAGATTGAAATATACCTAATACCAATTCAAGGAGTGAAAAGTATTTGGTAATTAAGCACCAAAAATGATTTTAAAGGTGTTCATACACCAAAAATTGCCTAAGAGGCTATAACGGTTTTACCCTTTGATTTGAATTGAGTTAGATCATAGGGCTTCAAATGATTTAAATTTATATACTATCTATTCAACGACTCAATTTTTTCTGGTAATTATTCAAGACAAAATGATTTGAAAGGTTTTCATACACCACAAATTGCCTAAGTGACTATGACGGTTTTACCCTTTGATATAAAATAAGTTTGATCAAATGGTTTCATATGATTGAAATATATCTAATACCTATTGAAGTAGTCAATAATATTTGGTAATTAAGCACAAAAAATGATTTGAAAGGTGTTCATACACCTCACATCACTTTAGAGACTATGACGGTTTTACCCTTTGATTTGAATGGAGGTTGATCCAAGGACTTCATATGCTTTAAAAAGATCTAATACCTATTCAAGGAATCAAAAAATATTTGGTAATTATTCCCAACAAAATAATATGAAAGGTGTTCATACACCCCAAATCGCCTAAGAGACTACGACGAGTTTACCCTTTGATTTGAAATAAGTTTAATCCAAGGGTTTCATATGATTGAAATATACCTAATACCAATTCAAGGAGTGAAAAGTATTTGGTAATTAAGCACCAAAAATGATTTTAAAGGTGTTCATACACCACCAATCGCCCAAGAGGCTATGACGGTTTTACCCTTTGATTTGAATTGAGTAAGATCCAAGTGCTTCATATGATTTAAATATATCTGATATCTATTCAAGGACTCAAATTCTTTTGGTAATTATTAAAGACAAAATGATTTGAAAGGTTTTCATACACCACAAATCGTCTAAGAGACTATGACGGTTTTACCCTTTGATATGAAATAAGTTTGATCCAAGGGTTTCATATGATTGAAATATGTCTAATACCTACTAAAGGAGTCAATAGTATTTGGTAATTAAGCACAAAAAATGATTTGAAAGGTGTTCATACACCTCAAATCCCCAAAGAGACTATGACGATTTTACCCTTTGCTTTGAAATAAGTTTAATCCAAGGGCTTCATATGATTGAAATATACCTAATACCAATTCAAGGAGTGAAAATTATTTGGTAATTAAGCACCAAACTTGATTTGAAAGGTGTTCATACACCAAAAATCGCCTAAGAGACTATGACGATTTTACGCTTTGATTTGAATTGAGTTAGATCCAAGGGCTTCATATGATTTAAATATATATAATACCTATTCACAGACTCAATTTTTTTTGGTAATTATTCAATATAAATTGATTTAAAAGGTTTTCATACACCCCAAATCGCCTAAGAGACTATGAAAATTTTACCCTTTGATATGAAATAAGTTTGATCCAAGGGTTTCATATGATTGAAATATATCTAATACCTATTGAAGGAGTCAAAAGTATTTGGTAACTAACCACAAAAAATGATTTGAAAGGTGTTCATACAACACAAATCACCTAAGAGACTATGACGGTTTTACCCTTTGATTTGAAATAAGTTTGATCTTAGGGCTTCATATGCTTTATACATATCTAATACCTATTCAAGGACTCAAAAATATTTGGTAATTATTCACAACAAAATAATTTGAAAGGTGTTCATACACCACAAATCACCTAAGAGACTACGACGATTTTACCCTTTGATTTGAAATAAGTTTAATCCAAGGGCTTCATAAGATTGAAATATACCTAATACCAATTCAAGGAGTGAAAATAATTTGGTAATTAAGCACCAAAAATGATTTTAAAGGTGTTCATACACCAAAAATTGCCTAAGAGGCGATAACGGTTTTACCCTTTGATTTGAATTGAGTTAGATCATAGGGCTTCATATGATTTAAATTTATATACTATCTATTCAACGACTCAATTTTTTCTGGTAATTATTCAAGACAAAATGATTTGAAAGATTTTCATACACCACAAATTGCCTAAGTGACTATGACGGTTTTACCCTTTGATATAAAATAAGTTTGATCAAATGGTTTCATATGATTGAAATATATCTAATACCTATTGAAGGAGTCAATAATATTTGGTAATTAAGCACAAAAAATGATTTCAAAGGTGTTCATACACCTCACATCACTTTAGAGACTATGACGGTTTTACCCTTTGATTTGAATGGAGGTTGATCCAAGGACTTCATATGCTTTAAAAAGATCTAATACCTATTCAAGGAATCAAAAAATATTTGGTAATTATTCCCAACAAAATAATATGAAAGGTGTTCATACACCCCAAATCGCCTAAGAGACTACGACGAGTTTACCCTTTGATTTGAAATAAGTTTAATCCAAGGGTTTCATATGATTGAAATATACCTAATACCAATTCAAGGAGTGAAAAGTATTTGGTAATTAAGCACCAAAAATGATTTTAAAGGTGTTCATACACCACAAATCGCCCAAGAGGCTATGACGGTTTTACCCTTTGATTTGAATTGAGTAAGATCCAAGTGCTTCATATGATTTAAATATATCTGATATCTATTCAAGGACTCAAATTATTTTGGTAATTATTAAAGACAAAATGATTTGAAAGGTTTTCATACACCACAAATCGTCTAAGAGACTATGACGGTTTTACCCTTTGATATGAAATAAGTTTGATCCAAGGGTTTCATATTATTGAAATATGTCTAATACCTACTAAAGGAGTCAATAAAATTTGGTAATTAAGCACAAAAAATGATTTGAAAGGTGTTTATACACCTCAAATCCCCAAAGAGACTATGACGATTTTACCCTTTGATTTGAAATAAGTTTAATCCAAGGGCTTCATATGATTGAATTATACCTAATACCAATTCAAGGAGTGAAAATTATTTGGTAATTAAGCACCAAACTTGATTTGAAAGGTGTTCATACACCAAAAATCGCCTAAGAGACTATGACGATTTTACGCTTTGATTTGAATTGAGTTAGATCCAAGGGCTTCATATGATTTAAATATATATAATACCTATTCACAGACTCAATTTTTTTTGGTAATTATTCAATATAAATTGATTTAAAAGGTTTTCATACACCCCAAATCGCCTAAGAGACTATGACAATTTTACCCTTTGATATGAAATAAGTTTGATCCAAGGGTTTCATATGATTGAAATATATCTAATACCTATTGAAGGAGTCAAAAGTATTTGGTAACTAACCACAAAAAATAATTTGAAAGGTGTTCATACAACACAAATCACCTAAGAGACTATGACGGTTTTACCCTTTGATTTGAAATAAGTTTGATCTTAGGGCTTCATATGCTTTATACATATCTAATACCTATTCAAGGACTCAAAAATATTTGGTAATTATTCACAACAAAATAATTTGAAAGGTGTTCATACACCACAAATCACCTAAGAGACTACGACGATTTTACCCTTTGATTTGAAATAAGTTTAATCCAAGGGCTTCATAAGATTGAAATATACCTAATACCAATTCAAGGAGTGAAAAGTATTTGGTAATTAAGCACCAAAAATGATTTTAAAGGTGTTCATACACCAAAAATTGCCTAAGAGGCTATAACGGTTTTACCCTTTGATTTGAATTGAGTTAGATCATAGGGCTTCAAATGATTTAAATTTATATACTATCTATTCAACGACTCAATTTTTTCTGGTAATTATTCAAGACAAAATGATTTGAAAGGTTTTCATACACCACAAATTGCCTAAGTGACTATGACGGTTTTACCCTTTGATATAAAATAAGTTTGATCAAATGGTTTCATATGATTGAAATATATCTAATACCTATTGAAGTAGTCAATAATATTTGGTAATTAAGCACAAAAAATGATTTGAAAGGTGTTCATACACCTCACATCACTTTAGAGACTATGACGGTTTTACCCTTTGATTTGAATGGAGGTTGATCCAAGGACTTCATATGCTTTAAAAAGATCTAATACCTATTCAAGGAATCAAAAAATATTTGGTAATTATTCCCAACAAAATAATATGAAAGGTGTTCATACACACCAAATCGCCTAAGAGACTACGACGAGTTTACCCTTTGATTTGAAATAAGTTTAATCCAAGGGTTTCATATGATTGAAATATACCTAATACCAATTCAAGGAGTGAAAAGTATTTGGTAATTAAGCACCAAAAATGATTTTAAAGGTGTTCATACACCACAAATCGCCCAAGAGGCTATGACGGTTTTACCCTTTGATTTGAATTGAGTAAGATCCAAGTGCTTCATATGATTTAAATATATCTGATATCTATTCAAGGACTCAAATTCTTTTGGTAATTATTAAAGACAAAATGATTTGAAAGGTTTTCATACACCACAAATCGTCTAAGAGACTATGACGGTTTTACCCTTTGATATGAAATAAGTTTGATCCAAGGGTTTCATATGATTGAAATATGTCTAATACCTACTAAAGGAGTCAATAGTATTTGGTAATTAAGCACAAAAAATGATTTGAAAGGTGTTCATACACCTCAAATCCCCAAAGAGACTATGACGATTTTACCCTTTGCTTTGAAATAAGTTTAATCCAAGGGCTTCATATGATTGAAATATACCTAATACCAATTCAAGGAGTGAAAATTATTTGGTAATTAAGCACCAAACTTGATTTGAAAGGTGTTCATACACCAAAAATCGCCTAAGAGACTATGACGATTTTACGCTTTGATTTGAATTGAGTTAGATCCAAGGGCTTCATATGATTTAAATATATATAATACCTATTCACAGACTAAATTTTTTTTGGTAATTATTCAATATAAATTGATTTAAAAGGTATTCATACACCCCAAATCGCCTAAGAGACTATGAAAATTTTACCCTTTGATATGAAATAAGTTTGATCCAAGGGTTTCATATGATTGAAATATATCTAATACCTATTGAAGGAGTCAAAAGTATTTGGTAACTAACCACAAAAAATGATTTGAAAGGTGTTCATACAACACAAATCACCTAAGAGACTATGACGGTTTTATCCTTTGATTTGAAATATGTTTGATCTTAGGGCTTCATATGCTTTATACATATCTAATACCTATTCAAGGACTCAAAAATATTTGGTAATTATTCACAACATAATAATTGGAAAGGTGTTTATACACCACAAATCACCTAAGAGACTACGACGATTTTACCCTTTGATTTGAAATAAGTTTCATCCAAGGGTTTCATATGATTGAAATATATCTAACACCTATTGAAGGAGTCAAAAGCATTTGGTAATTAACCGCAAAGAATAATTTGAAAGGTGTTCATACAATACAAATCACCTAAGAGACTATGACGGTTTTACCCTTTGATTTGAAATAAGTTTGATCTTAGGGCTTCATATGCTTTATACATATCTAATACCTATTCAAGGACTCAAAAATATTTGGTAATTATTCACAACAAAATAATTTGAAAGGTGTTCATACACCACAAATCACCTAAGAGACTACGACGATTTTACCCTTTGATTTGAAATAAGTTCAATCCAAGGGCTTCATAAGATTGAAATATACCTAATACCAATTCAAGGAGTGAAAAGTATTTGGTAATTAAGCACCAAAAATGATTTTAAAGGTGTTCATACACCAAAAATTGCCTAAGAGGCTATAACGGTTTTACCCTTTGATTTGAATTGAGTTAGATCATAGGGCTTCAAATGATTTAAATTTATATACTATCTATTCAACGACTCAATTTTTTCTGGTAATTATTCAAGACAAAATGATTTGAAAGGTTTTCATACACCACAAATTGCCTAAGTGACTATGACGGTTTTACCCTTTGATATAAAATAAGTTTGATCAAATGGTTTCATATGATTGAAATATATCTAATACCTATTGAAGTAGTCAATAATATTTGGTAATTAAGCACAAAAAATGATTTGAAAGGTGTTCATACACCTCACATCACTTTAGAGACTATGACGGTTTTACCCTTTGATTTGAATGGAGGTTGATCCAAGGACTTCATATGCTTTAAAAAGATCTAATACCTATTCAAGGAATCAAAAAATATTTGGTAATTATTCCCAACAAAATAATATGAAAGGTGTTCATACACCCCAAATCGCCTAAGAGACTACGACGAGTTTACCCTTTGATTTGAAATAAGTTTAATCCAAGGGTTTCATATGATTGAAATATACCTAATACCAATTCAAGGAGTGAAAAGTATTTGGTAATTAAGCACCAAAAATGATTTTAAAGGTGTTCATACACCACCAATCGCCCAAGAGGCTATGACGGTTTTACCCTTTGATTTGAATTGAGTAAGATCCAAGTGCTTCATATGATTTAAATATATCTGATATCTATTCAAGGACTCAAATTCTTTTGGTAATTATTAAAGACAAAATGATTTGAAAGGTTTTCATACACCACAAATCGTCTAAGAGACTATGACGGTTTTACCCTTTGATATGAAATAAGTTTGATCCAAGGGTTTCATATGATTGAAATATGTCTAATACCTACTAAAGGAGTCAATAGTATTTGGTAATTAAGCACAAAAAATGATTTGAAAGGTGTTCATACACCTCAAATCCCCAAAGAGACTATGACGATTTTACCCTTTGCTTTGAAATAAGTTTAATCCAAGGGCTTCATATGATTGAAATATACCTAATACCAATTCAAGGAGTGAAAATTATTTGGTAATTAAGCACCAAACTTGATTTGAAAGGTGTTCATACACCAAAAATCGCCTAAGAGACTATGACGATTTTACGCTTTGATTTGAATTGAGTTAGATCCAAGGGCTTCATATGATTTAAATATATATAATACCTATTCACAGACTCAATTTTTTTTGGTAATTATTCAATATAATTTGATTTAAAAGGTTTTCATACACCCCAAATCGCCTAAGAGACTATGAAAATTTTACCCTTTGATATGAAATAAGTTTGATCCAAGGGTTTCATATGATTGAAATATATCTAATACCTATTGAAGGAGTCAAAAGTATTTGGTAACTAACCACAAAAAATGATTTGAAAGGTGTTCATACAACACAAATCACCTAAGAGACTATGACGGTTTTACCCTTTGATTTGAAATAAGTTTGATCTTAGGGCTTCATATGCTTTATACATATCTAATACCTATTCAAGGACTCAAAAATATTTGGTAATTATTCACAACAAAATAATTTGAAAGGTGTTCATACACCACAAATCACCTAAGAGACTACGACGATTTTACCCTTTGATTTGAAATAAGTTTAATCCAAGGGCTTCATAAGATTGAAATATACCTAATACCAATTCAAGGAGTGAAAATAATTTGGTAATTAAGCACCAAAAATGATTTTAAAGGTGTTCATACACCAAAAATTGCCTAAGAGGCGATAACGGTTTTACCCTTTGATTTGAATTGAGTTAGATCATAGGGCTTCATATGATTTAAATTTATATACTATCTATTCAACGACTCAATTTTTCTGGTAATTATTCAAGACAAAATGATTTGAAAGATTTTCATACACCACAAATTGCCTAAGTGACTATGACGGTTTTACCCTTTGATATAAAATAAGTTTGATCAAATGGTTTCATATGATTGAAATATATCTAATACCTATTGAAGGAGTCAATAATATTTGGTAATTAAGCACAAAAAATGATTTCAAAGGTGTTCATACACCTCACATCACTTTAGAGACTATGACGGTTTTACCCTTTGATTTGAATGGAGGTTGATCCAAGGACTTCATATGCTTTAAAAAGATCTAATACCTATTCAAGGAATCAAAAAATATTTGGTAATTATTCCCAACAAAATAATATGAAAGGTGTTCATACACCCCAAATCGCCTAAGAGACTACGACGAGTTTACCCTTTGATTTGAAATAAGTTTAATCCAAGGGTTTCATATGATTGAAATATACCTAATACCAATTCAAGGAGTGAAAAGTATTTGGTAATTAAGCACCAAAAATGATTTAAAAGGTGTTCATACACCACAAATCGCCCAAGAGGCTATGACGGTTTTACCCTTTGATTTGAATTGAGTAAGATCCAAGTGCTTCATATGATTTAAATATATCTGATATCTATTCAAGGACTCAAATTATTTTGGTAATTATTAAAGACAAAATGATTTGAAAGGTTTTCATACACCACAAATCGTCTAAGAGACTATGACGGTTTTACCCTTTGATATGAAATAAGTTTGATCCAAGGGTTTCATATTATTGAAATATGTCTAATACCTACTAAAGGAGTCAATAAAATTTGGTAATTAAGCACAAAAAATGATTTGAAAGGTGTTTATACACCTCAAATCCCCAAAGAGACTATGACGATTTTACCCTTTGATTTGAAATAAGTTTAATCCAAGGGCTTCATATGATTGAATTATACCTAATACCAATTCAAGGAGTGAAAATTATTTGGTAATTAAGCACCAAACTTGATTTGAAAGGTGTTCATACACCAAAAATCGCCTAAGAGACTATGACGATTTTACGCTTTGATTTGAATTGAGTTAGATCCAAGGGCTTCATATGATTTAAATATATATAATACCTATTCACAGACTCAATTTTTTTTGGTAATTATTCAATATAAATTGATTTAAAAGGTTTTCATACACCCCAAATCGCCTAAGAGACTATGACAATTTTACCCTTTGATATGAAATAAGTTTGATCCAAGGGTTTCATATGATTGAAATATATCTAATACCTATTGAAGGAGTCAAAAGTATTTGGTAACTAACCACAAAAAATAATTTGAAAGGTGTTCATACAACACAAATCACCTAAGAGACTATGACGGTTTTACCCTTTGATTTGAAATAAGTTTGATCTTAGGGCTTCATATGCTTTATACATATCTAATACCTATTCAAGGACTCAAAAATATTTGGTAATTATTCACAACAAAATAATTTGAAAGGTGTTCATACACCACAAATCACCTAAGAGACTACGACGATTTTACCCTTTGATTTGAAATAAGTTTAATCCAAGGGCTTCATAAGATTGAAATATACCTAATACCAATTCAAGGAGTGAAAAAAATTTGGTAATTAAGCACCAAAAATGATTTTAAAGGTGTTCATACACCAAAAATTGCCTAAGAGGCGATAACGGTTTTACCCTTTAATTTGAATTGAGTTAGATCATAGGGCTTCATATGATTTAAATTTATATACTATCTATTCAACGACTCAATTTTTTCTGGTAATTATTCAAGACAAAATGATTTGAAAGATTTTCATACACCACAAATTGCCTAAGTGACTATGACGGTTTTACCCTTTGATATAAAATAAGTTTGATCAAATGGTTTCATATGATTGAAATATATCTAATACCTATTGAAGGAGTCAATAATATTTGGTAATTAAGCACAAAAAATGATTTCAAAGGTGTTCATACACCTCACATCACTTTAGAGACTATGACGGTTTTACCCTTTGATTTGAATGGAGGTTGATCCAAGGACTTCATATGCTTTAAAAAGATCTAATACCTATTCAAGGAATCAAAAAATATTTGGTAATTATTCCCAACAAAATAATATGAAAGGTGTTCATACACCCCAAATCGCCTAAGAGACTACGACGAGTTTACCCTTTGATTTGAAATAAGTTTAATCCAAGGGTTTCATATGATTGAAATATACCTAATACCAATTCAAGGAGTGAAAAGTATTTGGTAATTAAGCACCAAAAATGATTTTAAAGGTGTTCATACACCACAAATCGCCCAAGAGGCTATGACGGTTTTACCCTTTGATTTGAATTGAGTAAGATCCAAGTGCTTCATATGATTTAAATATATCTGATATCTATTCAAGGACTCAAATTCTTTTGGTAATTATTAAAGACAAAATGATTTGAAAGGTTTTCATACACCACAAATCGTCTAAGAGACTATGACGGTTTTACCCTTTGATATGAAATAAGTTTGATCCAAGGGTTTCATATTATTGAAATATGTCTAATACCTACTAAAGGAGTCAATAATATTTGGTAATTAAGCACAAAAAATGATTTGAAAGGTGTTTATACACCTCAAATCCCCAAAGAGACTATGACGATTTTACCCTTTGATTTGAAATAAGTTTAATCCAAGGGCTTCATATGATTGAAATATACCTAATACCAATTCAAGGAGTGAAAATTATTTGGTAATTAAGCACCAAACTTGATTTGAAAGGTGTTCATGCACCAAAAATCGCCTAAGAGACTATGACGATTTTACGCTTTGATTTGAATTGAGTTAGATCCAAGGGCTTCATATGATTTAAATATATATAATACCAATTCACAGACTCAATTTTTTTTGGTAATTATTCAATATAAATTGATTTAAAAGGTTTTCATACACCCCAAATCGCCTAAGAGACTATGACAATTTTACCCTTTGATATGAAATAAGTTTGATCCAAGGGTTTCATATGATTGAAATATATCTAATACCTATTGAAGGAGTCAAAAGTATTTGGTAACTAACCACAAAAAATTATTTGAAAGGTGTTCATACAACACAAATCACCTAAGAGACTATGACGGTTTTACCCTTTGATTTGAAATAAGTTTGATCTTAGGGCTTCATATGCTTTATACATATCTAATACCTATTCAAGGACTCAAAAATATTTGGTAATTATTCACAACAAAATAATTGGAAAGGTGTTCATACACCACAAATCACCTAAGAGACTACGACGATTTTACCCTTTGATTTGAAATAAGTTTCATCCATGGGTTTCATATGATTGAAATATATCTAATACCTATTGAAGGAGTCAAAAGCATTTGGTAATTAACCACAAAGAATGATTTGAAAGGTGTTCATACACCACAAATCACCTAAGAGACTATGACGGTTTTACCCTTTGATTTGAAATAAGTTTGATCTTAGGGCTTCATATGCTTTATACATATCTAATACCTATTCAAGGACTCAAAAATATTTGGTAATTATTCACAACAAAATAATTTGAAAGGTGTTCATACACCACAAATCACCTAAGAGACTACGACGATTTTACCCTTTGATTTGAAATAAGTTTAATCCAAGGGCTTCATAAGTTTGAATATATTCCTAATACCAATTCAAGGAGTGAAAAGTATTTGGTAATTAAGCACCAAAAATGATTTTAAAGGTGTTCATACACCAAAAATCGCCTAAGAGGCTATAACGGGTTTACCCTTTTATTTAAATTGAGTTTGATCCAAGGGCTTAAGATGCTTTAAATATATCTAATACCTATTCAAGGAGTCATATATTTGGTTATTATTCCCAGCCAAAATAATTTGAAAGGTGTTCATACACCACAAATCACCTAAGAGACTATGACGGTTTTACCCTTTGATTTGTAATATTTTGATCTAAGGGCTTCATATTCTTTATACATTTATAATACCTATTCAAGGACTCAAAAGTATTTGGTAATTATTCACAACAAAATAATAAGAAAGGTGTTCATACAACACAAATCGCCTAAGAGACTACGACGATTTTACCCTTTGATTTGAATTGAGTTTGATCCAAGGGCTTCATATGCTTTAAATAGATCTAGTACCTATTCAAGAATTCAAATTTTTTGGGTAATGATTCAATACAAAATGATTTAAAAGGTTTTCATACACCACAAGTCGCCTAAGAGACTATGACGGTTTTACCCTTTGATATGAAATAAGTTTCATCCAAGGGTTTCATATGACTGAAATATATCTAATATCTATTGAAGGAGTCAAAAGCATTTGGTAATTAACCACAAAGAATGATTTGAAAGGTGTTCATACACCACAAATCACCTAAGAGACTATGACGGTTTTACCCTTTGATTTTAAATAAGTTTGATCTTAGGGCTTCATATGCTTTATACATATCTAATACCTATTCAAGGACTCAAAAATATTTGGTAATTATTCACAACAAAATAATTTGATAGGTGTTCATACACCACAAATCACCTAAGAGACTACGACGATTTTACCCTTTGATTTGAAATAAGTTTAATCCAAGGGCTTCATAAGATTGAAATATACCTAATACCAATTCAAGGAGTGAAAATATTTGGTAATTAAGCACCAAAAATGATTTTAAAGGTGTTCATACACCAAAAATTGCCTAAGAGGCTATAACGGTTTTACCCTTTGATTTGAATTGAGTTAGATCATTGGGCTTCATATGATTTGAATTTATATACTATCTATTCAACGACTCAATTTTTTCTGGTAATTATTCAAGACAAAATGATTTGAAAGGTTTTCATACACCACAAATTGCCTAAGTGACTATGACGGTTTTACCCTTTGATATAAAATAAGTTTGATCAAATGGTTTCATATGATTGAAATATATCTAATACCTATTGAAGGAGTCAATAATATTTGGTAATTAAGCACAAAAAATGATTTGAAAGGTGTTCATACACCTCACATAACTTTAGAGACTATGACGGTTTTACCCTTTGATTTGAATGGAGGTTGACCCAAGGACTTCATATGCTTTAAAAAGATCTAATACCTATTCAAGGAATCAAAAAATATTTGGCAATTATTCCCAACAAAATAATATGAAAGGTGTTCATACACCCCAAATCGCCTAAGAGACTACGACGAGTTTACCCGTTGATTTGAAATAAGTTTAATCCAAGGGTTTCATATGATTGAAATATACCTAATACCAATTCAAGGAGTGAAAAGTATTTGGTAATTAAGCACCAAAAATGATTTTTAAAGTGTTCATACACCACAAATCGCCCAAGAGGCTATGACGGTTTTACCCTTTGATTTGAATTGAGTAAGATCCAAGTGCTTCATATGATTTAAATATATCTGATATCTATTCAAGGACTCAAATTCTTTTGGTAATTATTAAAGACAAAATGATTTGAAAGGTTTTCATACACCACAAATCGTCTAAGAGACTATGACGGTTTTACCCTTTGATATGAAATAAGTTTGATCCAAGGGTTTCATATGATTGAAATATGTCTAATACCTACTAAAGGAGTCAATAGTATTTGGTAATTAAGCACCAAATATGATTTGAAAGGTGTTCATACACCTCAAATCCCCAAAGAGACTATGACGATTTTACCCTTTGCTTTGAAATAAGTTTAATCCAAGGGCTTCATATGATTAAAATATACCTAATACCAATTCAAGGAGTGAAAATTATTTGGTAATTAAGCACCAAACTTGATTTGAAAGGTGTTCATACACCAAAAATCGCCTAAGAGACTATGACGATTTTACGCTTTGATTTGAATTGAGTTAGATACAAGGGCTTCATATGATTTAAATATATATAATACCTATTCACAGACTCAATTTTTTTTGGTAATTATTCAATATAAATTGATTTAAAAGGTTTTCATACACCCCAAATTGCCTAAGAGACTATGACAATTTTACCCTTTGATATGAAATAAGCTTGATCCAAGGGTTTCATGTGATTGAAATATATCTAATACCTATTGAAGGAGTCAAAAGTATTTGGTAACTAACCACAAAAAATGATTTGAAAGGTGTTCATACAACACAAATCACCTAAGAGACTATGACGGTTTTACCCTTTGATTTGAAATATTTTGATCTAAGGGCTTCATATTCTTTATACATTTATAATACCTATTCAAGGACTCAAAAGTATTTGGTAATTATTCACAACAAAATAATAAGAAAGGTGTTCATACACCACAAATCGCCTAAGAGACTACGACGATTTTATCCTTTGATTTGAATTGAGTTTGATCCAAGGGCTTCATATGCTTTAAATAGATCTAGTACCTATTCAAGAATTAAAATTTTTTGGGTAATGATTCAATACAAAATGATTTAAAAGGTTTTCATACACCACAAGTCGCCTAAGAGACTATGATGGTTTTACCCTTTGATATGAAATAAGTTTCATCCAAGGTTTCATAGGATTGAAATATATCTAATACCTATTGAAGGAGTCAAAAGCATTTGGTAACTAACCACAAAGAATGATTTGAAAGGTGTTCATACACCACAAATCACCTAAGAGACTATGACGGTTTTACCCTTTGATTTGAAATAAGTTTGATCTTAGGGCTTCTTATGCTTTATACATATCTAATACCTATTCAAGGACTCAAAAATATTTGGTAATTATTCAAAACAAAATAATTTAAAAGGTGTTCATACACCACAAATCACCTAAGAGACTACGACGATTTTACCCTTTGATTTGAAATAAGTTTAATCCAAGGGCTTCATAAGTTTGAATATATTCCTAATACCAATTCAAGGAGTGAAAAGTATTTGGTAATTAAGCACCAAAATGATTTTAAAGGTGTTCATACACCAAAAATCGCCTAAGAGGCTTTAACGGGTTTACCCTTTTATTTAAATTGAGTTTGATCCAAGGGCTTAAGATGCTTTAAATATATCTAATACTTATTCAAGGAGTCATATATTTGGTTATTATTCCCAACCAAAATAATTTGAAAGGTGTTCATACACCACAAATCACCTAAGAGACTATGACGGTTTTACCCTTTGATTTGAAATATTTTGATCTAAGGGCTTCATATTCTTTATACATTTATAATACCTATTCAAGGACTCAAAAGTATTTCGTAATTATTCACAACAAAATAATAAGAAAGGTGTTCATACACCACAAATCGCCTAAGAGACTACGACGATTTTACCCTTTGATTTGAATTGAGTTTGATCCAAGGGCTTCATATGCTTTAAATAGATCTAGTACCTATTCAAGAATTCAAAATTTTTGGGTAATGATTCAATACAAAATGATTTAAAAGGTTTTCATACACCACAAGTCGCCTAAGAGACTATGACGGTTTTACCCTTTGATATGAAATAAGTTTCATCCAAGGGTTTCATATGAGTGAAATATATCTAATATCTATTGAAGGATTCAAAATCATTTGGTAATTAACCACAAAGAATGATTTGAAAGGTGTTCATACACCACAAATCACCTAAGAGACTATGACGGTTTTACCCTTTGATTTGAAATAAGTTTGATCTTAGGGCTTCATATGCTTTATATATATCTAATACCTATTCAAGGACTCAAAAATATTTGGTAATTATTCACAACAAAATAATTTGAAAGTTGTTCATACACCACAAATCACCTAAGAGACTACAACGATTTTACCCTTTGATTTGAAATAAGTTTAATCCAAGGGCTTCATAAGATTGAAATATACCTAATACCAATTAAAGGAGTGAAAAGTATTTGGTATTTAAGCACCAAAAATGATTTTAAACGTGTTCATACACCAAAAATCGCCTAAGAGGCTATAACGGTTTTACCCTTTGATTTGAATGGAGTTAGATCATAGGGCTTCATATGATTTAAATTTATATAATATCTATTCAACGACTCAATTTTTTCTGGTAATTATTCAAGACAAAATGATTTGAAAGGTTTTCATACACCACAAATTGCCTAAGTGACTATGACGGTTTTACCCTTTGATATAAAATAAGTTTGATCAAATGGTTTCATATGATTGAAATATATCTAATACCTATTGAAGGACTCAATAATATTTGGTAATTAAGCACAAAAAATGATTTGAAAGGTGTTCATACACCTCACATCACTTAAGAGACTATGACGGTTTTACCGTTTGATTTGAATGGAGGTTGATCCAAGGACTTCATATGCTTTAAAAAGATCTAATACCTATTCAAGGAATCAAAAAATATTTGGTAATTATTCCCAACAAAATAATATGAAAGGTGTTCATACACCCCAAATCGCCTAAGAGACTACGAGGATTTTACCCTTTGATTTGAAAAAAGTTTAATCCAAGGGTTTCATATGATTGAAATATACCTAATACCAATTCAAGGAGTGAAAAGTATTTGGTAATTAAGCACCAAAAATGATTTTAAAGGTGTTCATACACCAAAAATCGCCCAAGAGGCTATGACGGTTTTACCCTTTGATTTGAATTGAGTAAGATCCAAGTGCTTCATATGATCTAAATATATCTGATATCTATTCAAGGACTCAAATTCGTTTGGTAATTATTAAAGACAAAATGATTTGAAAGGTTTTCATACACCACAAATCGTCTAAGAGACTATGACGGTTTTACCCTTTGATATGAAATAAGTTTGATAGAAGGTTTTCATATGATTGAAATATGTCTAATACCTACTAAAGGAGTCAATAGTATTTGGTAATTAAGCACAAAAAATGATTTGAAAGGTGTTCATACACCTCAAATCCCCAAAGAGACTATGACGATTTTACCCTTTGATTTGAAATAAGTTTAATCCAAGGGCTTCATATGATTGAAATATACCTAATACCAATTCAAGGAGTGAAAATTATTTGGTAATTAAGCACCAAACTTGATTTGAAAGGTGTTCATACACCAAAAATCGCCTAAGAGACTATGACGATTTTACGCTTTGATTTGAATTGAGATAGATCCAAGGGCTTCATATGATTTAAATATATATAATACCTATTCACTGACTCAATTTTGTTTTTGGTAATTATCAATATAAATTCATTTAAAAGGTTTTCATACACCCCATATCGCCTAAGAGACTATGACAATTTTTCCCTTTGATATGAAATATGTTTGATCCAAGGGTTTCATATGATTAAAATATATCTAATACCTATTGAAGGAGTCAAAAGTATTTGGTAACTAACCACAAAAAATGATTTGAAAGGTGTTCATACAACACAAATCACCTAAGAGACTATGACGGTTTTACCCTTTGATTTGAAATAAGTTTGATCTTAGGGCTTCATATGCTTTATACATATCTAATACCTATTCAAGGACTCAAAAATATTTGGTAATTATTCACAACCAAATAATTGGAAAGGTGTTCATACACCACAAATCACCTAAGAGACTACGACGATTTTACCCTTTGATTTGAAATAAGTTTAATCGAAGGGCTTCATAAGATTGAAATTTACCTAATACCAATTCCAGGAGTGAAAAGTATTTGGTAATTAAGCACCAAAAATGATTTTAAAGGTGTTCATACACCAAAAATCGCCTAAGAGGCTATAACGGGTTTACCCTTTTATTTAAATTGAGTTTGATCCAAGGGCTTCAGATGCTTTAAATATATCTAATACCTATTCAAGGAGTCATATATTTGGTTATTATTCCCAACCAAAATAATTTGAAAGGTGTTCATACACCACAAATCACCTAAGAGACTATAACGGTTATACCCTTTGATTTGAAATATTTTGATCTAAGGGCTTCATATGCTTTAAATAGATCTAGTACCTATTCAAGAATTCAAATTTTTTGGGTAATGATTCAATACAAAATGATTTAAAAGGTTTTCATACACCACAAGTCGCCTAAGAGACTATGACGGTTTTACCCTTTGATATGAAATAAGTTTCATCCAAGGGTGTCATATGATTGAAATATATCTAATATCTATTGAAGGAGTCAAAAGCATTTGGTAATTAACCACAAAGAATGATATGAAAGGTGTTCATACACCACAAATCACCTAAGAGACTATGACGGTTTTACCCTTTGATTTGAAATATGTTTGATCTTAGGGCTTCATATACTTTATAAATATCTAATATCTATTCAAGGACTCAAAAATATTTGGTAATTATTCACAGCAAAATAATTTGAAAGGTGTTCATACACCACAAATCACCTAAGAGACTACGACGATTTTACCCTTTGATTTGAAATAAGTTTAATCCAAGGGCTTCATAAGATTGAAATATACCTAATACCAATTAAAGCAGTGAAAAGTATTTGGTATTTAAGCACCAAAAATGATTTTAAAGGTGTTCATACACCAAAAATCGCCTAAGAGGCTATAACGGTTTTACCCTTTGATTTGAATTGAGTTAGATCATAGGGCTTCATATGATTTAAATTTATATAATATCTATTCAAAGACTCAATTTTTTCTGGTAATTATTCAAGACAAAATGATTTGAAAGGTTTTTATACACCACAAATTGCCTAAGTGACTATGACGGTTTTACCCTTTGATATAAAATAAGTTTGATCAAATGGTTTCATATGATTGAAATATATCTAATACCTATTGAAGGAGTCAATAATATTTGGTAATTAAGCACAAAAAATGATTTGAAAGGTGTTCATACACCTCACATCACTTAAGAGACTATGACGGTTTTACCCTTTGATTTGAATGGAGGTTGATCCAAGGACTTCATATGCTTTAAAAAGATCTAATACCTATTCAAGGAATCAACAAATATTTGGTAATTATTCCCAACAAAATAATATGAAAGGTGTTCATAAACCCCAAATCGCCTAAGAGACTACGTTGATTTTACCCTTTGATTTGAAAAAAGTTTAATCCAAGGGTTTCATATGATTGAAATATACCTAATACCAATTCAAGGAGTGAAAAGTATTTGGTAATTAAGCACCAAAAATGATTTTAAAGGTGTTCATACACCAAAAATCGCCCAAGAGGCTATGACGGTTTTACCCTTTGATTTGAATTGAGTAAGATCCAAGTTCTTCATATGATTTAAATATATCTGATATCTATTCAAGGACTCAAATTCTTTTGGTAATTATTAAAGACAAAATGATTTGAAAGGTTTTCATACACCACAAATCGTCTAAGAGACTATGACGGTTTTACCCTTTGATATGAAATAAGTTTGATCCAAGGGTTTCATATGATTGAAATATGTCTAATACCTACTAAAGGAGTCAATAGTATTTGGTAATTAAGCACAAAAAATGATTTGAAAAGTGTTCATACACCTCAAATCCCCAAAGAGACTATGACGATTTTACCCTTTGATTTGAAATAAGTTTAATCCAAGGGCTTCATATGATTGAAATATACCTAATACAAATTCAAGGAGTGAAAATTATTTGGTAATTAAGCACCAAACTTGATTTGAAAGGTGTTCATACACCAAAAATCGCCTAAGAAACTATGACGATTTTACGCTTTGATTTGAATTGAGATAGATCCAAGGGCTTCATATGATTTAAATATATATAATACCTATTCACGAACTCAATTTTTTTTTGGTAATTATTCAATATAAATTTATTTAAAAGGTTTTCATACACCCCAAATCGCCTAAGAGACTATGACAATTTTTCCCTTTGATATGAAATAAGTTTGATCCAAGGGTTTCATATGATTGAAATATATCTAATACCTATTGAAGGAGTCAAAAGTATTTGGTAACTAACCACAAAAAATGATTTGAAAGGTGTTCATACAACACAAATCACCTAAGAGACTATGAGGGTTTTACCCTTTGATTTGAAATAAGTTTGATCTTAGGGCTTCATATGCTTTATACATATCTAATACCTATTAAAGGACTCAAAAATATTAGGTAATTATTCACAACAAAATAATTGGAAAGGTGTTCATACACCACAAATCACCTAAGAGACTACGACGATTTTACCCTTTGATTTGAAATAAGTTTAATCCAAGGGCTTCATAAGATTGAAATATACCTAATACCAATTCAAGGAGTAAAAAGTATTTGGTAATTAAGCACCAAAAATGATTTTAAAGGTGTTCATACACCAAAAATCGCCTAAGAGGCTATAACGGGTTTACCTTTTTATTTAAATTGAGTTTGATCCAAGGGCTTCAGATGCTTTAAATATATCTAATACCTATTCAAGGAGTCATATATTTGGTTATTATTCCCAACCAAAATAATTTGAAAGGTGTTCATACACCACAAATCACCTAAGAGACTATGACGGTTTTACCCTTTGATTTGAAATATTTTGATCTAAGGGCTTCATATTCTTTATACATTTATAATACCTATTCAAGGACTCAAAATTATTTGGTAATTATTCACAACAAAATAATAAGAAAGGTGTTCATACACCACAAATCGCCTAAGAGACTACGACGATTTTACCCTTTTATTTGAATTGAGTTTGATCCAAGGGCTTCATATGCTTTAAATAGATCTAGTACCTATTCAAGAATTCAAATTTTTTGGGTAATGATTCAATACAAAATAATTTAAAAGGTTTTCATACACCACAAGTCGCCTAAGAGACTATGACGGTTTTACCCTTTGATATGAAATAAGTTTCATCCAAGGGTTTCATATGATTGAAATATATCTAATATCTATTGAAGGAGTCAAAAGCATTTGGTAATCAACCACAAAGAATGATTTGAAAGGTGTTCATACACCACAAATCACCTAAGAGACTATGACGGTTTTACCCTTTGATTTGAAATAAGTTTGATCTTAGGGCTTCATATGCTTTATACATATCTAATACCTATTCAAGGACTCAAAAATATTTGGTAATTATTCACAACAAAATAATTTGAAAGTTGTTCATACACCACAAATCACGTAAGAGACTACGACGATTTTACCCTTTGATTTGAAATAAGTTTAATCCAAGGGCTTCATAAGATTGAAATATACCTAATACCAATTCAAGGAGTGAAAAGTATTTGGTAATTAAGCACCAAAAATGATTTTAAAGGTGTTCATACACCTCACATCACTTTAGAGACTATGATGGTTTTACCCTTTGATTTGAATGGAGGTTGATCCAAGGACTTCATATGCTTTAAAAAGATCTAATACGTATTCAAGGAATCAAAAAATATTTGGTAATTATTCCCAACAAAATAATATGAAAGGTGTTCATACACCCCAAATCGCCTAAGAGACTACGATGATTTTACCCTTCGATTTGAAAAAAGTTTCATCCAAGGGTTTCATATGATTGAAATATACCTAATACCAATTCAAGGAGTGAAAAGTATTTGGTAATTAAGCACCAAAAATGATTTTAAAGGTGTTCATACACCAAAAATCGCCCAAGAGGCTATGACGGTTTTACCCTTTGATTTGAATTGAGTAAGATCCAAGTGCTTCATATGATTTAAATATATCTGATATCTATTCAAGGACTCAAATTCTTTTTGTAATTATTAAAGACAAAATGATTTGAAAGGTTTTCATACACCACAAATCGTCTAAGAGACTATGACGGTTTTACCCTTTGATATGAAATAAGTTTGATCCAAGGGTTTCATATGATTGAAATATATCTAATACCTATTGAAGGAGTAAAAAGTATTTGGTAACTAACCACAAAAAATGATTTGAAAGGTGTTCATACAACACAAATCACCTAAGAGACTATGAGGGTTTTACCCTTTGATTTGAAATAAGTTTGATCTTAGGGCTTCATATTCTTTATACATATCTAATACCTATTAAAGGACTCAAAAATATTTGGTAATTATTCACAACAAAATAATTGGAAAGGTGTTCATACACCACAAATCACCTAAGAGACTACGACGATTTTACCCTTTGATTTGAAATAAGTTTAATCCAAGGGCTTCATAAGATTGAAATATACCTAATACCAATTCCAGGAGTGAAAAGTATTTGGTAATTAAGCACCAAAAATGATTTTAAAGGTGTTCATACACCAAAAATCGCCTAAGAGGCTATAACGGTTTTACCCTTTGATTTGAATTGAGTTAGATCATAGGGCTTCATATGATTTAAATTTATATAATATCTATTCAACGACTCAATTTTTTCTGGTAATTATTCAAGACAAAATGATTTGAAAGGTTTTCATACACCACAAATTGCCTAAATGACTATGACGGTTTTACCCTTTGATATAAAATAAGTTTGATCAAATGGTTTCATATGATTGAAATATATCTAATACCTATTGAAGGACTCAATAATATTTGGTAATTAAGCAGAAAAAATGATTTGAAAGGTGTTCATACACCTCACATCACTTAAGAGACTATGACGGTTTTACCCTTTGATTTGAATGGAGGTTGATCCAAGGACTTCATATGCTTTAAAAAGATTTAATACCTATTCAAGGAATCAAAAAATATTTGGTAATTATTCCCAAAAAAATAATATGAAAGGTGTTCATACACCCCAAATCGCCTAAGAGACTTCGACGATTTTACCCTTTGATTTGAAATAAGTTTAATCCAAGGGTTTCATATGATTGAAATATACCTAATACCAATTCAAGGAGTGAAAAGTATTTGGTAATTAAGCACCAAAAATGATTTTAAAGGTGTTCATACACCAAAAATCGCCCAAGAGGCTGTGACGGTTTTACCCTTTGATTTGAATTGAGTAAGATCCAAGTGCTTCATATGATTTAATTATATCTGATATCTATTCAAGGACTCAAATTCTTTTGGTAATTATTAAAGAGAAAATGATTTGAAAGGTTTTCATACACCACAAATCGTCTAAGAGACTATGACGGTTTTACCCTTTGATATGAAATAAGTTTGATCCAAGGGTTTCATATGATTGAAATATGTCTAATACCTACTAAAGGAGTCAATAGTATTTGGTAATTAAGCACAAAAAATGATTTGAAAGGTGTTCATACACCTCAAATCCCCAAAGAGACTATGACTATTTTACCCTTTGATTTGAAATAAGTTTAATCCAAGGGCTTCATATGATTGAAATATACCTAATACCAATTCAAGGAGTGAAAATTATTTGGTAATTAAGCACCAAACTTGATTTGAAAGGTGTTCATACACCAAAAATCGCCTAAGAGACTATGACGATTTTACGCTTTGATTTGAATTGAGATAGATCCAAGGGCTTCATATGATTTAAAAATATATAATACCTATTCACGGACTCAATTTTTTTTGGTAATTATTCAATATAAATTGATTTAAAAGGTTTTCATACACCCCAAATCGCCTAAGAGACTATGACAATTTTTCCCTTTGATATGAAATAAGTTTGATCCAAGGGTTTCATATGATTGAAATATATCTAATACCTATTGAAGGAGTCAAAAGTATTTGGTAACTAACCACAAAAAATGATTTGAAAGGTGTTCATACAACACAAATCACCTAAGAGACTATGACGGTTTTACCCTTTGATTTGAAATAAGTTTGATCTTAGGGCTTCATATGCTTTATACATATCTAATACCTATTCAAGGACTCAAAAATATTTGGTAATTATTCACAACAAAATAATTGGAAAGGTGTTCATACACCACAAATCACCTAAGAGACTACGACGATTTTACCCTTTGATTTGAAATAAGTTTAATCCAAGGGCTTCATAAGATTGAAATATACCTAATACCAATTCCAGGAGTGAGAAGTATTTGGTAATTAAGCACCACAAATGATTTTAAAGGTGTTCATACACCAAAAATCGCCTAAGAGGCTATAACGGGTTTACCCTTTTATTTAAATTGAGTTTGATCCAAGGGCTTAAGATGCTTTAAATATATATAATACCTATTCAAGGAGTCATATATTTGGTTATTATTCCCAACCAAAATAATTTGAAAGGTGTTCATACACCACAAATCACCTAAGAGACTATGACGGTTTTACCCTTTGATTTGAAATATTTTGATCTAAGGGCTTCATATTCTTTATACATTTATAATACCTATTCAAGGACTCAAAAGTATTTGGTAATTATTCACAACAAAATAATAAGAAAGGTGTTCATACACCACAAATCGCCTAAGAGACTACGACGATTTTACCCTTTGATTTGAATTGAGTTTGATCCAAGGGCTTCATATGCTTTAAATAGATCTAGTACCTATTCAAGAATTCAAATTTTTTGGGTAATGATTCAATACAAAATGATTTAAAAGGTTTTCATACACCACAAGTCGCCTAAGAGACTATGACGGTTTTACCCTTTGATATGAAATAAGTTTCATCCAAGGGTTTCATATGATTGAAATATATCTAATATCTATTGAAGGAGTCAAAAGCATTTGGTAATTAACCACAAAGAATGATTTGAAAGGTGTTCATACACCACAAATCACCTAAGAGACTATGACGGTTTTACCCTTTGATTTGAATGGAGGTTGATCCAAGGACTTCATATGCTTTAAAAAGGTCTAATACCTATTCAAGGAATCAAAAAATATTTGTTAATTATTCCCAACAAAATAATATGAAAGGTGTTCATACACCCCAAATCGCCTAAGAGACTACGACGATTTTACCCTTTGATTTGAAATAAGTTTAATCCAAGGGTTTCATATGATTGAAATATACCTAATACCAATTCAAGGAGTGAAAAGTATTTGGTAATTAAGCACCAAAAATGATTTTAAAGGTGTTCATACACCAAAAATCGCCTAACAGGCTATAACGGTTTTACCCTTTGATTTGAATTGAGTTAGATCATAGGGCTTCATATGATTTAAATTTATATAATATCTATTCAACGACTCAATTTTTTCTGGTAATTATTCAAGACAAAATGATTTGAAAGGTTTTCATACACCAGAAATTGCCTAAGTGACTATGACGGTTTTACCCTTTGATATAAAATATGTTTGATCAAATGGTTTCATATGATTGAAATATATCTAATACCTATTGAAGGACTCAATAATATTTGGTAATTAAGCACAAAAAATGATTTGAAAGGTGTTCATACACCTCACATCACTTAAGAGACTATGACGGTTTTACCCTTTGATTTGAATGGAGGTTGATCCAAGGACTTCATATGCTTTAAAAAGATCTAATACCTATTCAAGGAATCAAAAAATATTTGGTAATTATTCCCAACAAAATAATATGAAAGGTGTTCATACACCCCAAATCGCCTAAGAGACTACGACGATTTTACCCTTTGATTTGAAATAAGTTTAATCCAAGGGTTTCATATGATTGAAATATACCTAATACCAATTCAAGGAGTGAAAAGTATTTGGTAATTAAGCACCAAAAATGATTTTAAAGGTGTTCATACACCAAAAATCGCCCAAGAGGCTATGACGGTTTTACCCTTTGATTTGAATTGAGTAAGATCCAAGTGCTTCATATGATTTAAATATATCTGATATCTATTCAAGGACTCAAATTCTTTTGGTAATTATTAAAGACAAAATGATTTGAAAGGTTTTCATACACCACAAATCGTCTAAGAGACTATGACGGTTTTACCCTTTGATATGAAATAAGTTTGATCCAAGGGTTTCATATGATTGAAATATGTCTAATACCTACTAAAGGAGTCAATAGTATTTGGTAATTAAGCACAAAAAATGATTTGAAAGGTGTTCATACACCTCAAATCCCCAAAGAGACTATGACGATTTTACCCTTTGATTTGAAATAAGTTTAATCCAAGGGCTTCATATGATTGAAATATACCTAATACCAATTCATGGAGTGAAAATTATTTGGTAATTAAGCACCAAACTTGATTTGAAAGGTGTTCATACACCAAAAATCGCCTAAGAGACTATGACGATTTTACGCTTTGATTTGAATTGAGATAGATCCAAGGGCTTCACATGATTTAAATATATATAATACCTATTCACGGACTCAATTTTTTTTGGTAATTATTCAATATAAATTGATTTAAAAGGTTTTCATACACCCCAAATCGCCTAAGAGACTATGACAATTTTTCTCTTTGATATAAAATAAGTTTGATCCAAGGGTTTCATATGATTGAAATATATCTAATACCTATTGAAGGTGTTAGAAGTATTTGGTAACTAACCACAAAAAATGATTTGAAAGGTGTTCATACAACACAAATCACCTAAGAGACTATGACGGTTTTACCCTTTGATTTGAAATAAGTTTGATCTTAGGGCTTCATATGCTTTATACATATCTAATACCTATTCAAGGACTCAAAAATATTTGGTAATTATTCACAACAAAATAATTGGAAAGGTGTTCATACACCACAAATCACCTAAGAGACTACGACGATTTTACCCTTTGATTTGAAATAAGTTTAACCCAAGGGCTTCATAAGATTGAAATATACCTAATACCAATTCCAGGAGTGAAAAGTATTTGGTAATTAAGCTCCACAAATGATTTTAAAGGTGTTCATACACCAAAAATCGCCTAAGAGGCTTTAACGGGTTTACCCTTTTATTTAAATTGAGTTTGATCCAAGGGCTTAAGATGCTTTAAATATATCTAATACCTATTCAAGGAGTCATATATTTGGTTATTATTCCCAACCAAAATAATTTGAAAGGTCTTCATACACCACAAATCACCTAAGAGACTATGACGGTTTTACCCTTTGATTTGAAATATTTTGATCTAAGGGCTTCATATTCTTTATACATTTATAATACCTATTCAAGGACTCAAAAGTATTTGGTAATTATTCACAACAAAATAATAAGAAAGGTGTTCATACACCACAAATCGCCTAAGAGACTACGACGATTTTACCCTTTGATTTGAATTGAGTTTGATCCAAGGGCTTCATATGCTTTAAATAGATCTAGTACCTATTTAAGAATTCAAATTTTTTGGGTAATGATTCAATACAAAATGATTTAAAAGGTTTTCATACACCACAAGTCGCCTAAGAGACTATGACGGTTTTACCCTTTGATATGAAATAAGTTTCATCCAAGGGTTTCATATGATTGAAATATATCTAATATCTATTGAAGGAGTCAAAAGCATTTGGTAATTATCCACAAAGAATGATTTTAAAGGTGTTCATACACCACAAATCACCTAAGAGACTATGACGGTTTTACCCTTTGATTTGAAATAAGTTTGATCTTAGGGCTTCATATGCTTTATACATATCTAATACCTATTCAAGGACTCAAAAATATTTGGTAATTATTCACAACAAAATAATTTGAAAGTTGTTCATACACCACAAATCACCTAAGAGACTACGACGATTTTACCCTTTGATTTGAAATAAGTTTAATCCAAGGGCTTCATAAGATTGAAATATACCTAATACCAATTCAAGGAGTGAAAAGTATTTGGTAATTAAGCACCAAAAATGATTTTAAAGGTGTTTATACACCAAAAATCGCCTAAGAGGCTATAACGGTTTTACCCTTTGATTTGAATTGAGTTAGATCATAGGGCTTCATATGATTTAAATTTATATAATATCTATTCAACGACTCAATTTTATCTGGTAATTATTCAAGACAAAATGATTTGAAAGGTTTTCATACACCACAAATTGCCTAAGTGACTATGACAGTTTTACCCTTTGATATAAAATAAGTTTGATCAAATGGTTTCATATGATTGAAATATATCTAATATCTATTGAAGGAGTCAATAATATTTGGTAATTAAGCACAAAAAATGATTTGAAAGGTGTTCATACACCTCACATCACTTAAGAGACTATGACGGTTTTACCCTTTGATTTGAATGGAGGTTGATCCAAGGACTTCATATGCTTTAAAAAGATCTAATACCTATTCAAGGAATCAAAAAATATTTGGTAATTATTCCCAACAAAATAATATGAAAGGTGTTCATACACCCCACATCGCCTAAGAGACTACGACGATTTTACCCTTTGATTTGAAATAAGTTTAATCCAAGGGTTTCATATGATTGAAATATACCTAATACCAATTCAAGGAGTGAACAGTATTTGGTAATTAAGCACCAAAAATGATTTTAAAGGTGTTCATACACCAAAAATCGCCCAAGAGGCTATGACGATTTCACCCCTTGATATGAATTGAGTAAGATCCATGTGCTTCATTTGATTTAAATATATCTGATATCTACTCAAGGACTCAAATTCTTTTGGTAATTATTAAAGACAAAATGATTTGAAAGGTTTTCATACACCACAAATTGTCTAAGAGACTATGACGGTTTTACCCTTTGATATGAAATAAATTTGATCCATGGGTTTCATATGATTGAAATATGTCTAATACCTACTAAAGGAGTCAATAGTATTTGGTAATTAAGCACAAAAAATGATTTGAAAGGTATTCATACACCTCAAATCCCCAAAGAGACTATGACGATTTTACCCTTTGATTTGAAAGAAGTTTAATCCAAGGGCTTCATATGATTGAAATATACCTAATACCAATTCAAGGAGTGAAAATTATTTGGTAATTAAGCTCCAAACTTGATTTGAAAGGTGTTCATACACCAAAAATAGCCTAAGAGACTATGACGATTTTACGCTTTGATTTGAATTGAGTTAGATCCAAGGGCTTCATATGATTTAAATATATATAATACCTATTCACGGACTTAATTTTTTTTTGTAATTATTCAATATAAATTGATTTAAAAGGTTTTCATACACCCCAAATTGCCTAAGAGACTATGACAATTTTACCCTTTCATATGAAATAAGTTTGATCCAAGGGTTTCATATGATTGAAATATATCTAATACCTATTGAAGGAGTCAAAAGTATTTGGTAACTAACCATAAAAAATGATTTGAAAGGTGTTCATACAACACAAATCACCTAAGAGACTATGACGGTTTTACCCTTTGATTTGAAATAAGTTTGATCTTAGGGCTTCATATGCTTTATACATATCTAATACCTATTCAAGGACTTAAAAATATTTGGCAATTATACACAACAAAATAATTGGAAAGGTGTTCATACACCACAAATCACCTAAGAGACTACGACGATTTTACCCTTTGATTTGGAATAAGTTTAATCCAAGGGCTTCATAAGATTGAAATATACCTAATACCAATTCAAGGAGTGAAAAGTATTTGGTAATTAAGCACCAAAAATGATTTTAAAGGTGTTCATACACCAAAAATCTCATAAGAGGCTATAACGGGTTTACCCTTTTATTTAAATTGAGTTTGATCCAAGGGCTTCAGATGCTTTAAATATATCTAATACCTATTCAAGGATTCATATATTTGGTTATTATTCCCAACCAAAATAATTTGAAAGGTGTTCATACACCACAAATCACCTAAGAGACTATGACGGTTTTACCCTTTGATTTGAAATATTTTGATCTAAGGGCTTCATATTCTTTATACATTTATAATACCTATTCAAGGACTCAAAAGTATTTGGTAATTATTCACAACAAAATAATAAGAAAGGTGTTCATACACCACAAATCGCCTAAGAGACTACGACGATTTTACCCTTTGATTTGAATTGAGTTTGATCCAAGGGCTTCATATGCTTTAAATAGATCTAGTACCTATTCAAGAATTCAAATCTTTTGGGTAATGATTCAATACAAAATGATTTAAAAGGTTTTAATACACCACAAGTCGCCTAAGAGACTATGACGGTTTTATCCTTTGATATGAAATAGGTTTCATCCAAGGGTTTCATATGATTGAAATATATCTAATACCTATTGAAGGAGTCAAAAGCATTTGGTAATTAACCACAAAGAATGATTTGAAAGGTGTTCATACACCTCACATCACTTTAGAGACTATGACGGTTTTACCCTTTGATTTGAATGGAGGTTGATCCAAGGACTTCATATGCTTTAAAAAGATCTAATACCTATTCAAGGAATCAAAAAATATTTGTAAATTATTCCCAACAAAATAATATGAAAGGTGTTCATACACCCCAAATCGCCTAAGAGACTATGACGAGTTTACCCTTTGATTTGAAATAAGTTTAATCCAAGGGTTTCATATGATTGAAATATACCTAATACCAATTCAAGGAGTGAAAATTATTTGGTAATTAAGCACCAAAAATGATTTTAAAGGTGTTCATACACCATAAATCGCCCAAGAAGCTATGACGGTTTTACCCTTTGATTTGAATTGAGTAAGATCCAAGTGCTTCATATGATTTAAATATATCTGATATCTATTCAAGGACTCAAATTCTTTTGGTAATTATTAAAGACAAAATGATTTGAAAGGTTTTCATACACCACAAATCGTCTAAGAGACTATGACGGTTTTACCCTTTGATATGAAATAAGTTTGATCCAAGGGTTTCATATGATTGAAATATGTCTAATACCTACTAAAGGAGTCAATAGTATTTGGTAATTAATGTCAAAAAATGATTTGAAAGGTGTTCATACACCTCAAATCCCCAAAGAGACTATGACAATTTTACCCTTTGATTTGAAATAAGTTTAATCCAAGGGCTTCATATGATTGAAATATACCTAATACCAATTCAAGGAGTGAAAATTATTTGGTAATTAAGCACCAAACTTGATTTGAAAGGTGTTCATACACCAAAAATCGCCTAAGAGACTATGACGATTTTACGCTTTGATTTGAATTGAGTTAGATCCAAGGGCTTCATATGATTTAAATATATATAATACCTATTCACAGACTCAATTTTTTTTGGTAATTATTCAATATAAATTGATTTAAAAGGTTTTCATACACCCCAAATCGCCTAAGAGACTATGACAATTTTACCCTTTGATATGAAATAAGTTTGATCCAAGGGTTTCATATGATTGAAATATATCTAATACGTATTGAAGGAGTCAAAAGTATTTGGTAACTAACCATAAAAAATGATTTGAAAGGTGTTCATACAACACAAATCACCTAAGAGACTATGACGGTTTTACCCTTTGATTTGAAATAAGTTTGATCTTAGGGCTTCATATGCTTTATACATATCTAATACCTATTCAAGGACTTAAAAATATTTGGTAATTATTCACAACAAAATAATTGGAAAGGTGTTCATACACCACAAATCACCTAAGAGACTACGACGATTTTACCCTTTGATTTGAAATAAGTTTAATCCAAGGGCTTCATAAGATTGAAATATACCTAATACCAATTCCAGGAGTGAAAAGTATTTGGTAATTAAGCACCAAAAATGATTTTAAAGGTGTTCATACACCAAAAATCGCCTAAGAGGCTATAACGGGTTTACCCTTTTATTTAAATTGAGTTTGATCCAAGGGCTTCAGATGCTTTAAATATATCTAATACCTATTCAAGGAGTCATATATTTGGTTATTATTCCCAACCAAAATAATTTGAAAGGTGTTCATACACCACAAATCACCTAAGAGACTATGACGGTTTTACCCTTTGATTTGAAATATTTTGATATAAGGGCTTCATATTCTTTATACATTTATAATACCTATTCAAGGACTCAAAAGTATTTGGTAATTATTCACAACAAAATAATAAGAAAGGTGTTCATACACCACAAATCGCCTAAGAGACTACGACGATTTTACCCTTTGATTTGAATTGAGTTTGATCCAAGGGCTTCATATGCTTTAAATAGATCTAGTACCTATTCAAGAATTCAAATTTTTTGGGTAATGATTCAATACAAAATGATTTCAAAGGTTTTCATACACCACAAGTCGCCTAAGAGACTATGATGGTTTTATCCTTTGATATGAAATAGGTTTCATCCAAGGGTTTCATATGATTGAAATATATCTAATACCTATTGAAGGAGTCAAAAGCATTTGGTAATTAACCACAAAGAATGATTTGAAAGGTGTTCATACACCTCACATCACTTTAGAGACTATGACGGTTTTACCCTTTGATTTGAATGGAGGTTGATCCAAGGACTTCATATGCTTTAAAAAGATCTAATACCTATTCAAGGAATCAAAAAATATTTATTAATTATTCCCAACAAAATAATATGAAAGGTGTTCATACACCCCAAATCGCCTAAGAGACTACGACGAGTTTACCCTTTGATTTGAAATAAGTTTAATCCAAGGGTTTCATATGATTGAAATATACCTAATACCAATTCAAGGAGTGAAAATTATTTGGTAATTAAGCACCAAAAATGATTTTAAAGGTGTTCATACACCATAAATCGCCCAAGAAGCTATGACGGTTTTACCCTTTGATTTGAATTGAGTAAGATCCAAGGGCTTCATATGATTTAAATATATCTGATATCTATTCAAGGACTCAAATTCTTTTGGTAATTATTAAAGACAAAATGATTTGAAAGGTTTTCATACACCACAAATCGTCTAAGAGACTATGACGGTTTTACCCTTTGATATGAAATAAGTTTGATCCAAGGGTTTCATATGATTGAAATATGTCTAATACCTACTAAAGGAGTCAATAGTATTTGGTAATTGAGCACAAAAAATGATTTGAAAGGTGTTCATACACCTCAAATCCCCAAAGAGACTATGACAATTTTACCCTTTGATTTGAAATAAGTTTAATCCAAGGGCTTCATATGATTGAAATATACCTAATACCAATTCAAGGAGTGAAAATTATTTGGTAATTAAGCACCAAACTTGATTTGAAAGGTGTTCATACACCAAAAATCGCCTAAGAGACTATGACGATTTTACGCTTTGATTTGAATTGAGTTAGATCCAAGGGCTTCATATGATTTAAATATATATAATACCTATTCACAGACTCAATTTTTTTTGGTAATTATTCAATATAAATTGATTTAAAAGGTTTTCATACACCCCAAATCGCCTAAGAGACTATGACAATTTTACCCTTTGATATGAAATAAGTTTGATGCAAGGGTTTCATATGATTGAAATATATCTAATACGTATTGAAGGAGTCAAAAGTATTTGGTAACTAACCATAAAAAATGATTTGAAAGGTGTTCATACAACACAAATCACCTAAGAGACTATGACGGTTTTACCCTTTGATTTGAAATAAGTTTGATCTTAGGGCTTCATATGCTTTATACATATCTAATACCTATTCAAGGACTTAAAAATATTTGGTAATTATTCACAACAAAATAATTGGAAAGGTGTTCATACACCACAAATCACCTAAGAGACTACGACGATTTTACCCTTTGATTTGAAATAAGTTTAATCCAAGGGCTTCATAAGATTGAAATATACCTAATACCAATTCCAGGAGTGAAAAGTATTTGGTAATTAAGCACCAAAAATGATTTTAAAGGTGTTCATACACCAAAAATCGCCTAAGAGGCTATAACGGGTTTACCCTTTTATTTAAATTGAGTTTGATCCAAGGGCTTCAGATGCTTTAAATATATCTAATACCTATTCAAGGAGTCATATATTTGGTTATTATTCCCAACCAAAATAATTTGAAAGGTGTTCATACACCACAAATCACCTAAGAGACTATGACGGTTTTACCCTTTGATTTGAAATATTTTGATATAAGGGCTTCATATTCTTTATACATTTATAATACCTATTCAAGGACTCAAAAGTATTTGGTAATTATTCACAACAAAATAATAAGAAAGGTGTTCATACACCACAAATCGCCTAAGAGACTACGACGATTTTACCCTTTGATTTGAATTGAGTTTGATCCAAGGGCTTCATATGCTTTAAATAGATCTAGTACCTATTCAAGAATTCAAATTTTTTGGGTAATGATTCAATACAAAATGATTTAAAAGGTTTTCATACACCACAAGTCGCCTAAGAGACTATGACGGTTTTATCCTTTGATATGAAATAGGTTTCATCCAAGGGTTTCATATGATTGAAATATATCTAATACCTATTGAAGGAGTCAAAAGCATTTGGTAATTAACCACAAAGAATGATTTGAAAGGTGTTCATACACCTCACATCACTTTAGAGACTATGACGGTTTTACCCTTTGATTTGAATGGAGGTTGATCCAAGGACTTCATATGCTTTAAAAAGATCTAATACCTATTCAAGGAATCAAAAAATATTTGTTAATTATTCCCAACAAAATAATATGAAAGGTGTTCATACACCCCAAATCGCCTAAGAGACTACGACGAGTTTACCCTTTGATTTGAAATAAGTTTAATCCAAGGGTTTCATATGATTGAAATATACCTAATACCAATTCAAGGAGTCAAAATTATTTGGTAATTAAGCACCAAAAATGATTTTAAAGGTGTTCATACACCATAAATCGCCCAAGAAGCTATGACGGTTTTACCCTTTGATTTGAATTGAGTAAGATCCAAGGGCTTCATATGATTTAAATATATCTGATATCTATTCAAGGACTCAAATTCTTTTGGTAATTATTAAAGACAAAATGATTTGAAAGGTTTTCATACACCACAAATCGTCTAAGAGACTATGACGGTTTTACCCTTTGATATGAAATAAGTTTGATCCAAGGGTTTCATATGATTGAAATATGTCTAATACCTACTAAAGGAGTCAATAGTATTTGGTAATTGAGCACAAAAAATGATTTGAAAGGTGTTCATACACCTCAAATCCCCAAAGAGACTATGACAATTTTACCCTTTGATTTGAAATAAGTTTAATCCAAGGGCTTCATATGATTGAAATATACCTAATACCAATTCAAGGAGTGAAAATTATTTGGTAATTAAGCACCAAACTTGATTTGAAAGGTGTTCATACACCAAAAATCGCCTAAGAGACTATGACGATTTTACGCTTTGATTTGAATTGAGTTAGATCCAAGGGCTTCATATGATTTAAATATATATAATACCTATTCACAGACTCAATTTTTTTTGGTAATTATTCAATATAAATTGATTTAAAAGGTTTTCATACACCCCAAATCGCCTAAGAGACTATGACAATTTTACCCTTTGATATGAAATAAGTTTGATGCAAGGGTTTCATATGATTGAAATATATCTAATACGTATTGAAGGAGTCAAAAGTATTTGGTAACTAACCATAAAAAATGATTTGAAAGGTGTTCATACAACACAAATCACCTAAGAGACTATGACGGTTTTACCCTTTGATTTGAAATAAGTTTGATCTTAGGGCTTCATATGCTTTATACATATCTAATACCTATTCAAGGACTTAAAAATATTTGGTAATTATTCACAACAAAATAATTGGAAAGGTGTTCATACACCACAAATCACCTAAGAGACTACGACGATTTTACCCTTTGATTTGAAATAAGTTTAATCCAAGGGCTTCATAAGATTGAAATATACCTAATACCAATTCCAGGAGTGAAAAGTATTTGGTAATTAAGCACCAAAAATGATTTTAAAGGTGTTCATACACCAAAAATCGCCTAAGAGGCTATAACGGGTTTACCCTTTTATTTAAATTGAGTTTGATCCAAGGGCTTCAGATGCTTTAAATATATCTAATACCTATTCAAGGAGTCATATATTTGGTTATTATTCCCAACCAAAATAATTTGAAAGGTGTTCATACACCACAAATCACCTAAGAGACTATGACGGTTTTACCCTTTGATTTGAAATATTTTGATATAAGGGCTTCATATTCTTTATACATTTATAATACCTATTCAAGGACTCAAAAGTATTTGGTAATTATTCACAACAAAATAATAAGAAAGGTGTTCATACACCACAAATCGCCTAAGAGACTACGACGATTTTACCCTTTGATTTGAATTGAGTTTGATCCAAGGGCTTCATATGCTTTAAATAGATCTAGTACCTATTCAAGAATTCAAATTTTTTGGGTAATGATTCAATACAAAATGATTTAAAAGGTTTTCATACACCACAAGTCGCCTAAGAGACTATGACGGTTTTATCCTTTGATATGAAATAGGTTTCATCCAAGGGTTTCATATGATTGAAATATATCTAATACCTATTGAAGGAGTCAAAAGCATTTGGTAATTAACCACAAAGAATGATTTGAAAGGTGTTCATACACCTCACATCACTTTAGAGACTATGACGGTTTTACCCTTTGATTTGAATGGAGGTTGATCCAAGGACTTCATATGCTTTAAAAAGATCTAATACCTATTCAAGGAATCAAAAAATATTTGTTAATTATTCCCAACAAAATAATATGAAAGGTGTTCATACACCCCAAATCGCCTAAGAGACTACGACGAGTTTACCCTTTGATTTGAAATAAGTTTAATCCAAGGGTTTCATATGATTGAAATATACCTAATACCAATTCAAGGAGTCAAAATTATTTGGTAATTAAGCACCAAAAATGATTTTAAAGGTGTTCATACACCATAAATCGCCCAAGAAGCTATGACGGTTTTACCCTTTGATTTGAATTGAGTAAGATCCAAGGGCTTCATATGATTTAAATATATCTGATATCTATTCAAGGACTCAAATTCTTTTGGTAATTATTAAAGACAAAATGATTTGAAAGGTTTTCATACACCACAAATCGTCTAAGAGACTATGACGGTTTTACCCTTTGATATGAAATAAGTTTGATCCAAGGGTTTCATATGATTGAAATATGTCTAATACCTACTAAAGGAGTCAATAGTATTTGGTAATTGAGCACAAAAAATGATTTGAAAGGTGTTCATACACCTCAAATCCCCAAAGAGACTATGACAATTTTACCCTTTGATTTGAAATAAGTTTAATCCAAGGGCTTCATATGATTCAAATATACCTAATACCAATTCAAGGAGTGAAAATTATTTGGTAATTAAGCACCAAACTTGATTTGAAAGGTGTTCATACACCAAAAATCGCCTAAGAGACTATGACGATTTTACGCTTTGATTTGAATTGAGTTAGATCCAAGGGCTTCATATGATTTAAATATATATAATACCTATTCACAGACTCAATTTTTTTTGGTAATTATTCAATATAAATTGATTTAAAAGGTTTTCATACACCCCAAATCGCCTAAGAGACTATGACAATTTTACCCTTTGATATGAAATAAGTTTGATGCAAGGGTTTCATATGATTGAAATATATCTAATACGTATTGAAGGAGTCAAAAGTATTTGGTAACTAACCATAAAAAATGATTTGAAAGGTGTTCATACAACACAAATCACCTAAGAGACTATGACGGTTTTACCCTTTGATTTGAAATAAGTTTGATCTTAGGGCTTCATATGCTTTATACATATCTAATACCTATTCAAGGACTTAAAAATATTTGGTAATTATTCACAACAAAATAATTGGAAAGGTGTTCATACACCACAAATCACCTAAGAGACTACGACGATTTTACCCTTTGATTTGAAATAAGTTTAATCCAAGGGCTTCATAAGATTGAAATATACCTAATACCAATTCCAGGAGTGAAAAGTATTTGGTAATTAAGCACCAAAAATGATTTTAAAGGTGTTCATACACCAAAAATCGCCTAAGAGGCTATAACGGGTTTACCCTTTTATTTAAATTGAGTTTGATCCAAGGGCTTCAGATGCTTTAAATATATCTAATACCTATTCAAGGAGTCATATATTTGGTTATTATTCCCAACCAAAATAATTTGAAAGGTGTTCATACACCACAAATCACCTAAGAGACTATGACGGTTTTACCCTTTGATTTGAAATATTTTGATATAAGGGCTTCATATTCTTTATACATTTATAATACCTATTCAAGGACTCAAAAGTATTTGGTAATTATTCACAACAAAATAATAAGAAAGGTGTTCATACACCACAAATCGCCTAAGAGACTACGACGATTTTACCCTTTGATTTGAATTGAGTTTGATCCAAGGGCTTCATATGCTTTAAATAGATCTAGTACCTATTCAAGAATTCAAATTTTTTGGGTAATGATTCAATACAAAATGATTTAAAAGGTTTTCATACAACACAAGTCGCCTAAGAGACTATGACGGTTTTACCCTTTGATATGAAATAAGTTTGATCCAAGGGTTACATATGATTGAAATATATCTAATATCTATTGAAGGAGTCAAAAGCATTTGGTAATTAACCACAAAGAATGATTTGAAAGGTGTTCATACACCACAAATCACCTAAGAGACTATGACGGTTTTACCCTTTGATTTGAAATAAGTTTGATCGTAGGGCTTCATATGATTTATACATATCTAATACCTATTCAAGGACTCAAAAATATTTGGTAATTATTCACAACAAAATAATTTGAAAGGTGTTCATACACCACAAATCACCTAAGAGACTACGACGATTTTACCCTTTGATTTGAAATAAGTTTAATCCAAGGGTTTCATATGATTGAAATATACCTAATACCAATTCAAGAACTGAAAAGTATTTGGTAATTAAGCACCAAAAATGATTTTAAAGGTGTTCATACACCAAAAATCGCCTAAGAGGCTATAACGGGTTTACCCTTTTATTTAAATTGAGTTTGATCCAAGGGCTTCAGATGCTTTAAATATATCTAATACCTATTCAAGGAGTCATATATTTGGTTATTATTCCCAACCAAAATAATTTGAAAGGTGTTCATACACCAAAAATCACCTAAGAGACTATGACGGTTTTACCCTTTGATTTGAAATATTTTGATCTAAGGGCTTCATATTCTTTATACATTTATAATACCTATTCAAGGACTCAAAAGTATTTGGTAATTATTCACAACAAAATAATAAGAAAGGTGTACATACACCACAAATCGCCTAAGAGACTACGACGATTTTACCCTTTGATTTGAATTGAGTTTGATCCAAGGGCTTCATATGCTTTAAATAGATCTAGTACCTATTCAAGAATTCAAATTTTTTGGGTAATGATTCAATACAAAATGATTTAAAAGGTTTTCATACACCACAAGTCGCCTAAGAGACTATGACGGTTTTACCCTTTGATATGAAATAGGTTTCATCCAAGGGATTCATATGATTGGAATATATCTAATACATATTGAAGGAGTCAAAAGCATTTGGTAATTAACCACAAAGAATGATTTGAAAGGTGTTCATACACCTCACATCACTTTAGAGACTATGACGGTTTTACCCTTTGATTTGAATGGAGGTTGATCCAAGGACTTCATATGCTTTAAAAAGATCTAATACCTATTCAAGGAATCAAAAAATATTTGTTAATTATTCCCAACAAAATAATATGAAAGGTGTTCATACACCCCAAATAATATGAAAGGTGTTCATACACCCCAAGAGGCTATGACGGTTTTACCCTTTGATTTGAATTGAGTAAGATCCAAGTGCTTCATAAGATTTAAATATATCTGATATCTATTCAAGGACTCAAATTCTTTTGGTAATTATTAAAGACAAAATGATTTGAAAGGTTTTCATACACCACAAATCGTCTAAGAGACTATGACGGTTTTACCCTTTGATATGAAATAAGTTTGATCCAAGGGTTTCATATGATTGAAATATGTCTAATACCTACTAAAGGAGTCAATAGTATTTGGTAATTAAGCACAAAAAATGATTTGAAAGGTGTTCATACACCTCAAATCCCCAAAGAGACTATGACGATTTTACCCTTTGATTTGAAATAAGTTTAATCCAAGGGCTTCATATGATTGAAATATACCTAATACCAATTCAAGGAGTGAAAATTATTTGGTAATTAAGCACCAAACTTGATTTGAAAGGTGTTCATACACCAAAAATCGCCTAAGAGACTATGACGATTTTATGCTTTGATTTGAATTGAGTTAGATCCAAGGGCTTCATATGATTTAAATATATATAATACCTATTCACAGACTCAAATTTTTTTGGTAATTATTCAATATAAATTGATTTAAAAGGTTTTCATACACCCCAAATCGCCTAAGAGACTATGACAATTTTACCCTTTGATATGAAATAAGTTTGATCCAAGGGTTTCATATGATTGAAATATATCTAATACCTATTGAAGGAGTCAAAAGTATTTGGTAACTAACCACAAAAAATAATTTGAAAGGTGTTCATACAACACAAATCACCTAAGAGACTATGACGGTTTTACCCTTTGATTTGAAATAAGTTTGATCTTAGGGCTTCATATGTTTTATACATATCTAATACCTATTCAAGGACTCAAAAATATTTGGTAATTATTCACAACAAAATAATTGGAAAGGTGTTCATACAACACAAATCACCTAAGAGACTACGACGATTTTACCCTTTGATTTGAAATAAGTTTAATCCAAGGGCTTCATAAGATTGAAATATACCTAATACCAATTCCAGGAGTGAAATGTATTTGGTAATTAAGCACCAAAAATGATTTTAAAGGTGTTCATACATCAAAAATTGCCTAAGAGGCTATAACGGGTTTACCCTTTTATTTAAATTGTGTTTGATCCAAGGGCTTCAGATGCTTTAAATATATCTAATACCTATTCAAGGAGTCATATATTTGGTTATTATTCCCAACCAAAATAATTTGAAAGGTGTTGATACACCACAAATCACCTAAGAGACTATGACGGTTTTACCCTTTGATTTGAAATATTTTGATCTAAGGGCTTCATATTCTTTATACATTTATAATACCTATTCAAGGACTCAAAAGTATTTCGTAATTATTCACAACAAAATAATAAGAAAGGTGTTCATACACCACAAATCGCCTAAGAGACTACGACGATTTTACCCTTTGATTTGAATTGAGTTTAATCCAAGGGCTTCATATGCTTTAAATAGATCTAGTACCTATTCAAGAATTCAAATTTTTTGGGTAATGATTCAATACAAAATGATTTAAAAGGTTTTAATACACCACAAGTCGCCTAAGAGACTATGACGGTTTTACCCTTTGATATGAAATAAGTTTCATCCAAGGGTTTCATATGATTGAAATATATCTAATACCTATTGAAGGAGTCAAAATCATTTGGTAATTAACCACAAAGAATGATTTGAAAGGTGTTCATACACCACAAATCACCTAAGAGACTATGACGGTTTTACCCTTTGATTTGAAATAAGTTTGATCTTAGGGCTTCATATGCTTTATACATATCTAATACCTATTCAAGGACTCAAAAATATTTGGTAATTATTCACAACAAAATAATTTGAATGGTGTTCATAAACCACAAATCACCTAAGAGACTACGACGATTTTACCCTTTGATTTGAAATAAGTTTAATCCAAGGGATTCATAAGATTGAAATATACCTAATACCAATTCAAGGAGTGAAAAGTATTTGGTAATTAAGCACCAAAAATGATTTTAAAGGTGTTCATACACCAAAAATCGCCTAAGAGGCTATAACGGTTTTACCCTTTGATTTGAATTGAGTTAGATCCAAGGGCTTCATATGATTTAAGTATATATAATATCTATTCAACGACTCAATTTTTTCTGGTAATTATTCAAGACAAAATGATTTGAAAGGTTTTCATACACCACAAATTGGATAAGTGACTATGACGGTTTTACCCTTTGATATAAAAGAAGTTTGATCAAATGGTTTCATATGATTGAAATATATCTAATACCTATTGAAGGAGTCAATAATATTTGGTAATTAAGCACAAAAAATGATTTGAAAGGTGTTCATACACCTCACATCACTTAAGAGACTATGACGGTTTTACCCTTTGATTTGAATAGAGGTTGATCCAAGGACTTCATATTCTTTAAAAATATCTAATACCTATTCAAGGAATCAAAAAATATTTGGTAATTATTCCCAAAAAAATAATATGAAAGGTGTTCATACACCCCAAATCGCCTAAGAGACTACGACGATTTTACCCTTTGATTTGAAATAAGTTTAATCCAAGGGTTTCATATGATTGAAATATACCTAATACCAATTCAAGGAGTGAAAATTATTTGGTAATTAAGCACCAAAAATGATTTTAAAGGTGTTCATACACCAAAAATCGCCCAAGAGGCTATGACGGTTTTACCCTTTGATTTGAATTGAGTAAGATCCAAGTGCTTCATATGATTTAAATATATCTGATATCTATTCAAGGACTCAAATTCTGTTGGTAATTATTAAAGACAAAATGATTTGAAACGTTTTCATACACCACAAATCGTCTAAGAGACTATGACGGTTTTACCCTTTGATATGAAATAAGTTTGATCCAAGGGTCTCATATGATTGAAATATGTCTAATACCTACTAAAGGAGTCAATAGTATTTGTAATTAAGCACAAAAAATGATTTGAAAGGTGTTCATACACCTCAAATCCCCAAAGAGACTATGACGATTTTACCCTTTGATTTGAAATAAGTTTAATCCAAGCGCTTCATATGATTGAAATATACCTAATACCAATTCCAGGAGTGAAAATTATTTGGTAATTAAGCACCAAACTTGATTTGAAAGGTGTTCATACACCAAAAATCGCCTAAGAGACTATGACGATTTTTCCCTCTTATTTGAATTGAGTTAGATCCAAGGGCTTCATATGATTTAAATATATATAATACCTATTCTCGGACTCAATTTTTTTGGTAATGATTCAATACAAATTGATTTAAAAGGTTTTCATACACCCCAAATCGCCTAAGAGACTACGACAATTTTACACTTTGATATGAAATAATTTTGATCCAAGGGTTTCATATGATTGAAATATATCTAATACCTATTGAAGGAGTCAAAAGTATTTGGTAACTAACCACAAAAAATAATTTGAAAGGTGTTCATACAACACAAATCACCTAAGAGACTATGACGGTTTTACCCTTTGATTTGAAATAAGTTTGATCTTAGGGCTTCATATGCTTTATACATATCTAATACCTATTCAAGGACTCAAAAATATTTGGTAATTATTCACAACAAAATAATTGGAAAGGTGTTCATACAACACAAATCACCTAAGAGACTACGACGATTTTACCCTTTGATTTGATATAAGTTTAATCCAAGGGCTTCATAAGATTGAAATATACCTAATACCAATTCCAGGAGTGAAAAGTATTTGGTAATTAAGCACCAAAAATGATTTTAAAGGTGTTCATACACCAAAACTCGCCTAATAGGCTATAACGGTTTTACCCTTTGATTTGAATTGAGTTAGATCCAAGGGCTTCATATGATTTCAATATATATAATATCTATTCAACGACTCAATTTTTTCTGGTAATTATTCAAGACAAAATGATTTGAAAGGTTTTCATACACCACAAATTGGATAAGTGACTATGACGGTTTTACCCTTTGATATAAAATAAGTTTGATCAAATGGTTTCATATGATTGAAATATATCTAATACCTATTGAAGGAGACAATAATATTTGGTAATTAAGCACAAAAAATGATTTGAAAGGTGTTCATACACCTCACATCACTTAAGAGACTATGACGGTTTTACCCTTTGATTTGAATGGAGGTTGATCCAAGGACTTCATATGCTTCAAAAAGATCTAATACCTATTCAAGGAATCAAAAAATATTTGGTAATTATTCCCAACAAAATAATATGAAAGGTGTTCATACACCCCAAATCGCCTAAGAGACTACGACGATTTTACCCTTTGATTTGAAATAAGTTTAATCCAAGGGTTTCATATGATTGAAATATACCTAATACCAATTAAAAGAGTGAAAAGTATTTGGTAATTAAGCACCAAAAATGATTTTAAAGGTGTTCATACACCAAAAATCGCCCAAGAGGCTATGACGGTTTTACCCTTTGATTTGAATTGAGTAAGATCCAAGTGCTTCATAAGATTTAAATATATCTGATATCTATTCAAGGACTCAAATTCTGTTGGTAATTATTAAAGACAAAATGATTTGAAAGGTTTTCATACACCACAAATCGTCTAAGAGACTATGACGGTTTTACCCTTTGATATGAAATAAGTTTGATCCAAGGGTCTCATATGATTGAAATATGTCTAATACCTACTAAAGGAGTCAATAGTATTTGTAATTAAGCACAAAAAATGATTTGAAAGGTGTTCATACACCTCAAATCCCCAAAGAGACTATGACGATTTTACCCTTTGATTTGAAATAAGTTTAATCCAAACGCTTCATATGATTGAAATATACCTAATACCAATTCAAGGAGTGAAAATTATTTGGTAATTAAGCACCAAACTTGATTTGAAAGGTGTTCATACACCAAAAATCGCCTAAGAGACTATGACGATTTTTCCCTCTTATTTGAATTGAGTTAGATCCAAGGGCTTCATATGATTTAAATATATATAATACCTATTCTCGGACTCAATTTTTTTTGGTAATGATTCAATACAAATTGATTTAAAAGGTTTTCATACACCCCAAATCGCCTAAGAGACTACGACAATTTTACACTTTGATATGAAATAATTTTGATCCAAGGGTTTCATATGATTGAAATATATCTAATACCTATTGAAGGAGTCAAAAGTATTTGGTAACTAACCACAAAAAATAATTTGAAAGGTGTTCATACAACACAAATCACCTAAGAGACTATGACGGTTTTACCCTTTGATTTGAAATAAGTTTGATCTTAGGGCTTCATATGCTTTATACATATCTAATACCTATTCAAGGACTCAAAAATATTTGGTAATTATTCACAACAAAATAATTGGAAAGGTGTTCATACAACACAAATCACCTAAGAGACTACGACGATTTTACCCTTTGATTTGATATAAGTTTAATCCAAGGGCTTCATAAGATTGAAATATACCTAATACCAATTCCAGGAGTGAAAAGTATTTGGTAATTAAGCACCAAAAATGATTTTAAAGGTGTTCATACACCAAAACTCGCCTAATAGGCTATAACGGTTTTACCCTTTGATTTGAATTGAGTTAGATCCAAGGGCTTCATATGATTTCAATATATATAATATCTATTCAACGACTCAATTTTTTCTGGTAATTATTCAAGACAAAATGATTTGAAAGGTTTTCATACACCACAAATTGGATAAGTGACTATGACGGTTTTACCCTTTGATATAAAATAAGTTTGATCAAATGGTTTCATATGATTGAAATATATCTAATACCTATTGAAGGAGACAATAATATTTGGTAATTAAGCACAAAAAATGATTTGAAAGGTGTTCATACACCTCACATCACTTAAGAGACTATGACGGTTTTACCCTTTGATTTGAATGGAGGTTGATCCAAGGACTTCATATGCTTCAAAAAGATCTAATACCTATTCAAGGAATCAAAAAATATTTGGTAATTATTCCCAACAAAATAATATGAAAGGTGTTCATACACCCCAAATCGCCTAAGAGACTACGACGATTTTACCCTTTGATTTGAAATAAGTTTAATCCAAGGGTTTCATATGATTGAAATATACCTAATACCAATTAAAAGAGTGAAAAGTATTTGGTAATTAAGCACCAAAAATGATTTTAAAGGTGTTCATACACCAAAAATCGCCCAAGAGGCTATGACGGTTTTACCCTTTGATTTGAATTGAGTAAGATCCAAGTGCTTCATAAGATTTAAATATATCTGATATCTATTCAAGGACTCAAATTCTGTTGGTAATTATTAAAGACAAAATGATTTGAAAGGTTTTCATACACCACAAATCGTCTAAGAGACTATGACGGTTTTACCCTTTGATATGAAATAAGTTTGATCCAAGGGTCTCATATGATTGAAATATGTCTAATACCTACTAAAGGAGTCAATAGTATTTGTAATTAAGCACAAAAAATGATTTGAAAGGTGTTCATACACCTCAAATCCCCAAAGAGACTATGACGATTTTACCCTTTGATTTGAAATAAGTTTAATCCAAACGCTTCATATGATTGAAATATACCTAATACCAATTCAAGGAGTGAAAATTATTTGGTAATTAAGCACCAAACTTGATTTGAAAGGTGTTCATACACCAAAAATCGCCTAAGAGACTATGACGATTTTACCCTCTGATTTGAATTGAGTTAGATCCAAGGGCTTCATATGATTTAAATATATATAATACCTATCCACGGACTCAATTTTTTTTGGTAATGATTCAATACAAATTGATTTAAAAGGTTTTCATACACCCCAAATCGCCTAAGAGACTATGACAATTTTACACTTTGATATGAAATAATTTTGATCCAAGGGTTTCATATGATTGAAATATATCTAATACCTATTGAAGGATTCAAAAGTATTTGGCAACTAACCACAAAATATGATTTGAAAGGTGTTTATACAACACAAATCACCTAAGAGACTATGACGGTTTTACCCTTTGATTTGAAATAAGTTTGATCTTAGGGCTTCATATGCTTTATACATATCTAATACCTATTCAAGGACTCAAAAATATTTGGTAATTATTCACAACAAAATAATTCGAAAGGTGTTCATACACCACAAATCACCTAAGAGACTACGACGATTTTACCCTTTGATTTGAAATAAGTTTAATCCAAGGGCTTCATAAGATTGAAATATACCTAATACCAATTCAAGGAGTGAAAAGAATTTGGTAATGAAGCACCAAAAATGATTTTAAAGGTGTTCATACACCAAAAATCGCCTAAGAGGCTATAACGGGTTTACCCTTTTATTTAAATTGAGTTTGATCCAAGGGCTTCAGATGCTTTAAATATATCTAATACCTATTCAAGGAGTCATATATTTGGTTATTATTCCCAACCAAAATAATTTGAAAGGTGTTCATACACCACAAATCACCTAAGAGACTATGACGGTTTTACCCTTTGATTTGAAATAAGTTTAATCCAAGGGCTTCATAAGATTGAAATATACCTAATACCAATTCCAGGAGTGAAAAGTATTTGGTAATTAAGCACCAAAAATGATTTTAAAGGTGTTCATACACCAAAAATCGCCTAAGAGGCTATAACGGGTTTACCCTTTTATTTAAATTGTGTTTGATCCAAGGGCTTCAGATGCTTTAAATATATCTAATACCTATTCAAGGAGTCATATATTTGGTTATTATTCCCAACCAAAATAATTTGAAAGGTGTTCATACACCACAAATCACCTAAGAGACTATGACGGTTTTACCCTTTGATTTGAAATATTTTGATCTAAGGGCTTCATATTCTTTATACATTTATAATACCTATTCAAGGACTCAAAAGTATTTCGTAATTATTCACAACAAAATAATAAGAAAGGTGTTCATACACCACAAATCGCCTAAGAGACTACGACGATTTTACCCTTTGATTTGAATTGAGTTTAATCCAAGGGCTTCATATGCTTTAAATAGATCTAGTACCTATTCAAGAATTCAAATTTTTTGGGTAATGATTCAATACAAAATGATTTAAAAGGTTTTAATACACCACAAGTCGCCTAAGAGACTATGACGGTTTTACCCTTTGATATGAAATAAGTTTCATCCAAGGGTTTCATATGATTGAAATATATCTAATACCTATTGAAGGAGTCAAAATCATTTGGTAATTAACCACAAAGAATGATTTGAAAGGTGTTCATACACCACAAATCACCTAAGAGACTATGACGGTTTTACCCTTTGATTTGAAATAAGTTTGATCTTAGGGCTTCATATGCTTTATACATATCTAATACCTATTCAAGGACTCAAAAATATTTGGTAATTATTCACAACAAAATAATTTGAATGGTGTTCATAAACCACAAATCACCTAAGAGACTACGACGATTTTACCCTTTGATTTGAAATAAGTTTAATTCAAGGGATTCATAAGATTGAAATATACCTAATACCAATTCAAGGAGTGAAAAGTATTTGGTAATTAAGCACCAAAAATGATTTTAAAGGTGTTCATACACCAAAAATCGCCTAAGAGGCTATAACGGTTTTACCCTTTGATTTGAATTGAGTTAGATCCAAGGGCTTCATATGATTTAAGTATATATAATATCTATTCAACGACTCAATTTTTTCTGGTAATTATTCAAGACAAAATGATTTGAAAGGTTTTCATACACCACAAATTGGATAAGTGACTATGACGGTTTTACCCTTTGATATAAAAGAAGTTTGATCAAATGGTTTCATATGATTGAAATATATCTAATACCTATTGAAGGAGTCAATAATATTTGGTAATTAAGCACAAAAAATGATTTGAAAGGTGTTCATACACCTCACATCACTTAAGAGACTATGACGGTTTTACCCTTTGATTTGAATAGAGGTTGATCCAAGGACTTCATATTCTTTAAAAATATCTAATACCTATTCAAGGAATCAAAAAATATTTGGTAATTATTCCCAAAAAAATAATATGAAAGGTGTTCATACACCCCAAATCGCCTAAGAGACTACGACGATTTTACCCTTTGATTTGAAATAAGTTTAATCCAAGGGTTTCATATGATTGAAATATACCTAATACCAATTCAAGGAGTGAAAATTATTTGGTAATTAAGCACCAAAAATGATTTTAAAGGTGTTCATACACCAAAAATCGCCCAAGAGGCTATGACGGTTTTACCCTTTGATTTGAATTGAGTAAGATCCAAGTGCTTCATATGATTTAAATATATCTGATATCTATTCAAGGACTCAAATTCTGTTGGTAATTATTAAAGACAAAATGATTTGAAACGTTTTCATACACCACAAATCGTCTAAGAGACTATGACGGTTTTACCCTTTGATATGAAATAAGTTTGATCCAAGGGTCTCATATGATTGAAATATGTCTAATACCTACTAAAGGAGTCAATAGTATTTGTAATTAAGCACAAAAAATGATTTGAAAGGTGTTCATACACCTCAAATCCCCAAAGAGACTATGACGATTTTACCCTTTGATTTGAAATAAGTTTAATCCAAGCGCTTCATATGATTGAAATATACCTAATACCAATTCCAGGAGTGAAAATTATTTGGTAATTAAGCACCAAACTTGATTTGAAAGGTGTTCATACACCAAAAATCGCCTAAGAGACTATGACGATTTTTCCCTCTTATTTGAATTGAGTTAGATCCAAGGGCTTCATATGATTTAAATATATATAATACCTATTCTCGGACTCAATTTTTTTTGGTAATGATTCAATACAAATTGATTTAAAAGGTTTTCATACACCCCAAATCGCCTAAGAGACTACGACAATTTTACACTTTGATATGAAATAATTTTGATCCAAGGGTTTCATATGATTGAAATATATCTAATACCTATTGAAGGAGTCAAAAGTATTTGGTAACTAACCACAAAAAATAATTTGAAAGGTGTTCATACAACACAAATCACCTAAGAGACTATGACGGTTTTACCCTTTGATTTGAAATAAGTTTGATCTTAGGGCTTCATATGCTTTATACATATCTAATACCTATTCAAGGACTCAAAAATATTTGGTAATTATTCACAACAAAATAATTGGAAAGGTGTTCATACAACACAAATCACCTAAGAGACTACGACGATTTTACCCTTTGATTTGATATAAGTTTAATCCAAGGGCTTCATAAGATTGAAATATACCTAATACCAATTCCAGGAGTGAAAAGTATTTGGTAATTAAGCACCAAAAATGATTTTAAAGGTGTTCATACACCAAAACTCGCCTAATAGGCTATAACGGTTTTACCCTTTGATTTGAATTGAGTTAGATCCAAGGGCTTCATATGATTTCAATATATATAATATCTATTCAACGACTCAATTTTTTCTGGTAATTATTCAAGACAAAATGATTTGAAAGGTTTTCATACACCACAAATTGGATAAGTGACTATGACGGTTTTACCCTTTGATATAAAATAAGTTTGATCAAATGGTTTCATATGATTGAAATATATCTAATACCTATTGAAGGAGACAATAATATTTGGTAATTAAGCACAAAAAATGATTTGAAAGGTGTTCATACACCTCACATCACTTAAGAGACTATGACGGTTTTACCCTTTGATTTGAATGGAGGTTGATCCAAGGACTTCATATGCTTCAAAAAGATCTAATACCTATTCAAGGAATCAAAAAATATTTGGTAATTATTCCCAACAAAATAATATGAAAGGTGTTCATACACCCCAAATCGCCTAAGAGACTACGACGATTTTACCCTTTGATTTGAAATAAGTTTAATCCAAGGGTTTCATATGATTGAAATATACCTAATACCAATTAAAAGAGTGAAAAGTATTTGGTAATTAAGCACCAAAAATGATTTTAAAGGTGTTCATACACCAAAAATCGCCCAAGAGGCTATGACGGTTTTACCCTTTGATTTGAATTGAGTAAGATCCAAGTGCTTCATAAGATTTAAATATATCTGATATCTATTCAAGGACTCAAATTCTGTTGGTAATTATTAAAGACAAAATGATTTGAAAGGTTTTCATACACCACAAATCGTCTAAGAGACTATGACGGTTTTACCCTTTGATATGAAATAAGTTTGATCCAAGGGTCTCATATGATTGAAATATGTCTAATACCTACTAAAGGAGTCAATAGTATTTGTAATTAAGCACAAAAAATGATTTGAAAGGTGTTCATACACCTCAAATCCCCAAAGAGACTATGACGATTTTACCCTTTGATTTGAAATAAGTTTAATCCAAACGCTTCATATGATTGAAATATACCTAATACCAATTCAAGGAGTGAAAATTATTTGGTAATTAAGCACCAAACTTGATTTGAAAGGTGTTCATACACCAAAAATCGCCTAAGAGACTATGACGATTTTTCCCTCTTATTTGAATTGAGTTAGATCCAAGGGCTTCATATGATTTAAATATATATAATACCTATTCTCGGACTCAATTTTTTTGGTAATGATTCAATACAAATTGATTTAAAAGGTTTTCATACACCCCAAATCGCCTAAGAGACTACGACAATTTTACACTTTGATATGAAATAATTTTGATCCAAGGGTTTCATATGATTGAAATATATCTAATACCTATTGAAGGAGTCAAAAGTATTTGGTAACTAACCACAAAAAATAATTTGAAAGGTGTTCATACAACACAAATCACCTAAGAGACTATGACGGTTTTACCCTTTGATTTGAAATAAGTTTGATCTTAGGGCTTCATATGCTTTATACATATCTAATACCTATTCAAGGACTCAAAAATATTTGGTAATTATTCACAACAAAATAATTGGAAAGGTGTTCATACAACACAAATCACCTAAGAGACTACGACGATTTTACCCTTTGATTTGATATAAGTTTAATCCAAGGGCTTCATAAGATTGAAATATACCTAATACCAATTCCAGGAGTGAAAAGTATTTGGTAATTAAGCACCAAAAATGATTTTAAAGGTGTTCATACACCAAAACTCGCCTAATAGGCTATAACGGTTTTACCCTTTGATTTGAATTGAGTTAGATCCAAGGGCTTCATATGATTTCAATATATATAATATCTATTCAACGACTCAATTTTTTCTGGTAATTATTCAAGACAAAATGATTTGAAAGGTTTTCATACACCACAAATTGGATAAGTGACTATGACGGTTTTACCCTTTGATATAAAATAAGTTTGATCAAATGGTTTCATATGATTGAAATATATCTAATACCTATTGAAGGAGACAATAATATTTGGTAATTAAGCACAAAAAATGATTTGAAAGGTGTTCATACACCTCACATCACTTAAGAGACTATGACGGTTTTACCCTTTGATTTGAATGGAGGTTGATCCAAGGACTTCATATGCTTCAAAAAGATCTAATACCTATTCAAGGAATCAAAAAATATTTGGTAATTATTCCCAACAAAATAATATGAAAGGTGTTCATACACCCCAAATCGCCTAAGAGACTACGACGATTTTACCCTTTGATTTGAAATAAGTTTAATCCAAGGGTTTCATATGATTGAAATATACCTAATACCAATTAAAAGAGTGAAAAGTATTTGGTAATTAAGCACCAAAAATGATTTTAAAGGTGTTCATACACCAAAAATCGCCCAAGAGGCTATGACGGTTTTACCCTTTGATTTGAATTGAGTAAGATCCAAGTGCTTCATAAGATTTAAATATATCTGATATCTATTCAAGGACTCAAATTCTGTTGGTAATTATTAAAGACAAAATGATTTGAAAGGTTTTCATACACCACAAATCGTCTAAGAGACTATGACGGTTTTACCCTTTGATATGAAATAAGTTTGATCCAAGGGTCTCATATGATTGAAATATGTCTAATACCTACTAAAGGAGTCAATAGTATTTGTAATTAAGCACAAAAAATGATTTGAAAGGTGTTCATACACCTCAAATCCCCAAAGAGACTATGACGATTTTACCCTTTGATTTGAAATAAGTTTAATCCAAACGCTTCATATGATTGAAATATACCTAATACCAATTCAAGGAGTGAAAATTATTTGGTAATTAAGCACCAAACTTGATTTGAAAGGTGTTCATACACCAAAAATCGCCTAAGAGACTATGACGATTTTACCCTCTGATTTGAATTGAGTTAGATCCAAGGGCTTCATATGATTTAAATATATATAATACCTATCCACGGACTCAATTTTTTTTGGTAATGATTCAATACAAATTGATTTAAAAGGTTTTCATACACCCCAAATCGCCTAAGAGACTATGACAATTTTACACTTTGATATGAAATAATTTTGATCCAAGGGTTTCATATGATTGAAATATATCTAATACCTATTGAAGGATTCAAAAGTATTTGGCAACTAACCACAAAATATGATTTGAAAGGTGTTTATACAACACAAATCACCTAAGAGACTATGACGGTTTTACCCTTTGATTTGAAATAAGTTTGATCTTAGGGCTTCATATGCTTTATACATATCTAATACCTATTCAAGGACTCAAAAATATTTGGTAATTATTCACAACAAAATAATTCGAAAGGTGTTCATACACCACAAATCACCTAAGAGACTACGACGATTTTACCCTTTGATTTGAAATAAGTTTAATCCAAGGGCTTCATAAGATTGAAATATACCTAATACCAATTCAAGGAGTGAAAAGAATTTGGTAATGAAGCACCAAAAATGATTTTAAAGGTGTTCATACACCAAAAATCGCCTAAGAGGCTATAACGGGTTTACCCTTTTATTTAAATTGAGTTTGATCCAAGGGCTTCAGATGCTTTAAATATATCTAATACCTATTCAAGGAGTCATATATTTGGTTATTATTCCCAACCAAAATAATTTGAAAGGTGTTCATACACCACAAATCACCTAAGAGACTATGACGGTTTTACCCTTTGATTTGAAATAAGTTTAATCCAAGGGCTTCATAAGATTGAAATATACCTAATACCAATTCCAGGAGTGAAAAGTATTTGGTAATTAAGCACCAAAAATGATTTTAAAGGTGTTCATACACCAAAAATCGCCTAAGAGGCTATAACGGGTTTACCCTTTTATTTAAATTGTGTTTGATCCAAGGGCTTCAGATGCTTTAAATATATCTAATACCTATTCAAGGAGTCATATATTTGGTTATTATTCCCAACCAAAATAATTTGAAAGGTGTTCATACACCACAAATCACCTAAGAGACTATGACGGTTTTACCCTTTGATTTGAAATATTTTGATCTAAGGGCTTCATATTCTTTATACATTTATAATACCTATTCAAGGACTCAAAAGTATTTGGTAATTATTCACAACAAAATAATAAGAAAGGTGTTCATACACCACAAATCGCCTAAGAGACTACGACGATTTTACCCTTTGATTTGAATTGAGTTTAATCCAAGGGCTTCATATGCTTTAAATAGATCTAGTACCTATTCAAGAATTCAAATTTTTTGGGTAATGATTCAATACAAAATGATTTAAAAGGTTTTCATACACCACAAGTCGCCTAAGAGACTATGACGGTTTTACCCTTTGATATGAAATAAGTTTTATCCAAGGGTTTCATATCATTGAAATATATCTAATACCTATTGAAGGAGTCAAAAGCATTTGGTAATTAACCACAAAGAATGATTTGAAAGGTGTTCATACACCTCACATCACTTAAGAGACTATGACGGTTTTACCCTTTGATTTGAATGGAGGTTGATCCGAGGACTTCATATGCTTCAAAAAGATCTAATACCTATTCAAGGAATCAAAAAATATTTGGTAATTATTCCCAACAAAATAATATGAAAGGTGTTCATACACCCCAAATCGCCTAAGAGACTAGGACGATTTTACCCTTTGATTTGAAATAAGTTTAATCCAAGGGTTTCATATGCTTTAAATAGATCTAGTACCTATTCAATAACTCAAATTTTTTGGGTAATGATTCAATACAAAATGATTTAAAACGTTTTCATACACCACAAGTCGCCTAAGAGACTATGACGGTTTTACCCTTTGATATGAAATAAGTTTGATCCTAGGGTTTCATATGATTGAAATATATCTAATATCTATTGAAGGAGTCAAAAGCATTTGGTAATTAACCACAAAGAATGATTTGAAAAGGTGTTCATACAGCACAAATCACCTAAGAGACTATGACGGTTTTACCCTTTGATTTGAAATAAGTTTGATCTTAGGGCTTCATATGCTTTATACATATCTAATACCTATTCTAGGACTCAAAAATATTTGGTAATTATTCACAACAAAATAATATGAAAGGTGTTCATACACTACAAATCACCTAAGTGACTTCGACGATTTTACCCTATGATTTGAAATAAGTTTAATCCAAGGGCTTCATAAGATTGAAATATACCTAATACCAATTCAAGGAGTGAAAAGTATTTGGTAATTAAGTACCAAAAATGATTTTAAAGGTGTTCATACACCAAAAATCGCCTAAGAGGCTATAACGGGTTTACCCTTTTATTTAAATTGAGTTTGATCCAAGGGCTTCAGATGCTTTAAATATATCTAATACCTATTCAAGGAGTCATATATTTGGTTATTATTCCCAACCAAAATAATTTGAAAGGTGTTCATACACCACAAATCACCTAAGATACTATGACGGTTTTACCCTTTGATTTGATATATTTTGATCTAAGGGCTTCATATTCTTTATACATTTATAATACCTATTCATGGACTCAAAAGTATTTGGTAATTATTCACAACAAAATAATAAGAAAGGTGTTCATACACCACAAATCGCCTAAGGGACTACGACGATTTTACCCTTTGATTTGAATTGAGTTTGATCCAAGGGCTTCATATGCTTTAAATAGATCTAGTACCTATTCAAGAATTCAAAATTTTTGGGTAATGATTCAATACAAAATGATTTAAAAGGTTTTCATACACCACAAGTCGCCTAAGAGACTATGACGGTTTTACCCTTTGATATGAAATAAGTTTCATCCAAGGGTTTCATATGATTGAAATATATCTAATACCTATTGAAGGAGTCAAAAGCATTTGGTAATTAACCACAAAGAATGATTTTAAAGGTGTTCATACACCACAAATCACCTAAGAGACTATGACGGTTTTACCCTTTGATTTGAAATAAGTTTGATCTTAGGGCTTCATATGCTTTATAAATATCTAATACCCTTTCAAGAAATCAAAAATATTTGGTAATTATTCCCAACAAAATAATATGAAAGGTGTTCATACACCCCAAATCGCCTAAGAGACTACGACGAGTTTACCCTTTGATTTGAAATAAGTTTAATCCAAGGGTTTCATATGATTGAAATATACCTAATACCAATTCAAGGAGTGAAAAGTATTTGGTAATTAAGCACCAAAAATGATTTTAAAGGTGTTCATACACCAAAAATCGCCTAAGAGGCTATAACGGTTTTACCCTTTGATTTGAATTGAGTTAGATCCAAGGACTTCATATGATTTAAATATATATAATATCTAATCAACGACTTAATTTTTTCTGGTAATTATTCAAGACAAAATGATTTAAAAGGTTTTCATACACCACAATTTGCCTAAGTGACTATGACGGTTTTACCCTTTGATATAAAATAAGTTTTATCCAATGGTTTCATATGATTGAAATATATCTAATACCTATTGAAGGAGTCAATAATATTTGGTAATTAAGCACAAAAAATGATTTGAAAGGTGTTCATACACCTAACATCACTTAAGAGACTATGACGGTTTACCCTTTGATTTGAATGGAGGTTGATCCAAGGACTTCATATGCTTTAAAAAGATCTAATACCTATTCAAGGAATCAAAAAAATTTTGGTAATTATTCCCAACAAAATGATTTGACAGGTGTTCATTCACCACAAATCTCCTAAGAGACTATGACGGTTTTCCTCTTTGATTTGAATTGAGTTTGAGCCAAGGGCGTCATTTGCTTTAAATAGATCTAATACCTAATCAAGAACTCAAATTTTTTGCGTAATGATTCAATACAAAATGATTTAAAAGGTTTTCATACAACACAAATCGCCTAGGAGACTATGACAGTTTACCCTTTGATATGAAATAAGTTTGATCCAAGGGTTTCATATGATTGAAAAATATTTAATACCTATTTACGGAGTCAAAGCATTTGGTAATTAACCACAAAGAAAGATTTGAAAGGTGTTCATACACCACAAATCACCTAAGAGACTATGACAATTTTACCCTTTGATTTGAAATAAGTTTATCTAAGGGCTTCATATGCATTATACATATCTAATACCTATTCAATGACTCAAAAATATTTGGTAATTAATCACAACAAAATAATATGAAAGGTGTTCATACACCCCAAATCGCCTAAGAGACTACGACGAGTTTACCCTTTGATTTGAAATAAGTTTAATCCAAGGGTTTCATATGATTGAAATATACCTAATACCAATTCAAGGAGTGAAAAGTATTTGGTAATTAAGCACCAAAAATGATTTTAAAGGTGTTCATACACCAAAAATCGCCTAAGAGGCAATGACGGTTTTACCCTTTGATTTGAATTGAGTAAGATCCAAGTGCTTCATATGATTTAAATATATCTGATATCGATTCAAGGACTCAAAATTTTTTGGTAATTATTTAAAAAAAAATGATTTGAAAGGTTTTCATACACCACAAATCGTCTAAGTGACTATGACGGTTTTACCCTTTGATATGAAATAAGTTTGATCCAAGGGTTTGATATGATTGAAATATGTCTAATACCTACTAAAGGAGTCAATAGTATTTGGTAATTAAGCACAAAAAATGATTTGAAAGGTGTTCATACACCTCAAATCCCCTAAGAGACTATGACGGTTTTACCCTTTGATTTGAAATAAGTTTGATCTTAGGGCTTCATTTGCTTTATACATATCTATTACCTATTCAAGGACTCAAAAATATTTGGTAATTATTCACAACAAAATAATTTGAAAGGTGTTCATACACCACAAATCACCTAAGAGACTACGACGATTTTACCCTTTGATTTGAAATAAGTTTAATCCAAGGGCTTCATAAGATTGAAATATACCTAATGCCAATTCAAGGAGTGAAAAGTATTTGGTAATTAAGCACCAAAAATGATTTTAAAGGTGTTCATACACCAAAAATCGCATAAGAGGCAATGACGGTTTTACCCTTTGATTTGAATTGAGTAAGATCCAAGTGCTTCATATGATTTAAATATATCTGATATCTATTCAAGGACTCAAATTTTTTTGGTACTTATTTAAGACAAAATGATTTGAAAGGTTTTCATACACCACAAATCGTCTAAGTGACTATGACGGTTTTACCCTTTGATATGAAATAAGTTTGATCCAAGGGTTTCATATGATTGAAATATGTCTAATACCTACTAAAGGAGTCAATAGTATTTGGTAATTAAGCACAAAAAATGATTTGAAAGGTGTTCATACACCTCAAATACCCTAAGAGACTATGACGGTTTTACCCTATGATTTGAAATAAGTTTGATCTTAGGGCTTCATTTGCTTTATACATATCTAATACCTATTCAAGGACTCAAAAATATTTGGTAATTATTCACAACAAAATAATTTGAAAGGTGGTCATACACCACAAATCACCTAAGAGACTACGACGATTTTACCCTTTGATTTGAAATAAGTTTAATCCAAGGGCTTCATAAGATTGAAATGTACCTAATGCCAATTCAAGGAGTGAAAAGTATTTGGTAATTAAGCACCAAAAATGATTTTAAAGGTGTTCATACACCAAAAATCGCCTAAGAGGCTATAACGGTTTTACCCTTTGATTTGAATTGAGTTAGATCCAAGGACTTCATATGATTTAAATATATATAATATCTAATCAACGACTTAATTTTTTCTGGTAATTATTCAAGACAAAATGATTTGAAAGGTTTTCATACACCACAATTTGCCTAAGTGACTATGACGGTTTTACCCTTTGATATAAAATAAGTTTTATCCAATGGTTTCATATGATTGAAATATATCTAATACCTATTGAAGGAGTCAATAATATTTGGTAATTAAGCACAAAAAATGATTTGAAAGGTGTTCATACACCTAACATCACTTAAGAGACTATGACGGTTTACCCTTTGATTTGAATGGAGGTTGATCCAAGGACTTCATATGCTTTAAAAAGATCTAATACCTATTCAAGGAATCAAAAAAAATTTGGTAATTATTCCCAACAAAATGATTTGACAGGTGTTCATTCACCACAAATCTCCTAAGAGACTATGACGGTTTTCCTCTTTGATTTGAATTGAGTTTGAGCCAAGGGCGTCATTTGCTTTAAATAGATCTAATACCTAATCAAGAACTCAAATTTTTTGCGTAATGATTCAATACAAAATGATTTAAAAGGTTTTCATACAACACAAATCGCCTAGGAGACTATGACAGTTTACCCTTTGATATGAAATAAGTTTGATCCAAGGGTTTCATATGATTGAAAAATATTTAATACCTATTTACGGAGTCAAAGCATTTGGTAATTAACCACAAAGAAAGATTTGAAAGGTGTTCATACACCACAAATCACCTAAGAGACTATGACAATTTTACCCTTTGATTTGAAATAAGTTTATCTAAGGGCTTCATATGCATTATACATATCTAATACCTATTCAATGACTCAAAAATATTTGGTAATTAATCACAACAAAATAATATGAAAGGTGTTCATACACCCCAAATCGCCTAAGAGACTACGACGAGTTTACCCTTTGATTTGAAATAATTTTAATCCAAGGGTTTCATATGATTGAAATATACCTAATACCAATTCAAGGAGTGAAAAGTATTTGGTAATTAAGCACCAAAAATGATTTTAAAGGTGTTCATACACCAAAAATCGCCTAAGAGGCAATGACGGTTTTACCCTTTGATTTGAATTGAGTAAGATCCAAGTGCTTCATATGATTTAAATATATCTGATATCGATTCAAGGACTCAAAATTTTTTGGTAATTATTTAAAAAAAATGATTTGAAAGGTTTTCATACACCACAAATCGTCTAAGTGACTATGACGGTTTTACCCTTTGATATGAAATAAGTTTGATCCAAGGGTTTGATATGATTGAAATATGTCTAATACCTACTAAAGGAGTCAATAGTATTTGGTAATTAAGCACAAAAAATGATTTGAAAGGTGTTCATACACCTCAAATCCCCTAAGAGACTATGACGGTTTTACCCTTTGATTTGAAATAAGTTTGATCTTAGGGCTTCATTTGCTTTATACATATCTATTACCTATTCAAGGACTCAAAAATATTTGGTAATTATTCACAACAAAATAATTTGAAAGGTGTTCATACACCACAAATCACCTAAGAGACTACGACGATTTTACCCTTTGATTTGAAATAAGTTTAATCCAAGGGCTTCATAAGATTGAAATATACCTAATGCCAATTCAAGGAGTGAAAAGTATTTGGTAATTAAGCACCAAAAATGATTTTAAAGGTGTTCATACACCAAAAATCGCATAAGAGGCAATGACGGTTTTACCCTTTGATTTGAATTGAGTAAGATCCAAGTGCTTCATATGATTTAAATATATCTGATATCTATTCAAGGACTCAAATTTTTTTGGTACTTATTTAAGACAAAATGATTTGAAAGGTTTTCATACACCACAAATCGTCTAAGTGACTATGACGGTTTTACCCTTTGATATGAAATAAGTTTGATCCAAGGGTTTCATATGATTGAAATATGTCTAATACCTACTAAAGGAGTCAATAGTATTTGGTAATTAAGCACAAAAAATGATTTAAAAGGTGTTCATACACCTCAAATACCCTAAGAGACTATGACGGTTTTACCCTATGATTTGAAATAAGTTTGATCTTAGGGCTTCATTTGCTTTATACATATCTAATACCTATTCAAGGACTCAAAAATATTTGGTAATTATTCACAAAAAAATAATTTGAAAGGTGGTCATACACCACAAATCACCTAAGAGACTACGACGATTTTACCCTTTGATTTGAAATAAGTTTAATCCAAGGGCTTCATAAGATTGAAATGTACCTAATGCCAATTCAAGGAGTGAAAAGTATTTGGTAATTAAGCACCAAAAATGATTTTAAAGGTGTTCATAGACCAAAAATCGCCTAAGAGGCTATAACGGTTTTACCCTTTGATTTGAATTGAGTTAGATCCAAGGACTTCATATGATTTAAATATATATAATATCTAATCAACGACTTAATTTTTTCTGGTAATTATTCAAGACAAAATGATTTGAAAGGTTTTCATACACCACAATTTGCCTAAGTGACTATGACGGTTTTACCCTTTGATATAAAATAAGTTTTATCCAATGGTTTCATATGATTGAAATATATCTAATACCTATTGAAGGAGTCAATAATATTTGGTAATTAAGCACAAAAAATGATTTGAAAGGTGTTCATACACCACAAATCGTCTAAGTGACTATGACGGTTTTACCCTTTGATATGAAATAAGTTTGATCCAAGGGTTTGATATGATTGAAATATGTCTAATACCTACTAAAGGAGTCAATAGTATTTGGTAATTAAGCACAAAAAATGATTTGAAAGGTGTTCATACACCTCAAATCCCCTAAGAGACTATGACGGTTTTACCCTTTGATTTGAAATAAGTTTGATCTTAGGGCTTCATTTGCTTTATACATATCTATTACCTATTCAAGGACTCAAAAATATTTGGTAATTATTCACAACAAAATAATTTGAAAGGTGTTCATACACCACAAATCACCTAAGAGACTACGACGATTTTACCCTTTGATTTGAAATAAGTTTAATCCAAGGGCTTCATAAGATTGAAATATACCTAATGCCAATTCAAGGAGTGAAAAGTATTTGGTAATTAAGCACCAAAAATGATTTTAAAGGTGTTCATACACCAAAAATCGCATAAGAGGCAATGACGGTTTTACCCTTTGATTTGAATTGAGTAAGATCCAAGTGCTTCATATGATTTAAATATATCTGATATCTATTCAAGGACTCAAATTTTTTTGGTACTTATTTAAGACAAAATGATTTGAAAGGTTTTCATACACCACAAATCGTCTAAGTGACTATGACGGTTTTACCCTTTGATATGAAATAAGTTTGATCCAAGGGTTTCATATGATTGAAATATGTCTAATACCTACTAAAGGAGTCAATAGTATTTGGTAATTAAGCACAAAAAATGATTTGAAAGGTGTTCATACACCTCAAATACCCTAAGAGACTATGACGGTTTTACCCTATGATTTGAAATAAGTTTGATCTTAGGGCTTCATTTGCTTTATACATATCTAATACCTATTCAAGGACTCAAAAATATTTGGTAATTATTCACAACAAAATAATTTGAAAGGTGGTCATACACCACAAATCACCTAAGAGACTACGACGATTTTACCCTTTGATTTGAAATAAGTTTAATCCAAGGGCTTCATAAGATTGAAATGTACCTAATGCCAATTCAAGGAGTGAAAAGTATTTGGTAATTAAGCACCAAAAATGATTTTAAAGGTGTTCATACACCAAAAATCGCCTAAGAGGCTATAACGGTTTTACCCTTTGATTTGAATTGAGTTAGATCCAAGGGCTTCATATGATTTAAATATATATAAGATCTATTCAACGACTCAATTTTTTCTGGTAATTATTCAAGACAAAATGATTTGAAAGGTTTTCATACACCACAAATTGCCTAAGTGACTATGACGGTTTTACCCTTTGATATAAAATAAGTTTGATCCAATGGTTTCATATGCTATAAACATATCTAATACCTATTCAAGGAATTAAAAATATTTGGTAATTATTCACAACTAAATAATATGAAAGGTCTTCATCCACCACATATCGCCTAGGACACTATGACGGTTTTACCCTTTATTTGAAATAAGTTTAATCCAAGGTCTTCATATGATTGAAATATACCTAATACCAATTCAAGGAGTGAAAAGTATTTGGTAATTAAGCACCAAAAATGATTTGAAAGTTGTTCATACACCAAAAATCGCCTAAGAGACTATGACGGTTTTACCCTTTGATTTAAATTGAGTTAGATCCAAGGGCTTCATATGATTTAAATATATCTTATATCTATTCAAGAACTCAAAAATATTTGGAAATTATTCACAACAAAATAATATGAAAGGTGTTCATACACCACAAATCTCCTCAGAGACGATGACAGTTTTACACTTTGATTTGAAATAAGTTGAATCCAACGGCTTCTTATGATTGAAATATACCTAATACCAATGCAAGGAGTGAAAAGTATTTGGAAATTAAGCACCAAAAATGATTTGAAAGGTTTTGATACACCAAAAATCGCCTAAGAGACTATGACGGTTTTACCCTTTGATTTGAATTGAGTTAGATCTAAGGGCTTCATATGATTTAAATATATCTAATATCTATTTAAGGACTCAATTTTTTTTGGTAATTATTCAATACAAAATGATTTAAAAGGATTTCATACACCCCAAATATCCTAAGAGACTACGACGGTTTTACCCTTCAATATGAAATAAGGTTGATCCAAGGGTTTCATATGATTGAAATATATCTAATACCTATTGAAGGAGTCAATAATATTTTTTAATTAAGCACAAAAAATGATTTGAAAGGTGTTCATACACCTCACATCACTTAAGAGACTATGACGGTTTTACCCTTTGATTTGAATGGAGGTTGATCCAAGGACTTCATATGCTTCAAAAAGATCTAATACCTATTCAAGGAATCAAAAAATATTTGGTAATTATTCCCAACAAAATAATATGAAAGGTGTTCATACACCCCAAATCGCCTAAGAGACTAGGACGATTTTACCCTTTGATTTGAAATAAGTTTAATCCAAGGGTTTCATATGCTTTAAATAGATCTAGCACCTATTCAATAACTCAAATTTTTTGGGTAATGATTCAATACAAAATGATTTAAAAGGTCTTCATACCCCACAAATCACCTAGGAGACTATGACAGTTTTACCTTTTGATATGAAATAATTTTGATCCAAGGGTTTCATATGATTGAAATATATCTAATACCTATTTACAGAGTCAAAGCATTTGGTAATTAACCATAAAGAAAGATTTGAATGGTGTTCATACACCACAATTTTATCCTTTGATTTGAAATAAGTTTATCTAAGGGCTTCATATGATTTATACATATATAATACCTATTCAAGGACTCAAAAATATTTGGTAATTATTCACAACAAAATAATATGAAAGGTGTTCATACACCACAAATCGCTTAAGAGACTACGACGATTTTACCCTTTAATTTGAAATAAGTTTAATCCAAGGGCTTCATATGATTGAAATATACCTAATACCAATTCAAGGAGTGAAAACTATTTGGTAATTAAGCACCAAAAATGATTTTAAAGGTGTTCATACACCAAAAATTGCCTAAGAGGCTATGACGGTTTTACCCTTTGATTTGAATTGAGTAAGATCCAAGTGCTTCATATGATTTAAATATATCTAATATCTATTCAAGGACTCAATTTTTTTTGGTAATTATTAAAGACAATATGATTTGAAAGGTTTCATACACTACTAATCGTCTAAGTGACTATGACGGTTTTACCCTTTGATATGAAATAAGTTTGATAAAAGGGTTTCATATGATTGAAATATATCTAATACCTACTGAAGGAGTCAATAATATTTGGTAATTAAGCACAAAAAATGATTTGAAAGGTGTTCATACACCTCAAATCCCCTAAGAGACTATGACAGTTTTACGCTTTAATTTGAATTGAGGTTGATCCAAGGACTTCATATGCTTTAAAAAGATCTAATACCTATTCAAGGAATCAAAGAATATTTGGTAATTATTCCCAAAAAAATGATTTGAAAGGTGTTCATTCACCGCAAATCGCCTAAGAGACTATGACGGTTTTGCCCTTTGATTTGAATTGAGTTTGATCCAAGGGCTTCATATGCTTTAACTAGATCTAGTACCTATTGAAGTACTCAAAATATTTGGTAATTATTCACAACAAAATGATTTGAAAGGTGTTCATACACCACAAATCGCCTAAGAGACGATGACGGTTTTACACTTTGATTTGAAATAAGTTTAATACAAGGGCTTCATATGATTGAAATATACCTTATACCAATTCAAGGAGTGAAAATTATTTGGTAATTAAGCACCATAAATGATTTGAAAGGTGTTCAGACACCAAAAATCGCCTAAAAGACTACGACGATTTTACCCTTTGATTTGAATTGAGTTATATCCAAGGCTTCATATGATTTAAATATATATAATATCTATTCAAGGACTCAATTTTTTTTGGTACTTATTCAATACAAATTGATTTAAAAGGTTTTCATACACCCCAAATCGCCTAAGAGACTATGACAGTTTTTCCCTTTGATATGAAATAAGTTTGATCCAAGGGTTTCATATGATTGAAATATATCTAATACCTATTGAAGGAGTCCAAAGTATTTGGTAACTAACCACAAAAAATGATTTAAAAGGTGTTCATACAACACAAATCCCCTAAGAGACAATGACGGTTTTACCCTTTGATTTGAATTGGGGTTGATTTAAGGAATTCATATGCTTTCAATATACTTAATACTGATTCAAGGACTCAAAAAATATTTGGTAATTATTCCCAACAAAATGATTTGAAAGGTGTTCATTCACCACAAATCGCCTAAGTGACTATGACGGGTTTACCCTTTTATTTAAATTGAGTTTCATCCAAGGGCTTCAGATGCTTTAAATATATCTAATACCTATTCAAGGAGTCATATATTTGGTTATTATTCCCAACCAAAATAATTTGAAAGGTGTTCATACACCACAAATCATCTAAGAGACTATGACTATTTTACCCATTGATTTGAAATATTTTGATCTAAGGGCTTAATATTCTTTATACATTTATAATACCTATTCAAGGACTCAAAATTATTTGGTAATTATTCACAACAAAATAATAAGAAAGGTGTTCATACACCACAAATCGCCTAAGAGACTACGACGATTTTACCGTTTGATTTGAATTGAGTTTGATCCAAGGGCTTCATATGCTTTAAATAGAGCTAGTACCTATTCAAGAATTCAAATTTTTTGGGTAATGATTCAATACAAAATGATTTAAAACGTTTTCATACACCACAAGTCGCCTAAGAGACTATGACGGTTTTACCCTTTGATATGAAATAAGTTTGATCCTAGGGTTTCATATAATTGAAATATATCTAATATCTATTGAAGGAGTCAAAAGCATTTGGTAATTAACCACAAAGAATGATTTGAAAAGGTGTTCATACACCACAAATCACCTAAGAGACTATGATGGTTTTACCCTTTGATTTGAAATAAGTTTGATCTTAGGGCTTCATATGCTTTATACATATCTAATACCTATTCTAGGCATCAAAAATATTTGGTAATTATTCACAACAAAATAATATGAAAGGTGTTCATACACTAAAAATCACCTAAGAGACTTCGACGATTTTACCCTTTGATTTGAAATAAGTTTAATCCAAGGGCTTCATAAGATTGAAATATACCTAATACCAATTCAAGGAGTGAAAAGTATTTGGTAATTAAGCACCAAAAATGATTTTAAAGGTGTTCATACACCAAAAATCGCCTAAGAGGCTATAACGGGTTTAACCTTTTATTTAAATTGAGTTTGATCCAAGGGCTTCAGATGCTTTAAATATATCTAATACCTATTCAAGGAGTCATATATTTGGTTATTATTCCCAACCAAAATAATTTGAAAGGTGTTCATAGACCACAAATCACCTAAGAGACTACGACGGTTTTACCCTTTGATTTGAAATATTTTGATCTAAGGGCTTCATATTCTTTATACATTTATAATACCTATTCAAGGACTCAAAAGTATTTGGTAATTATTCACAACAAAATAATAAGAAAGGTGTTCATACACCACAAATCGCCTAAGAGACTACGACGATTTTACCCTTTGATTTGAATTGAGTTTGATCCAAGGGCTTCATATGCTTTAAATAGATCTAGTACCTATTACAAGAATTCAAATTTTTTGGGTAATGATTCAATACAAAATGATTTAAAAGGTTTTCATACACCACAAGTCGCCTAAGAGACAATGACGGTTTTACCCTTTGATATGAAATAAGTTTCATCCAAGGGTTTCATATGATTGAAATATATCTAATACCTATTGAAGGAGTCAAAAGCATTTGGTAATTAACCACAAAGAATGATTTGAAAGGTGTTCATACACCAAAAATCACCTAAGAGACTATGACGGTTTTACCCTTTGATTTGAAATAAGTTTGATCTTAGGGCTTCATATGCTTTATACATATCTAATACCCATTCAGGAAATCAAAAATATTTGGTAATTATTCCCAACAAAATAATATGAAAGGTGTTCATACACCCCAAATCGCCTAAGAGACTACGACGAGTTTACCCTTTGATTTGAAATAAGTTTAATCCAAGGGTTTCATATGATTGAAATATACCTAATACCAATTCAAGGAGTGAAAAGTATTTGGTAATTAAGCACCAAAAATGATTTTAAAGGTGTTCATACACCAAAAATCGCCTAAGAGGCTATAACGGTTTTACCCTTTGATTTGAATTGAGTTAGATCCAAGGACTTCATATGATTTAAATATATATAATATCAAATCAACGACTCAATTTTTTCTGGTAATTATTCAAGACAAAATGATTTGAAAGGTTTTCATACACCACAATTTGCCTAAGTGACTATGACGGTTTTACCCTTTGATATAAAATAAGTTTGATCCAATGGTTTCATATGATTGAAATATATCTAATACCTATTGAAGGAGTCAATAATATTTGGTAATTAAGCACAAAAAATGATTTGAAAGGTGTTCATACACCTAACATCACTTAAGAGACTATGACAGTTTTACCCTTTGATTTGAATGGAGGTTGATCCAAGGACTTCATATGCTTTAAAAAGATCTAATACGTATTCAAGGAATCAAAAAATATTTGGTAATTATTCCCAACAAAATGATTTGACAAGTGTTCATTCACCACAAATCGCCTAAGAGACTATGACGGTTTTTGTCTTTGATTTGAATTGAGTTTGAGCCAAGGGCGTCATATGCTTTAAATAGATCTAATACCTAATCAAGAAGTCAAATTTTTTGCGTAATGATTTAATACAAAATGATTTAAAAGGTTTTCATACAACACAAATCGCCTAGGAGACTATGACAGTTTACCCTTTGATATGAAATAAGTTTGATCCAAGGGTTTCATATGATTGAAAAATATTTAATACCTATTTACGGAGTCAAAGCATTTGGTAATTAACCACAAAGAAAGATTTGAAAGGTGTTCATACACCACAAATCACCTAAGAGACTATGACAGTTTTACCCTTTGATTTGAAATAAGTTTATCTAAGGGCTTCATATGCTTTATACATATCAAATACCTATTCAAGGACTCAAAAATATTTGGTAATTATTCACAACAAAATAATATGAAAGGTGTTCATACACCACAAATCGCCTAAGAGACTACGAAGATTTTACCCTTTGATTTGAAATAAGTTTAATCCAAGGGCTTCATAAGATTGAAATATACCTAATGCCAATTCAAGGAGTGAAAAGTATTTGGTAATTAAGCACCAAAAATGATTTTAAAGGTGTTCATACACCAAAAATCGCATAAGAGGCAATGACGGTTTTACCCTTTGATTTGAATTGAGTAAGATCCAAGTGCTTCATATGATTTAAATATATCTGATATCTATTCAAGGACTCAAATTTTTTTGGTAATTATTTAAGACAAAATGATTTGAAAGGTTTTCATACACCACAAATCGTCTAAGTGACTATGACGGTTTTACCCTTTGATATGAAATAAGTTTGATCCAAGGGTTTGATATGGTTGAAATATGTCTAATACCTACTAAAGGAGTCAATAGTATTTGGTAATTAAGCACAAAAAATGATTTGAAAGGTGTTCATATACCTCAAATCCCCTAAGAGACTATGACGGTTTTACCCTATGATTTGAAATAAGTTTGATCTTAGGGCTTCATTTGCTTTATACATATCTAATACCTATTCAAGGACTCAAAAATATTTGGTAATTATTCACAACAAAATAATTTGAAAGGTGTTCATACACCACAAATCACCTAAGAGACTACGACGATTTTACCCTTTGATTTGAAATAAGTTTAATCCAAGGGCTTCATAAGATTGAAATATACCTAATGGCAATTCAAGGAGTGAAAAGTATTTGGTAATTAAGCACCAAAAATGATTTTAAAGGTGTTCATACACCAAAAATCGCCTAAGAGGCTATAACGGTTTTACCCTTTGATTTGAATTGAGTTAGATCAAAGGGCTTCATATGATTTAAATATATATAATATCTATTCAACGACTCAATTTTTTCTGGTAATTATTTAAGACAAAATGATTTGAAAGGTTTTCATACACCACAAATTGCCTAAGTGACTATGACGGTTTTACCGTTTGATATAAAATAAGTTTGATCCAATGGTTTCATATGATTGAAATATATCTAATACCTATTGAAGGAGTCAATAATATTTGGTAATTAAGCACAAAAAATGATTTGAAAGGTGGTCATACACCTCACATCACTTAAGAGACTATGACAGTTTTACCCTTTGATTTGAATGGAGGTTGATCCAAGGACTTCATATGCTTTAAAAAGATATAATGCCTATTCAAGGAATCAAAAAATATTTGGTAATTATTCCCAACAAAATGATTTGAAAGGTGTTCATTCACCGCAAATCGCCTAAGAGACTATGACGGTTTTACCCTTTAATTTGGTTTGAGTTTGATAGAAGGGCTTCATATGCTATAAACATATCTAATACCTATTCAAGGAATTAAAAATATTTGGTAATTATTCACAACTAAATAATATGAAAGGTCTTCATCCACCACATATCGCCTAGGACACTATGACGGTTTTACCCTTTATTTGAAATAAGTTTAATCCAAGGTCTTCATATGATTGAAATATACCTAATACCAATTCAAGGAGTGAAAAGTATTTGGTAATTAAGCACCAAAAATGATTTGAAAGTTGTTCATACACCAAAAATCGCCTAAGAGACTATGACGGTTTTACCCTGTGATTTGAATTGAGTTAGATCCAAGGGCTTTATATGATTTAAATATATCTTATATCTATTCAAGAACTCAAAGATATTTGGAAATTATTCACAACAAAATAATATGAAAGGTGTTCATACACCACAAATCTCCTCAGAGACGATGACAGTTTTACACTTTGATTTGAAATAAGTTTAATCCAAGGGCTTTATATGATTGAAATATACCTAATACCAATTCAACGAGGGAAAAGTATTTGGGAATTAAGCACCAAAAATGATTTGAAATTAAGAGATTATGACGGTTTTACCCTTTGATTTGAATTGAGTTAGATCTAAGGGCTTCATATGATTTAAATATATCTAATATCTATTCAAGGACTCAAATTTTTTTGGTAATTATTCAATACAAAATGATTTAAAAGGATTTCATACACCCCAAACATCCTAAGAGACTACGACTGTTTTACCCTTCAATATGAAATAAGGTTGATCCAAGGGTTTCATATGATTGAAATATATCTAATACCTATTGAAGGAGTCAAAAGTCTTTGGTAATTAACGACAAAAAATGATTTAAAAGGTGCTCATACACCAGAAATCCCCTAAGAGACTATGACGGTTTTACCCTTTGATTTGAATTGAGGTTGATTTAAGGACTTCATATGCTTTAAATAGACTTAATACCTATTCAAGGACTCAAAAAATATTTGGTAATTATTCCCAACAAATGATTTGAAAGGTGTTCATTCACCGTAAATCGCCTAAGAGACTATGACGGTTTTGCCCTTTAATTTGAATTGAGTTTGATCCAAGGGCTTCATATGCTTTAAATAGATCTAGTACCTATTCAATAACTCAAATTTTTTGGGTAATGATTCAATACAAAATGATTTAAAAGGTTTTCATACCCCATAAATCACCTAGGAGACTATGACAGTTTTACACTTTGATATGAAATAATTTTGATCCAAGGGTTTCATAGGATTGAAATATATCTAATACCTATTTACGGAGTCAAAGCATTTGGTAATTAACCATAAAGACAGATTTGAAAGGTGTTCATACACCACAAGTTTATCCTTTGATTTGAAATAAGTTTATCTAAGGGCTTCATATGCTTTATACATATATAATACCTATTCAAGGACTCAAAAATATTTGGTAATTAATCACAACAAAATAATATGAAAGGTGTTCATACACCACAAATCGCCTAAGAGACTACGACGATTTTACCCTTTGATTTGAAGTAAGTTTAATCGAAGGGCTTCATATGATTGAAATATACCTAATACCAATTCAAGGAGTGAAAACTATTTGGTAATTACGCACCAAAAATGATTTTAAAGGTGTTCATACACCAAAAATCGCCTAAGAGGCTATGACGGTTTTACCCTTTGATTTGAATTGAGTAAGATCCAAGTGCTTCATATGATTTAAATATATCTAATATCTATTCAAGGACTCAATTTTTTTTGGTAATTATTAAAGACAAAATGATTTGAAAGGTTTCATACACCACTAATCGTCTAAGTGACTATGACGGTTTTACCCTTTGATATGAAATAAGTTTGATAAAAGGGTTTCATATGATTGAAATATATCTAATACCTACTGAAGGAGTCAATAATATTTGGTAATTAAGCACAAAAAATGATTTGAAAGGTGTTCATACACCTCAAATCCCCTAAGAGACTATGACGATTTTACCCTTTAATTTGAATTGAGGTTGATCCAAGGACTTCATATGCTTTAAAAAGATCTAATACCTATTCAAGGAATCAAACAATATTTGGTAATTATTCCCAAAAAAATGATTTGAAAGGTGTTCATTCACCTCAAATCGCCTAAGAGACTATGACGGTTTTGCCCTTTGATTTGAATTGAGTTTGATCCAAGGGCTTCATATGCTTTAACTAGATCTAGTACCTATTGAAGTACTCAAAATATTTGGTAATTATTCACAACAAAATGATTTGAAAGGTGTTCATACACCACAAATCGCCTAAGAGACGATGGCGGTTTTACACTTTGATTTGAAATAAGTTTAATACAAGGGCTTCATATGATTGAAACATACCTTATACCAATTCAAAGAGTGAAAATTATTTGGTAATTAAGCACCATAAATGATTTGAAAGGTGTTCAGACACCAAAAATCGCCTAAAAGACTACGACGATTTTACCCTTTGATTTGAATTGAGTTATATCCAAGGCTTCATATGATTTAAATATATATAATATCTATTCAAGGACTCAATTTTTTTGGTACTTATTCAAAACAAATTGATTTAAAAGGTTTTCATACACCCCAAATCGCCTAAGAGACTATGACAGTTTTACCCTTTGATATGAAATAAGTTTGATCCAAGGGTTTCATATGATTGAAATATATCTAATACCTATTGAAGGAGTCCAAAGTATTTGGTAACTAACCACAAAAAATGATTTAAAAGGTGTTCATACAACACAAATCCCCTAAGAGACAATGACGGTTTTACCCTTTGATTTGAATTGAGGTTGATTTAAGGACTTCATATGCTTTAAATAGACTTAATACTGATTCAAGGACTCAAAAAATATTTGGTAATTATTCCCAACAAAATGATTTGAAAGGTGTTCATTCACCACAAATCGCCTAAGTGACTATGACGGGTTTACCCTTTTATTTAAATTGAGTTTCATCCAAGGGCTTCAGATGCTTTAAATATATCTAATACCTATTCAAGGAGTCATATATTTGGTTATTATTCCCAACGAAAATAATTTGAAAGGTGTTCATACACCACAAATCACCTTAGAGACTACGACGATTTTACCCTTTGATTTGAAATAAGTTTCATCCAAGGGCTTCATATGATTGAAATATACCTAATACCAATTCAAGGAGTGAAAACTATTTGGTAATTAAGCACCAAAAATGATTTTAAAGGTGTTCATACACAAAAAAATAGCCTAAGAGGCTATGACGGTTTTACCCTTTGATTTGAATTGAGTAAGATCCAAGTGCTTCATATGATTTAAATATATCTAATATCTATTCAAGGACTCAATTTTTTTTGGTAATTACTAAAGACAAAAAGATTTGAAAGGTTTCATACACCACTAATCGTCTAAGTGACTATGACGGTTTTACCCTTTGATATGATATAAGTTTGATAAAAGGGTTTCATATGATTGAAATATATCTAATACCTACTGAAGGAGTCAATAATATTTGGTAATTAAGCACAAAAAATGGTTTGAAAGGTGTTCATACACCTCAAATCCCCTAAGAGACTATGACAGTTTTACCCTATAATTTGAATTGAGGTTGATCCAAGGACTTCATATGCTTTAAAAAGATCTAATACCTATTCAAGGATTCAAAAAATATTTGGTAATTATTCCCAAAAAAAATGATTTGAAAGGTGTTCATTCACCGCAAATCGCCTAAGAGACTATGACGGTTTTGCCCTTTGATTTGAATTGAGTTTGATCCAAGGGCTTCATATGCTTTAACTAGATCTAGTACCTATTGAAGTACTCAAAATATTTTGTAATTATTCATAACAAAATGATTTGAAAGGTGTTCATACACCACAAATCGCCTAAGAGACGATGACGGTTTTACACTTTGATTTGAAATAAGTTTAATACAAGGGCTTCATATGATTGAAATATACCTTATACCAATTCAAGGAGTGAAAATTATTTGGTAATTAAGCACGATAAATGATTTGAAAGGTGTTCAGACACCAAAAATCGCCTAAAAGACTACGACGAGTTTACCCTTTGATTTGAATTGAGTTAGATCCAAGGCTTCATATGATTTAAATATATATAATATCTATTCAAGGACTCAATTTTTTTTGGTACTTATTCAATACAAATTGATTTAAAAGGTTTTCATACACCCCAAATCGCCTAAGAGACTATGACAGTTTTACCCTTTGATATGAAATAAGTTTGATCCAAGGGTTTCATATGATTGAAATATATCTAATACCTATTGAAGGAGTCAAAAGTATTTGGTAACTAACCACAAAAAATGATTTGAAAGGTGTTCATACAACACAAATCCCCTAAGAGACAATGACGGTTTTACCCTTTGATTTGAATTGAGGTTGATTTAAGGACTTCATATGCTTTAAATAGACTTAATACTAATTCAAGGACTCAAAAAATATTTGGTAATTATTCCCAACAAAATGATTTGAAAGGTGTTCATTCACCACAAATCGCCTAAGTGACTATGACGGGTTTACCCTTTTATTTAAATTGAGTTTCATCCAAGGGCTTCAGATGCTTTAAATATATCTAATACCTATTCAAGGAGTCATATATTTGGTTATTATTCCCAACCAAAATAATTTGAAAGGTGTTCATACACCACAAATCACCTAAAAGACTATGACTATTTTACCCTTTGATTTGAAATATTTTGATCTAAGGGCTTAATATTCTTTATACATTTATAATACCTATTCAAGGACTCAAAAGTATTTGGTAATTATTCACAACAAAATAATAAGAAAGGTGTTCATACACCACAAATCGCCTTAGAGACTACGACGATTTTACCGTTTGATTTGAATTGAGTTTGATCCAAGGGCTTCATATGCTTTAAATAGATCTAGTACCTATTCAAGAATTCAAATTTTTTGGGTAATGATTCAATACAAAATGATTTAAAACGTTTTCATACACCACAAGTCGCCTAAGAGACTATGACGGTTTTACCCTTTGATATGAAATAAGTTTGATCCAAGGGTTTCATATGATTCAAATATATCTAATACCTATTGAAGGAGTCAAAATCATTTGGTAATTAACCACAAAGAATGATTTGAAAGGTGTTGATACACCACAAATCACCTAAGAGACTATGACGGTTTTACCCTTTGATTTGAAATAAGTTTGATCTTAGGGCTTCATATGCTTTATACATATCTAATACCTATTCAAGGACTCAAAAATATTTGGTAATTATTCACAACAAAATAATTTAAAAGGTGTTCATACACCACAAATCACCTAAGAGACTACGACGATTTTACCCTTTGATTTGAAATAAGTTAAATCCAAGGGCTTCATAAGATTGAAATATACCTAATACCAATTCAAGGAATGAAAAGTATTTGGTAATTAAGCACCAAAAATGATTTTAAAGGTGTTCATACACCAAAAATCGCCTAAGAGGCTATAAAAGTTTTACCCTTTGATTTGAAATAAGTTAGATCCAAGGGCTTCATATGATTTAAATATATATAATATCTATTCAAGGACTCAATTTTTTTTGGTAATTATTCAAGACAAAATGATTTGAAAGGTTTTCATACACCACAAATTGCCTAAGTGACTATGACGGTTTTACCCTTTGATATAAAATAAGTTTGATCAAATGGTTTAATATGATTGAAATATATATAATACCAATTGAAGGAGTCAATAATATTTGGTAATTAAGCACAAAAAATGATTTGAAAGGTGTTCATACACCGCACAACACTTAAGAGACTATGACAGTTTTACCCTTTGATTTGAATGGAGGTTGATCCCAGGACTTCATATGCTTTAAGAAGATCTAATACCTATTCAAGGAATCACAAAATATTTGGTAATTATTCCCAAGAAAATGATTTAAAAGGTGTTCATTCACCGCAAATCGCCTAAGAGACTATGATGGTTTTGCCCTTTGATTTGAATTGAGTTTGATCCAAGGGCGTCATATGCTTTAAATAGATCTAATTATTCCCAACAAAATGATGTGATAGGTGTTCATTAACCAAAAATCGCCTAAGAGACTATGATGGGTCTACCCTTTTATTTAAATTGAGTTTGATCCAAGAGCTTCATATGCTTTAAATATATCTAATACCTATTCAAGGAGTCATATATTTGGTTATTATTCCAAACAAAAATAATTTGTAAGGTGTTCATACACCACAAATCTTCTAAGAGACTATGACGGTTTTACCCTTTGATTTGAAATAAGTTTGATCTACGGGCTTCATATGCTTTATACATATCTAATACCTATTCAAGGACTCAAAAATATTTGGTAGTTATTCACAACAAAATAATATGAAAGGTGTTCATACACCACAAATCGCCTAAGAGACTACAACGATTTTACCCTTTGATTTAAAATAAGTTTAATCCAAGGGCTTCATAATATTTAAATATACCTTATACCAATTCAAGGAGTGAAATGTATTTGGTAATTAAGCACCAAAAATGATTTTAAAGGTGTTCATACACCAAAAATCGCCTAAGAGGCTATGACGGTTTTACCCTTTGATTTGAATTGAGTAAGATCCAAGTGCTTCATATGATTTAAATATATCTAATATCTATTCAAGGACTCAATTTTTTTGGTAATTATTAAAGACAAAATGATTTGAAAGGTTTCATACACCACTAATCGTCTAAGTGACTATGACGGTTTTACCCTTTGATATGAAATAAGTTTGATAAAAGGGTTTCATATCATTGAAATATATCTAATACCTACTGAAGGAGTCAATAATATTTGGTAATTAAGCACAAAAAATGATTTGAAAGGTGTTCATACACCTCAAATCCCCTAAGAGACTATGACTGTTTTACCTTTGATTTGAATTGAGGTTGATCCAAGGACTTCATATGCTTTATAAAGATCTAATACCTATTCAAGGAATCAAAAAATATTTGGTAATTATTCCCAACAAAATGATTTGAAAGGTGTTCATTCACCGCAAATCGCCTAATAGACTATGACGGTTTTGCCCTTTTATTTGAATTGAGTTCTTTCCAAGGGATTCATATGGTTTAAATAGATCTAGTACCTATTAATGGACTCAATAATATTTGGTAATTATTCAAAACAAAATGATTTGAAAGGTGTTCATACACCACAAATAGCCTAAGAGACTATGACGGTTTTACCCTTTAATTTGGATTGCGGTTGATCCAAGGACTTCATATGCTTTAAAAAGATCTAATACCTATTCAAGGAATCAAAAAATATTTGGTAATTATTCCCAACAAAAAGATTTGAAAGCTGTTCATTCACCGCAAGTCGCCTAAGAGACTATGACGGTTTTACCCTTTAATTTGGATTGAGTTTGATCGAAGGGCTTCATATGCTGTAAACATATATAATACCTATTCAAGGAGTTAAAAATATTTTGTAATTATTCAAAACTAAATAATATGAAAGGTCTTCATCCACCACATATCGCCTAGGAGACTATGATGGTTTTACCCTTAGATTTGAAATAAGTTTGATCTAAGGGCTTCATATGCTTTATATATATCTAATACCTATTCAAGGACTAAAAAATATTTGGTAATTATTCACAACAAAATAATATGAAAGGTGTTAATACACCACAAATCGCCTAAGAGACTACAACGATTTTACCCTTTGATTTAAAATAAGTTTAATCCAAGGGCTTCATATGATTGAAATACACCTAATACCAATTCAAGGAGTGAAAACTATTTGGTAATTAAGCACCAAAAATGATTTTAAAGGTGTTCATACACCATAAATCGCCTAAGAGGCTATGACCGTCTTACCCTTTGATTTGAATTGAGTAAGATCCAAGTGCTTCATATGATTTAAATATATCTAATATATATTCAAGGACTCAAATATTTTTGGTAATTATTAAAGACAAAATGATTTGAAAGGTTCCATACACCACTAATCGTCTAATTGACTATGACGGTTTTACCCTTTGATATGAAATAAGTTTGATCCAAGGGTTTCATATGATTGAAATATATCTAATACCTATTGAAGGAGTCAATAATATTTGGTAATTAACGATAAAAAATGATTTGAAAGGTGCTCATACACCACAAATCCCCTAAGAGACTATAACGGTTTTACCCTTTGATTTGAATTGAGGTTGATTTAAGGACTTAATATGCTTTAAATAGACTTAATACCTATTCAAGGACTCAAAAAATATTTGGTATTTATTCCCAACAAAATGATGTGATAGGTGTTCATTAACCACAAATCGCCTAAGAGACCATGACGGTTTTGCCCTTTGATTTGAATTGAGTTTCATCCAAGGGATTCATTTGCTTTAAATAGATCAAATACCTATTCAAGGACTCAAAAATATTTGGTAATTATTCACAACAAAATAATTTGAAAGAAGTTCATACACCACAAATCGCCTAAGAGACGATGACGGTTTTACACTTTGATTTGAAATAAGTTTAATCCAAGGCCTTCATATGATTGAAATATACCTAATACCAATTCAAGGACTGAAAAGTATTTGGTAATTAACCACCAAAAATGATTTGAAAGGTGTTCAAACACCAAAAATCGCCTAAGAGACTATGACGATTTTACCCTTTCATTTGAATTGAGTTAGATCCAAGGGCTTCATATGATTTAAATATATCTAATATCTATTCAAGGACTCAATTTTTTTGGTAATTATTCAATACAAAATGATTTAAAAGGTTTTCATACACCCCAAATCTTCTAAGAGACTATGACGGTTTTACCCTTTGATATGAAATAAGTTTGATCCAAGGGTTTCATATGATTGAAATATATTTAATACCTATTGAAGGAGTCAAAAGTATTTGGTAATTAACCACAAAAAATGATTTAAAGGTGCTCATACACCATAAATCCCCTAAGAGACTATGACAGTTTTACCCTATGATTTGAATTGAGGTTGATTTAAGGACTTCATATGCTTTAAATAGACTTAATACCTATTCAAGGACTCAAAAAATATTTGGTAATTATTCCCAACAAAATGATGTGATAGGTGTTCATTAACCAAAAATCGCCTAAGAGACTATGATGGGTCTATCCTTTTATTTAAATTGAGTTTAATCCAAGAGCTTCATATGCTTTAAATATATCTAATACCTATTCAAGGAGTCATATATTTGGTTATTATTCCAAACAAAAATAATTTGTAAGGTGTTCATACACCACAAATCTTCTAAGAGACTATGACGGTTTTACCCTTTGATTTGAAATAAGTTTGATCTACGGGCTTCATATGCTTTATACATATCTAATACTTATTCAAGGACTCAAAAATATTTGGTAGTTATTCACAACAAAATAATATGAAAGGTGTTCATACACCACAAATCGCCTAAGAGACTACAACGATTTTACGCTTTGATTTCAAATAAGTTTAATCCAAGGGCTTCATAATATTTAAATATACCTTATACCAATTCAAGGAGTGAAATGTATTTGGTAATTAAGCACCAAAAATGATTTTAAAGGTGTTCATACACCAAAAATCGCCTAAGAGGCTATGACGGTTTTACCCTTTGATTTGAATTGAGTTAGATCCAAGGGCTTCATATGATTTAAATATATAAAATATCTATTCAAGGACTCAATTTTTATTGGTAATTATTAAAGACAAAATGATTAGAAAGGTTTTCATACACCACAAATCGCCTTAGTGTCTATGACGGCTTTACCCTTTAATATGAAATAAGTTTGATCCAAGGGTTTCATATGATTGAAATATATCTAATACCTATTCAAGGAGTCAATAATATTTTGTAATTAAGCACAAAAAATGATTTGAAAGGTGTTCATACACCTCACATCACCTAAGAGACTATGACGGTTTTACCCTTTGATTTGAATTGAGGTTGATCCAAGTACATTATATGCTTTAAAAAATCTAATACCTATTCAAGGAATCAAAAAATATTTGGTAATTATTAACAACAAAATGATTTGAAAGGTGTTCATTCACAACAAATCGCCTAAGAGACTATGACGGTTTTGCCCTTTGATTAGAATTGAGTTTGATCCAAGGGCTTCATATGCTTTAAATAGATCTAATACCTATTCAAGGGCTCAAAAATATTTGGTAATTATTCACAACAAAAAGATATGAAAGGTGTTCATACACCACAAATCGCCTAAGAGACTATGACGGTTTTACCCTTTAATTTGGATTGAGTTTGATCCAAGGGGTTCATATGCTTTAAACATATCTAATACCTATTCATGGACTTAAAAATATTATTCACAAGTAAATAATATGAAAGGTGTTCATACACCCCAAATCGCCTAACAGACTATGACAGTTTGACCCTTTGATTTGAATTGAGTTAGATCCAAGGGCTTCATATGATTTAAATATATCTAATATCTATTTAAGAACTCAAATTTGTTTGGTAATGATTCAATACAAAATGATTTAAAAGGTTTTCATACACCACAAATTGCCTAAGAGACTATGACGGTTTTACCCTTTGATATGAAATAAGTTTGATCCAAGGGTTTCATATGATTGAAATATATCTAATACCTATTGAAGGAGTCAAAAGTATTTGGTAATTAACGATAAAAAATGATTTGAAAGGTGCTCATACACCACAAATCCCCTAAGAGACTATAACGGTTTTACCCTTTGATTTGAATTGAGGTTGATTTAAGGACTTAATATGCTTTAAATAGACTTAATACCTATTCAAGGACTCAAGAAATATTTGGTATTTATTCCCAACAAAATGATGTGATAGGTGTTCATTAACCACAAATCGCCTAAGAGACCATGACGGTTTTGCCCTTTGATTTGAATTGAGTTTGATCCAAGGGATTCATTTGCTTTAAATAGATCAAATACCTATTCAAGGACTCAAAAATATTTGGTAATTATTCACAACAAAATAATTTGAAAGAAGTTCATACACCACAAATCGCCTAAGAGACGATGACGGTTTTACACTTTGATTTGAAATAAGTTTAATCCAAGGCCTTCATATGATTGAAATATACCTAATACCAATTCAAGGACTGAAAAGTATTTGGTAATTAACCACCAAAAATGATTTGAAAGGTGTTCAAACACCAAAAATCGCCTAAGAGACTATGACGATTTTACCCTTTCATTTGAATTGAGTTAGATCCAAGGGCTTCATATGATTTAAATATATCTAATATCTATTCAAGGACTCAATTTTTTTGGTAATTATTCAATACAAAATGATTTAAAAGGTTTTCATACACCCCAAATCTTCTAAGAGACTATGACGGTTTTACCCTTTGATATGAAATAAGTTTGATCCAAGGGTTTCATATGATTGAAATATATCTAATACCTATTGAAGGAGTCAAAAGTATTTGGTAATTAACCACAAAAAATGATTTAAAGGTGCTCATACACCATAAATCCCCTAAGAGACTATGACAGTTTTACCCTATGATTTGAATTGAGGTTGATTTAAGGACTTCATATGCTTTAAATAGACTTAATACCTATTCAAGGACTCAAAAAATATTTGGTAATTATTCCCAACAAAATGATGTGATAGGTGTTCATTAACCAAAAATCGCCTAAGAGACTATGATGGGTCTATCCTTTTATTTAAATTGAGTTTAATCCAAGAGCTTCATATGCTTTAAATATATCTAATACCTATTCAAGGAGTCATATATTTGGTTATTATTCCAAACAAAAATAATTTGTAAGGTGTTCATACACCACAAATCTTCTAAGAGACTATGACGGTTTTACCCTTTGATTTGAAATAAGTTTGATCTACGGGCTTCATATGCTTTATACATATCTAATACTTATTCAAGGACTCAAAAATATTTGGTAGTTATTCACAACAAAATAATATGAAAGGTGTTCATACACCACAAATCGCCTAAGAGACTACAACGATTTTACCCTTTGATTTCAAATAAGTTTAATCCAAGGGCTTCATAATATTTAAATATACCTTATACCAATTCAAGGAGTGAAATGTATTTGGTAATTAAGCACCAAAAATGATTTTAAAGGTGTTCATACACCAAAAATCGCCTAAGAGGCTATGACGGTTTTACCCTTTGATTTGAATTGAGTTAGATCCAAGGGCTTCATATGATTTAAATATATAAAATATCTATTCAAGGACTCAATTTTTATTGGTAATTATTAAAGACAAAATGATTAGAAAGGTTTTCATACACCACAAATCGCCTTAGTGTCAATGACGGCTTTACCCTTTAATATGAAATAAGTTTGATCCAAGGGTTTCATATGATTGAAATATATCTAATACCTATTCAAGGAGTCAATAATATTTTGTAATTAAGCACAAAAAATGATTTGAAAGGTGTTCATACACCTCACATCACCTAAGAGACTATGACGGTTTTACCCTTTGATTTGAATTGAGGTTGATCCAAGTACATTATATGCTTTAAAAAATCTAATACCTATTCAAGGAATCAAAAAATATTTGGTAATTATTAACAACAAAATGATTTGAAAGGTGTTCATTCACAACAAATCGCCTAAGAGACTATGACGGTTTTGCCCTTTGATTAGAATTGAGTTTGATCCAAGGGCTTCATATGCTTTAAATAGATCTAATACCTATTCAAGGGCTCAAAAATATTTGGTAATTATTCACAACAAAAAGATATGAAAGGTGTTCATACACCACAAATCGCCTAAGAGACTATGACGGTTTTACCCTTTAATTTGGATTGAGTTTGATCCAAGGGGTTCATATGCTTTAAACATATCTAATACCTATTCATGGACTTAAAAATATTATTCACAAGTAAATAATATGAAAGGTGTTCATACACCCCCAATCGCCTAACAGACTATGACAATTTGACCCTTTGATTTGAATTGAGTTAGATCCAAGGGCTTCATATGATTTAAATATATCTAATATCTATTTAAGAACTCAAATTTGTTTGGTAATGATTCAATACAAAATGATTTAAAAGGTTTTCATACACCACAAATTGCCTAAGAGACTATGACGGTTTTACCCTTTGATATGAAATAAGTTTGATCCAAGGGTTTCATATGATTGAAATATATCTAATACCTATTGAAGGAGTCAAAAGTATTTGGTAATTAACCACAAAGAATGATTTGAAAGCTGTTCATACACCACAAATCACCTAAGAGACTATGACGGTTTTACCCTTTGATGTGAAATAAGTTTGATCTAAGGGCTTCATATGCTTCATACATATCTAATACTTATTCAAGGACTCAAAAGTATTTGGTAATTAACCACAAAGAATGATTTGAAAGGTTTTCATACACCACAAATCGCTTAAGAGACTACGACAATTTTACCCTTTGATTTGAAACAAGTTTAATCCAAGGGCTTCATATGATTGAAATATTACTAATACCAATTCAAGGAGTGAAAAGTATTTGGTAATTAATCTCCAAAAATGATTTTAAAGGTGTTCATACACCAAAAATTGCCTAAGAGGCTATGACGGTTTTACCCTTTGATTTGAATAGAGTTAGATCCAAGGGCTTCATATGATTTAAATATATCTAATATCTATTCAAGGACTCAAGTTTTTTTGGTAATTATTCAAGACAAAATGATTTGAAAGGTTTTCCTACACCACAAATCGCCAAAGAGACTATGACGGTTTTACCTTTTTATATGATATAAGTTTGATCCTAGGGTTTCTTATGATTGAAATATATATAATACCTATTGAAGGAGTCAATAATATTTGGTAATTAAGCACAAAAAATGATTTGAAAGGTGTTCATACACCTCAAATCCCCTAAGAGACTATGACGGTTTTACCCTTTGATTTGAATCGAGGTTTATCCAAGGACATCATATGCTTTAAAAAGATCTAATACAAATTCAAGGAATAAAAAAATATTTGGTAATTATTCCCAACAAAATGATTTGAAATGTGTTCATTCACCGCAAATCGACTAAGAGACTATGACGGTTTTGCCCTTTGATTTGAATTGAGTTTGATCCAAGGGCTTCATATGCTTTATATATATCTAACACCTATTCAAGGACTTAAAAATATTTGGTTATTATTCACAACCAAAATAATTTGAAAGGTGTTCGTCCACCACAAATCGCCTAAGAGACTATGACGGTTTTACCCATTGATTTGAAATAAATTTGATCCAAATGCTTCATATGATTATAATATATCTAATACCCATTCAAGGTGTTAAAAATATTTTGGTAATCAAGCACAAACAATGATTTAAAAGGTGTTTATACACCACAAATCGTCTTAGAGACTATGTCAGTTTTACCCTTTGATTTGAAATATATCTAATACCTATACAAGGAGTCATATATTTGGTTATTATTCCAAACAAAAATAATTTCAAAGGTGTTCATACACCACAAATCGCCTAAAAGACTATGTCAGTTGTACCCTTTAATTTGAAATAAGTTTAATCCAAGGGCTTCATATGATTGAAATATACCTAATACCAATTCAAGCAGCGAAAAGTATTTGGTAATTAAGCACCAAAAATAATTTGAAAGGTGTTCATACACTAAAAATCGCCTAAGAGACTATGACGGTTTTACCCTTTGATATGAAATAAGTTTGATCTGAGGGTTCATATGATTGAAATATATCTAATAGCTATTCAAGGAGTAAAAAGTATTTGGTAATTGATAGGTTTTAGTCGTGTCACCTAATCAAAAATAAACCTACGGACCTCTAACTAGGTAGTCAGTGGAAGCAGGGTCGAATCCACAGGGAGACAGAGTTTCTAAATCAATATTCAACCAATTCAGCTACTCCAGATGAAATCAGAAAGGAATTAATGAAACTAAGGAATAGACTACGGAAGACTGAATAAATCGAGGATTAAACTATGGAATAAAAGTCTAGGGTATTAGGTCGATCCACCATGCTTATACCAATCAAATAGGGTCAACTACTATTAAAACCTAAGTCAAGAGTCGGGGGATTAGAGCCTATGTTGAGCTATGGTTAAGACTCAACGCTCATAGTTCAACATACGCCGCATGTTCACTAACGTAATCAGAACTACTGATGTGTCCTAGGCCTCTAGTCGTAAGACGGATCTGTGCAAACAACTATTAACCACAAGCAATCAATGAAATTGTACACTGACATTAATTACTCAATAAGAACAAACCACATCACAATCACCCTAATCAAGCCTAGATAGAGAACTACTCACTCATAATCATGGCTTTCCTATCTAACACCCTAGATAGAGAACTACTCACTCATAATCGAATTGACAACAACAAAACTAATTGGAAATCCTAAGAATTGCATCATGAACGATTAAATAAATAAACTAAGCAATCAAAGTAATTGAAGAGATAAAGAGTAGAGAAGAGTACCAATTGACGGAAAGCATGAACTTTTATTGAAATCGAAATAGGTTTGATCACCTCTAAATCAATCTAAAGTGTTTGAATTAAACTAAAAGCAATGAAGAATAAAACTAGTCTAAAACCTAATGAAAGATGAATAAAAACTGAATGAAAGATAATGAGGAAAAGGTATTTATAATACCCCTCAAGTTCACTAAAAACGGGAACAAAAAGTGGAAAAGCGCGATAAAGAGCGCCAGACCCGATCGGGCCCGAGCACAGTACCCGATCGGGTCCACATACAAATTCTCCCAACTTTACTTCTGGGCTCTGGCAGCAGCAGTGCAGCAATAAGGCGAGAAAACGGCCCACCCGATCGGGTCGGGTGGTAGTCACCCGATCGGGTTGGGTGGTAGTCACCCGATCGGGTCTGGCGACAACTTGGGCCAGCGTGTTCCCCTCGCCTGTAGCACCGCAACGAGACCAAGCAGCACTCCACCCGATCAGGTCGGGCGGTAGCCACCCGATCGGGTCTGGGGACATGCTTCCTCGCCCGATTCGATCGGGCAAACATCGCCCGATCGAGTCCGCAACTTTTATACCCGATCATAAATACTTCGCCGGATCGGGCTATTTCTGCCCGATCAGTGCACGGAAAACTCCTTTTGACTCCTTTGCTCTCTAATCTTCACGTTTAGGGGTCTTGGGACCTCCTAAACTATCCATAAAGATCGCGAGCCATCCTTCGTGCCTTGTAACATCTCGTAAAGCCGTGGTTGCTTCCAAATGATTCGGGAATAGGGAGAAAACTCCCTAAAACCTGCAATTCAACACTAAAACACAAAACCACAACTATATACGATAATTAGCATAAAATAGCTCCCAAGAGCTCCAATGACGCACAAATTAGCTTGTAAATAAGGGAGAAAAGACTATATAAATACGTGATATCAGTAATTAACCCCAAAAAATGATTTGAAAGGTGTTCATACACCACAAATCCCTTAAGTGACTATGATGGTTTTACCCTTTGATTTGATTTGAGTTAGATCCAAGGGCTTCATATGATTGAAATATACCTAATACCAATTCAAGGAGTGAAAAGTATTTGGTAATTAAGCACCAAAAATGATTTTAAAGGTGTTCATACACCAAAAATCGCCTAAGAGACTATGACGGTTTTACCCTTTGCTTTGAATTGAGTTAGATCCAATGGCTTCATATGATTTTAATATATCTAATATCCATTCAAGAACTCAAATTTTTTTAGTAATGATTCAATACAAATTAATTAAAAGGTTTTCATACACCACAAATCGTCTAAGAGACTATGACGGTTTTACTCTTTGATATGAAATAAGTTTGATCCAAGGGTTTCATATGATTGAAATATATCTAATACCTATTGAAGGATTCAAAAGTATTTGGTAATTAACCACAAAGAATGATTTGAAAGGTGTTCATATACCACAAATCCACTAAGAGACTATGACGGTTTTACCCTTTGATTTGAATTGAGGTTGATCCAAGGACTTCATATGCTTTAAATAGACCTAATACCTATTCAAGGACTCAAAAAATATTTGGTAGTTATTCCCAACAAAATGATTTGAAAGGTGTTCATTCACCACATATCGCCTAAGAGACTATGACGGTTTTGCCCTTTGATTTGAATTGAGTTTGATCCAAGGGCTTCATATTCTTTAAATATATATAATTCCTATTCAACGACTCAAAAATATTTGGTAATTATTCACAACAAAATGATTTCAAAGCTGTGCATACACCGCAAATCGCCTAAGAGACTATGACGGTAGTCCTTTTGATTTAAATTGAGTTTGATCCAAGGGCTTCATATGCCTTAAATATAACTAATACCTATTCAAGGAGTCATAAATATTTTGTGAATATTCACAACAAAATAATTTGAAAGGTGTTCATACACCACAAATCGCCTAAGAGACTATGACAGTTTACCTTTTGATTTGAAATAAGTTTAATTCAAGGGCTTCATATGATTGAAATATACCTAATACCAATTCAAGGAGCGAAAAGTATTTGGTAATTAAGGACCAAAAATGATTTGAAAGGTGTTCATACACCAAAAATCGCCTAAGAGACTATGACGGTTTTACCCTTTGATTTGAATTGAGTTAGATCTAAGGACTTCATATGATTTAAATATATCGAATATCTATTCAAGGACTAAAGTTTTTTAGTAATTATTACATACAAAATGATTTGAAAGGTTTTCATACAGCACATTTCGCCTAAGAGACTATGACGGTTTTACCCTTTGATATGAAATAAGTTTGATCCAAGGGTTTCATATGATTGAAATATATCTAATACCAAATGAAGGAGTCAATAATATTTGGTAATTAAGCACAAAAAATGATTTGAAAGGTGTTCATACACCTCAAATCCCCTAAGAGACAATGACGGTTTTACCCTTTGATTTGAATTGAGGTTTATCATGGGACTTCATATGCTTTAAAAAGATCTAATAGCTATTCAAGGACTCAAAAAATATTTGGTAATTATTCCCAACAAAATGATTTGAAAGGTGTTCATTCACCACAAATCGCCTAGGAGACTATGACGGTTTTGCCCTTTGATCTAAATCGAGTTTGATCCAAGGGCTTCATATGCGTTAAATATATCTAATAAATATTCAAGGAGTCATAAATATTTGGTTATTATTCACAACCAAATAATATAAAAGGTGTTCATACACCACAAATCGCCTAAGAGACTATAACGATTTTACCCTTCGATTTGAAATAATTTTAATCCAAGGGCTTCATATGATTGAAATATACCTAATACAATTCAAGGAGTGAAAAGTATTTGGTAATTAAGCACCAAAAATGATTTTAAAGGTGTTCATACACCAAAAATCGCCTAAGAGACTATGACGGTTTTACCCTTTGATTTGAATTGAGTTGGATCCAAGGGCTTCATATGATTTAAATATATCTAATATCTATTCAAGGAATCAATTTTTTTGGTAATTATTCAATACAAAATGATTTGAAAGGTTTTCATCACCAAAAATCGCCTAAGAGACTTTGACGGTTTTACCCTTTGATATGAAATAAGTTTTATCCAAGGGTTTCATATGATTGAAATATATCTAATACCTATTAAAGGACTCAAAAATATTTGGTAATTAAGCACAAACAATGATTTGAAAGGTGTTCAGACACCACAAATCCCCTAAGAGACTATGACGGTTTTACCCTTTGATTTGAATTGAGGTTGATCAAGGGACTTCATATGCTTTAAAGATATCTAATACCTATTCAAGGACTCAAAAATATTTGGTAATTATTCACAACAAAATGATTTGAAAGGTGTTCATACACCACAAATAGCCTAAGAGACTATGACGGTTTTCCCTTTGATTTAAATTGAGTTTGATCCAAGGGCTTCATATGCCTTAAATATATCAAATACCTATTCAAGGAGTCATAAATATTTTGTGAATATTCACAACAAAATAATTTGAAAGGTGTTCATACACCACAAATCGCCTAAGAGACTATGTCAGTTTTACCCTTTGATTTGAAATAAGTTTAATCCAAGGGCTTCATATGATTGAAATATACCTAATACCAATTCAAGGAGCGAAAAGTATTTGGTAATTAAGCACCAAAAATCGCCTAAGAGACTCTGACGGTTTTACCCTTTGATTTGAATTGAGTTAGATCCAAGGGCTTCATATGATTTAAATATATCTAATAACTATTCAAGGACTCAATTTTTTTTGGTAATTATTCAATACAAAATGATTTGAAAGGTTTTCATACTCCACAAATCGCCTAAGAGACTATGACGGTTTTACCCTTTGATATGAAATATGTTTGATCTGAGGTTTCATATGATTGAAATATATCTAATAGCTATTCAAGGAGTAAAAAGTATTTGGTAATTAACCCCAAAAAATGATTTGAAAGGTGTTCATACACCACAAATCCCCTAAGAGACTATGATGGTTTTACCCTTTCATTTGAATTGAGTTAGATCCAAGGGCTTCATATGATTGAAATATACCTAGTACCAATTCAAGTAGTGAAAAGTATTTGGTAATTAAGCTCCAAAAATGATTTGAAAGGTGTTCATGCACCAAAAATCGCCTAAAAGACTATAACGGTTTTACCCTTTGCTTTGAATTGAGTTAGATCCAATGGCTTCATATGATTTAAATATATCTAATATCTATTCAAGAACTCAATTTTTTTGGTAATGATTCAATACAAAATAAATTAAAAGGTTTTCATACACCACAAATCGCCTAAGAGACTATGACGGTTTTACTATTTGATATGAAATAAGTTTGATCCAAGGGTTTCATATGATTGAAATATATGTAATACCTATTGATGGATTCAAAAGTATTTGGTAATTAACAACAAACAATGATTTGAAAGGTGTTCATATACCACAAATCCACTAAGAGATTATGATGGTTTTACCCTTTGATTTGGATTGAGGTTGATCCAAGGACTTCATATGCTTTAAATAGACTTAATACCTATTCAAGGACTCAAAAAATATTTGGTAATTATTCCCAACAAAATGATTTCAAAGGTGTTCATTCACCACAAATCGCCTAAGAGACTATGACGGTTTTACCCTTTTATCTAAATCGAGTTTGATCCAAGGGATTCATATGCTTTAAATATATCCAATAAATATTCAAGGAGTCATAAATATTTGGTTATGATTTCCAACAAAAATAATTTGAAAGGTTTTCATACAGCAGAAATCACCTAAGAGATTATGACGGTTATACCCTTTGATTTGAATTGAGGTTGATCCAAGGACTTCATATGCTTTAAATAGACTTAATACCTATTCAAGGACTCAAAAAAAAATTGGTAATTATTCCCAACAAAATGATATGAAAGGTGTTCATACACCATAAATCGCCTAAGAGACTATAACGATTTTATCCTTTGATTTGAAATAATTTTAATCCAAGGGCTTCATATGATAGAAATATACCTATTACGAAGTCAAGTAGTGAAAAGTATTTGGTAATTAAGCACCAAAAATTATTTTAAAGGTGTTCATACACCAAAAATCGCCTGAGAGACTATGACGGTTTTACCCATTGATTTGAATTGATTTAGATCCAAGGGCTTCATATGATTTAAATATATCTAATATCTATTCAAGGACACAATTTTTTTGGTAATTATTCAATACAAAATTATTTGAAAGGTTTTTATACAGCACAAATCGCCTAAGAGACTATGACGGTTTTACCCTTTGAAGTGACTTGAGGTTGATCATGGGCCTTCATATGCTTTAAAAATATCTAATACCTATTCAAGGACTCAAAAAATATTTGGTAATTATTCCAAACAAAATGATTTGAGAGGTGTTCATTCACTACAAATCGCCTAAGAGACTATGATGGTTTTGCCCTTTGATTTGAATTGAGTTTGATCCAAGTGCTTCATATGATTGAAATATATCTAATACCCATTCAAGGAGTTAATTTTTTTTTGGTAACTAAGCACAAACGATAATTTGAAAGGTGTTTATACACCACAAATCCCTTACGAGACTATGACATTTTTACCCTTTTATTTGAATTGAGTTTGATCGAAGGACTTCATATGCTTTAAATAGATCTAATACCTATTCAAGGACTCAATTTTTTTGGTAATTATTCAATACAAAATGATTTGAAAGGTTTTCATACACCACAAATCGCCTAAGAGACTATGACGGTTTTACCCTTTGATATGAAATAAGTTTGATCCAAGGGTTTCATATGATTGAAATATTTCTAATACCTATTCAAGGAGTCAAAAGTATTTGGTAATTAACAACAAAAAATGATTTCAAAGGTGTTCATACACCACAAATCCCCTACGAGACTATGACGGTTTTACCGTTTAATTTGAATAGAGTTTGATCTAAGGGCTTCATATTCTTTAAATAGACTTAATACCTGTTCAAGGATTCAAAAATATTTGGTAATTATTCACAACAAAATGATTGGAAAGGTGTTCATACACCACAAATCGCCTAAGAGACTATGACGGTGTTACGCTTTGATTTCAATTGAGTTTGATCCAAGGGCTTCATATGCTTTTAATATATCTAATACCTATTCAAGGAGTCATAAATATTTTTTAAATATTCACAACAAAATAATTTGAAAGGTGTTCATACACCACAAATCGCCAAAGAGACTATGATGGTTTTACCCTTTGATTTGAAACAAGTTTAATCCAAGGGCTTCATATGATTGAAATATACCTAATACCAATTCAAGGAGTAAAAAGTATTTGGTAATTCAGCCCCAAAAATTATTTGAAAGGTGTCCATACACCAAAAATTGCCAAAGAGACTATGACGGTTTTACCCTTTGATTTGAATTGAGTTAGATCCAAGGGCTTCATATGATTTAAATATATCTAATATCTATTCAAGGACTCAATTTTTTGTGGTAATTATTCAATACAAAATGATTTGAAAGGTTTTCATACACCACAAATCGCCTAAGAGACTATGACGGTTTTACCCTTTTATATGAAATAAGTTTCATCAAAGGGTTTCATATGATTGAAATACATCTAATACCTATTGAAGGAGTCAAAAATATTTGGTAATTAAGCATAAAAAATGATATGAATGGTGTTCATACACCACAAATCCCCTAAGAGACTATGACGGTTTTACCTTTTGATTTGAATTGAGGTTGATCCAAGGACTTCATATGATTTAAAAATATCTAATACCTGTTGAAGGACTCAAAAATATTTGGTAATTATTCCCAACAAAATGATTTGAAAGGTTTTCATTCACCACAAATCGCGTAAGAGACTATCACGGTTTTGCCGTTTGATTTGAATTGAGTTTGATCCAAGGGCTTCATATGCTTTAAATATATCTAACACCTATTCAAAGACTCAAAAATATTTGGTTATTATTCACAACAAAAATATTTTGAAAGGTGTTCATACACCAAGAATTGCCTAAAAGACTATGACACTTTTACCCTTTGATTTGAATTGAGTTAGATCCAAGGGCTTCATATGATTTAAATATATCTAATAACTATTCAAGGACTCAACTTTTTTGGTAATTATTCAATACAAAATGAGTTGTAAGGTTTTCATACTCCACAAATCGCCTAAGAGACTATGAAGGTTTTACCCTTTGATATGAAATAGGTTTGATCTGAGGTTTCATATGATTGAAATATATCTAATAGCTATTCAAGGAGTGAAAAGTATTTGGTAATTAACCCCAAAAAATGATTTGAAAGGTGTTCATACACCACAAATCCCCTAAGAGACTATGATGGTTTTACCCTTTCATTTGAATTGAGTTAGATCCAAGGGCTTCATATGATTGAAATATACCTAATACCAATTCAAGTAGTGAAAAGTATTTGGTAATTAAGCTCCAAAAATGATCTGAAAGGTGTTCATGCACCAAATATCGCCTAAGAGACTATAACGGTTTTACCCTTTGCTTTGAATTGGGTTAGATCCAATGGCTTCATATGATTTAAATATATCTAATATCTATTCAAGAACTCAATTTTTTTTGGTAATGATTCAATACAAAATAAATTAAAAGGTTTTCATACACCACAAATCGCCTAAGAGACTATGACGGTTTTACTATTTGATATGAAATAAGTTTGATCCAAGGGTTTCATATGATTGAAATATATCTAATACCTATTGATGGATTCAAAAGTATTTCGTAATTAACCACAAACAATGATTTGAAAGGTGTTCATATACCACAAATCCACTAAGAGACTATGATGGTTTTACCCTTTGATTTGGATTGAGGTTGATCCAAGGACTTCATATGCTTTAAATAGACTTAATACCTATTCAAGGACTCAAAAAATATTTGGTAATTATTCCCAACAAAATGATTTCAAAGGTGTTCATTCACCACAAATCGCCTAAGAGACTATGACGGTTTTACCCTTTTATCTAAATCGAGTTTGATCCAAGGGATTCATATGCTTTAAATATATCCAATAAATATTCAAGGAGTCATAAATATTTGGTTATGATTTCCAACAAAAATAATTTGAAAGGTGTTCATATAGTAGAAATCACCTAAGAGATTATGACGGTTATACCCTTTGATTTGAATTGAGGTTGATCCAAGGACTTCATATGCTTTAAATAGACTTAATACCTATTCGAGGACTCAAAAAAAAATTGGTAATTATTCCCAACAAAATGATATGAAAGGTGTTCATACACCACAAATCGCCTAAGAGACTATAACGATTTTATCCTTTGATTTGAAATAATTTTAATCCAAGGGCTTCATATGATAGAAATATACCTAATACGAATTCAAGGAGTGAAAAGTATTTGGTAATTAAGCACCAAAAATGATTTTAAAGGTGTTCATACACCAAAAATCGCCTGAGAGACTATGACGGTTTTACCTATTGATTTGAATTGATTTAGATCCAAGGGCTTCATATGATTTAAATATATCTAATATCTATTCAAGGACTCAATTTTTTTTGGTAATTATTCAATACAAAATTATTTGAAAGGTTTTTATACACCACAAATCGCCTAAGAGACTATGACGGTTTTACCCTTTTATATGAAATAAGTTTGATCCAAGGGTTTCATATGATTGAAATATATCTAATACCCTTTGAAGGAGTCAAAAATATTTGGTAATTAATCAAAAAAATGATTTGAAAGGTGTTCATACACCACAAATCCACTAAGAGACTATGACAATTTTACCCTTTGATTTGACTTGAGGTTGATCATGGGACTTCATATGCTTTAAAAATATCTAATACCTATTCAAGGACTCAAAAAAATTTGGTAATTATTCCAAACAAAACGATTTGAGAGGTGTTCATTCACCACAAATCGCCTAAGAGACTATGACGGTTTTGCCCTTTGATTTGAATTGAGTTTGATCCAAGTGCTTCATATGATTGAAATATATCTAATACCCATTCAAGGAGTTGAATTTTTTTTGGTAACTAAGCACAAACGATAATTTGAAAGGTGTTTATACACCACAAATCCCTTACGAGACTATGACATTTTTACCCTTTTATTTGAATTGAGTTTGATCGAAGGACTTCATATGCTTTAAATAGATCTAATACCTATTCAAGGACTCAATTTTTTTGGTAATTATTCAATACAAAATGATTTGAAAGGTTTTCATACACCACAAATCGCCTAAGAGACTATGACGGTTTTACCCTTTGATATGAAATAAGTTTGATCCAAGGGTTTCATATGATTGAAATATATCTAATACCTATTCAAGGAGTCAAAAGTATTTGGTAATTAACCACAAAAAATGATTTGAAAGGTGTTCATACACCACAAATCCCCTACGAGACTATGACGGTTTTACCGTTTAATTTGAATTGAGTTTGATCTACGGGCTTCATATGCTTTAAATAGACTTAATACCTGTTCAAGGATTCAAAAATATTTGGTAATTATTCACAACAAAATGATTGGAAAGGTGTTCATACACCACAAATCGCCTAAGAGACTATGACGGTGTTACGCTTTGATTTCAATTGAGTTTGATCCAAGGGCTTCATATGCTTTTAATATATCTAATACCTATTCAAGGAGTCATAAATATTTTTTAAATATTCACAACAAAATAATTTGAAAGGTGTTCATACACCACAAATCGCCAAAGAGACTATGATGGTTTTACCCTTTGATTTGAAATAAGTTTAATCCAAGGGCTTCATATGATTGAAATATACCTAATACCAATTCAAGGAGTGAAAAGTATTTGGTAATTAACCCCAAAAAATGATTTGAAAGGTGTTCATACACCACAAATCCCCTAAGAGACTATGATGGTTTTACCCTTTCATTTGAATTGAGTTAGATCCAAGGGCTTCATATGATTGAAATATACCTAGTACCAATTCAAGTAGTGAAAAGTATTTGGTAATTAAGCTCCAAAAATGATCTGAAAGGTGTTCATGCACCAAAAATCGCCTAAAAGACTATAACGGTTTTACCCTTTGCTTTGAATTGAGTTAGATCCAACGGCTTCATATGATTTAAATATATCTAATATCTATTCAAGAACTCAATTTTTTTTGGTAATGATTCAATACAAAATAAATTAAAAGGTTTTCATACACCACAAATCGCCTAAGAGACTATGACGGTTTTACTATTTGATATGAAATAAGTTTGATCCAAGGGTTTCATATGATTGAAATATATCTAATACCTATTGATGGATTCAAAAGTATTTGGTAATTAACAACAAACAATGATTTGAAAGGTGTTCATATACCACAAATCCACTAAGAGATTATGATGGTTTTACCCTTTGATTTGGATTGAGGTTGATCCAAGGACTTCATATGCTTTAAATAGACTTAATACCTATTCAAGGACTCAAAAAATATTTGGTAATTATTCCCAACAAAATGATTTCAAAGGTGTTCATTCACCACAAATCGCCTAAGAGACTATGACGGTTTTACCCTTTTATCTAAATCGAGTTTGATCCAAGGGATTCATATGCTTTAAATATATCCAATAAATATTCAAGGAGTCATAAATATTTGGTTATGATTTCCAACAAAAATAATTTGAAAGGTTTTCATACAGCAGAAATCACCTAAGAGATTATGACGGTTATACCCTTTGATTTGAATTGAGGTTGATCCAAGGACTTCATATGCTTTAAATAGACTTAATACCTATTCAAGGACTCAAAAAAAATTGGTAATTATTCCCAACAAAATGATATGAAAGGTGTTCATACACCATAAATCGCCTAAGAGACTATAACGATTTTATCCTTTGATTTGAAATAATTTTAATCCAAGGGCTTCATATGATAGAAATATACCTAATACGAAGTCAAGTAGTGAAAAGTATTTGGTAATTAAGCACCAAAAATGATTTTAAAGGTGTTCATACACCAAAAATCGCCTGAGAGACTATGACGGTTTTACCCATTGATTTGAATTGATTTAGATCCAAGGGCTTCATATGATTTACATATATCTAATATCTATTCAAGGACACAATTTTTTGGTAATTATTCAATACAAAATTATTTGAAAGGTTTTTATACAGCACAAATCGCCTAAGAGACTATGACGGTTTTACCCTTTGATATGAAATAAGTTTGATCCAAGGGTTTCATATGATTGAAATATATCTAATACCCTTTGAAGGAGTCAAAAATATTTGGTAATTAAGCAAAAAAATGATTTGAAAGGTGTTCATACACCACAAATCCACTAAGAGACTATGACAGTTTTACCCTTTGATTTGACTTGAGGTTGATCATGGGCCTTCATATGCTTTAAAAATATCTAATACCTATTCAAGGACTCAAAAAATATTTGGTTATTCCAAACAAAATGATTTGAGAGGTGTTCATTCACTACAAATCGCCTAAGAGACTATGACGGTTTTGCCCTTTGATTTGAATTGAGTTTGATCCAAGTGCTTCATATGATTGAAATATATCTAATACCCATTCAAGGAGTTAATTTTTTTTTGGTAACTAAGCACAAACGATAATTTGAAAGGTGTTTATACACCACAAATCCCTTACGAGACTATGACATTTTTACCCTTTTATTTGAATTGAGTTTGATCGAAGGACTTCATATGCTTTAAATAGATCTAATACCTATTCAAGGACTCAATTTTTTTGGTAATTATTCAATACAAAATGATTTGAAAGGTTTTCATACACCACAAATCGCCTAAGAGACTATGACGGTTTTACCCTTTGATATGAAATAAGTTTGATCCAAGGGTTTCATATGATTGAAATATATCTAATACCTATTCAAGGAGTCAAAAGTATTTGGTAATTAACCACAAAAAATGATTTCAACGGTGTTCATACACCACAAATCCCCTACGAGACTATGACGGTTTTACCGTTTAATTTGAATAGAGTTTGATCTAAGGGCTTCATATTCTTTAAATAGACTTAATACCTGTTCAAGGATTCAAAAATATTTGGTAATTATTCACAACAAAATGATTGGAAAGGTGTTCATACACCACAAATCGCCTAAGAGACTATGACGGTGTTACGCTTTGATTTCAATTGAGTTTGATCCAAGGGCTTCATATGCTTTTAATATATCTAATACCTATTCAAGGAGTCATAAATATTTTTTAAATATTCACAACAAAATAATTTGAAAGGTGTTCATACACCACAAATCGCCAAAGAGACTATGATGGTTTTACCCTTTGATTTGAAACAAGTTTAATCCAAGGGCTTCATATGATTGAAATATACCTAATACCAATTCAAGGAGTAAAATGTATTTGGTAATTCAGCCCCAAAAATTATTTGAAAGGTGTTCATACACCAAAAATTGCCAAAGAGACTATGACGGTTTTACCCTTTGATTTGAATTGAGTTAGATCCAAGGGCTTCATATGATTTAAATATATCTAATATCTATTCAAGGACTCAATTTTTTGTGGTAATTATTCAATACAAAATGATTTGAAAGGTTTTCATACATCACAAATCGCCTAAGAGACTATGACGGTTTTACTCTTTTATATGAAATAAGTTTCATCAAAGGGTTTCATATGATTGAAATACATCTAATACCTATTGAAGGAGTCAAAAATATTTGGTAATTAAGCATAAAAAATGATATGAATGGTGTTCATACACCACAAATCCCCTAAGAGACTATGACGGTTTTACCTTTTGACTTGAATTGAGGTTGATCCAAGGACTTCATATGATTTAAAAATATCTAATACCTGTTGAAGGACTCAAAAATATTTGGTAATTATTCCCAACAAAATGATTTGAAAGGTTTTCATTCACCACAAATCGCGTAAGAGACTATCACGGTTTTGCCGTTTGATTTGAATTGAGTTTGATCCAAGGGCTTCATATGCTTTAAATATATCTAATACCTATTCATGGACTTAAAAATATTATTCACAAGTAAATAATATGAAAGGTGTTCATACACCCCAAATCGCCTAACAGACTATGACAGTTTGACCCTTTGATTTGAATTGAGTTAGATCCAAGGGCTTCATATGATTTAAATATATCTAATATCTATTTAAGAACTCAAATTTGTTTGGTAATGATTCAATACAAAATGATTTAAAAGGTTTTCATACACCACAAATTGCCTAAGAGACTATGACGGTTTTACCCTTTGATATGAAATAAGTTTGATCCAAGGGTTTCATATGATTGAAATATATCTAATACCTATTGAAGGAGTCAAAAGTATTTGGTAATTAACGATAAAAAATGATTTGAAAGGTGCTCATACACCACAAATCCCCTAAGAGACTATAACGGTTTTACCCTTTGATTTGAATTGAGGTTGATTTAAGGACTTAATATGCTTTAAATAGACTTAATACCTATTCAAGGACTCAAAAAATATTTGGTATTTATTCCCAACAAAATGATGTGATAGGTGTTCATTAACCACAAATCGCCTAAGAGACCATGACGGTTTTGCCCTTTGATTTGAATTGAGTTTGATCCAAGGGATTCATTTGCTTTAAATAGATCAAATACCTATTCAAGGACTCAAAAATATTTGGTAATTATTCACAACAAAATAATTTGAAAGAAGTTCATACACCACAAATCGCCTAAGAGACGATGACGGTTTTACACTTTGATTTGAAATAAGTTTAATCCAAGGCCTTCATATGATTGAAATATACCTAATACCAATTCAAGGACTGAAAAGTATTTGGTAATTAACCACCAAAAATGATTTGAAAGGTGTTCAAACACCAAAAATCGCCTAAGAGACTATGACGATTTTACCCTTTCATTTGAATTGAGTTAGATCCAAGGGCTTCATATGATTTAAATATATCTAATATCTATTCAAGGACTCAATTTTTTTGGTAATTATTCAATACAAAATGATTTAAAAGGTTTTCATACACCCCAAATCTTCTAAGAGACTATGACGGTTTTACCCTTTGATATGAAATAAGTTTGATCCAAGGGTTTCATATGATTGAAATATATCTAATACCTATTGAAGGAGTCAAAAGTATTTGGTAATTAACCACAAAAAATGATTTAAAGGTGCTCATACACCATAAATCCCCTAAGAGACTATGACAGTTTTACCCTATGATTTGAATTGAGGTTGATTTAAGGACTTCATATGCTTTAAATAGACTTAATACCTATTCAAGGACTCAAAAAATATTTGGTAATTATTCCCAACAAAATGATGTGATAGGTGTTCATTAACCAAAAATCGCCTAAGAGACTATGATGGGTCTATCCTTTTATTTAAATTGAGTTTAATCCAAGAGCTTCATATGCTTTAAATATATCTAATACCTATTCAAGGAGTCATATATTTGGTTATTATTCCAAACAAAAATAATTTGTAAGGTGTTCATACACCACAAATCTTCTAAGAGACTATGACGGTTTTACCCTTTGATTTGAAATAAGTTTGATCTACGGGCTTCATATGCTTTATACATATCTAATACTTATTCAAGGACTCAAAAATATTTGGTAGTTATTCACAACAAAATAATATGAAAGGTGTTCATACACCACAAATCGCCTAAGAGACTACAACGATTTTACCCTTTGATTTCAAATAAGTTTAATTTAAGGGCTTCATAATATTTAAATATACCTTATACCAATTCAAGGAGTGAAATGTATTTGGTAATTAAGCACCAAAAATGATTTTAAAGGTGTTCATACACCAAAAATCGCCTAAGAGGCTATGACGGTTTTACCCTTTGATTTGAATTGAGTTAGATCCAAGGGCTTCATATGATTTAAATATATAAAATATCTATTCAAGGACTCAATTTTTATTGGTAATTATTAAAGACAAAATGATTAGAAAGGTTTTCATACACCACAAATCGCCTTAGTGTCTATGACGGCTTTACCCTTTAATATGAAATAAGTTTGATCCAAGGGTTTCATATGATTGAAATATATCTAATACCTATTCAAGGAGTCAATAATATTTTGTAATTAAGCACAAAAAATGATTTGAAAGGTGTTCATACACCTCACATCACCTAAGAGACTATGACGGTTTTACCCTTTGATTTGAATTGAGGTTGATCCAAGTACATTATATGCTTTAAAAAATCTAATACCTATTCAAGGAATCAAAAAATATTTGGTAATTATTAACAACAAAATGATTTGAAAGGTGTTCATTCACAACAAATCGCCTAAGAGACTATGACGGTTTTGCCCTTTGATTAGAATTGAGTTTGATCCAAGGGCTTCATATGCTTTAAATAGATCTAATACCTATTCAAGGGCTCAAAAATATTTGGTAATTATTCACAACAAAAAGATATGAAAGGTGTTCATACACCACAAATCGCCTAAGAGACTATGACGGTTTTACCCTTTAATTTGGATTGAGTTTGATCCAAGGGGTTCATATGCTTTAAACATATCTAATACCTATTCATGGACTTAAAAATATTATTCACAAGTAAATAATATGAAAGGTGTTCATACACCCCAAATCGCCTAACAGACTATGACAATTTGACCCTTTGATTTGAATTGAGTTAGATCCAAGGGCTTCATATGATTTAAATATATCTAATATCTATTTAAGAACTCAAATTTGTTTGGTAATGATTCAATACAAAATGATTTAAAAGGTTTTCATACACCACAAATTGCCTAAGAGACTATGACGGTTTAACCCTTTGATATGAAATAAGTTTGATCCAAGGGTTTCATATGATTGAAATATATCTAATACCTATTGAAGGAGTCAAAAGTATTTGGTAATTAACCACAAAGAATGATTTGAAAGCTGTTCATACACCACAAATCACCTAAGAGACTATGACGGTTTTACCCTTTGATGTGAAATAAGTTTGATCTAAGGGCTTCATATGCTTCATACATATCTAATACTTATTCAAGGACTCAAAAGTATTTGGTAATTAACCACAAAGAATGATTTGAAAGGTTTTCATACACCACAAATCGCTTAAGAGACTACGACAATTTTACCCTTTGATTTGAAACAAGTTTAATCCAAGGGCTTCATATGATTGAAATATTACTAATACCAATTCAAGGAGTGAAAAGTATTTGGTAATTAATCTCCAAAAATGATTTTAAAGGTGTTCATACACCAAAAATTGCCTAAGAGGCTATGACGGTTTTACCCTTTGATTTGAATAGAGTTAGATCCAAGGGCTTCATATGATTTAAATATATCTAATATCTATTCAAGGACTCAAGTTTTTTTGGTAATTATTCAAGACAAAATGATTTGAAAGGTTTTCATACACCACAAATCGCCAAAGAGACTATGACGGTTTTACCTTTTTATATGATATAAGTTTGATCCTAGGGTTTCTTATGATTGAAATATATATAATACCTATTGAAGGAGTCAATAATATTTGGTAATTAAGCACAAAAAATGATTTGAAAGGTGTTCATACACCTCAAATCCCCTAAGAGACTATGACGGTTTTACCCTTTGATTTGAATCGAGGTTTATCCAAGGACATCATATGCTTTAAAAAGATCTAATACAAATTCAAGGAATAAAAAAATATTTGGTAATTATTCCCAACAAAATGATTTGAAATGTGTTCATTCACCGCAAATCGACTAAGAGACTATGACGGTTTTGCCCTTTGATTTGAATTGAGTTTGATCCAAGGGCTTCATATGCTTTATATATATCTAACACCTATTCAAGGACTTAAAAATATTTGGTTATTATTCACAACCAAAATAATTTGAAAGGTGTTCGTCCACCACAAATCGCCTAAGAGACTATGACGGTTTTACCCATTGATTTGAAATAAATTTGATCCAAATGCTTCATATGATTATAATATATCTAATACCCATTCAAGGTGTTAAAAATATTTTGGTAATCAAGCACAAACAATGATTTAAAAGGTGTTTATACACCACAAATCGTCTTAGAGACTATGTCAGTTTTACCCTTTGATTTGAAATATATCTAATACCTATACAAGGAGTCATATATTTGGTTATTATTCCAAACAAAAATAATTTCAAAGGTGTTCATACACCACAAATCGCCTAAAAGACTATGTCAGTTGTACCCTTTAATTTGAAATAAGTTTAATCCAAGGGCTTCATATGATTGAAATATACCTAATACCAATTCAAGCAGCGAAAAGTATTTGGTAATTAAGCACCAAAAATAATTTGAAAGGTGTTCATACACTAAAAATCGCCTAAGAGACTATGACGGTTTTACCCTTTGATATGAAATAAGTTTGATCTGAGGGTTCATATGATTGAAATATATCTAATAGCTATTCAAGGAGTAAAAAGTATTTGGTAATTGATAGGTTTTAGTCGTGTCACCTAATCAAAAATAAACCTACGGACCTCTAACTAGGTAGTCAGTGGAAGCAGGGTCGAATCCACAGGGAGACAGAGTTTCTAAATCAATATTCAACCAATTCAGCTACTCCAGATGAAATCAGAAAGGAATTAATGAAACTAAGGAATAGACTACGGAAGACTGAATAAATCGAGGATTAAACTATGGAATAAAAGTCTAGGGTATTAGGTCGATCCACCATGCTTATACCAATCAAATAGGGTCAACTACTATTAAAACCTAAGTCAAGAGTCGGGGGATTAGAGCCTATGTTGAGCTATGGTTAAGACTCAACGCTCATAGTTCAACATACGCCGCATGTTCACTAACGTAATCAGAACTACTGATGTGTCCTAGGCCTCTAATCGTAAGACGGATCTGTGCAAACAACTATTAACCACAAGCAATCAATGAAATTGTACACTGACATTAATTACTCAATAAGAACAAACCACATCACAATCACCCTAATCAAGCCTAGATAGAGAACTACTCACTCATAATCATGGCTTTCCTATCTAACACCCTAGATAGAGAACTACTCACTCATAATCGAATTGACAACAACAAAACTAATTGGAAATCCTAAGAATTGCATCATGAACGATTAAATAAATAAACTAAGCAATCAAAGTAATTGAAGAGATAAAGAGTAGAGAAGAGTACCAATTGACGGAAAGCATGAACTTTTATTGAAATCGAAATAGGTTTGATCACCTCTAAATCAATCTAAAGTGTTTGAATTAAACTAAAAGCAATGAAGAATAAAACTAGTCTAAAACCTAATGAAAGATGAATAAAAACTGAATGAAAGATAATGAGGAAAAGGTATTTATAATACCCCTCAAGTTCACTAAAAACGGGAACAAAAAAGTGGAAAAGCGCGATAAAGAGCGCCAGACCCGATCGGGCCCGAGCACAGTACCCGATCGGGTCCACATACAAATTCTCCCAACTTTACTTCTGGGCTCTGGCAGCAGCAGTGCAGCAATAAGGCGAGAAAACGGCCCACCCGATCGGGTCGGGTGGTAGTCACCCGATCGGGTTGGGTGGTAGTCACCCGATCGGGTCTGGCGACAACTTGGGCCAGCGTGTTCCCCTCGCCTGTAGCACCGCAACGAGACCAAGCAGCACTCCACCCGATCAGGTCGGGCGGTAGCCACCCGATCGGGTCTGGGGACATGCTTCCTCGCCCGATTCGATCGGGCAAACATCGCCCGATCGAGTCCGCAACTTTTATACCCGATCATAAATACTTCGCCGGATCGGGCTATTTCTGCCCGATCAGTGCACGGAAAACTCCTTTTGACTCCTTTGCTCTCTAATCTTCACGTTTAGGGGTCTTGGGACCTCCTAAACTATCCATAAAGCTCGCGAGCCATCCTACGTGCCTTGTAACATCTCGTAAAGCCGTGGTTGCTTCCAAATGATTCGGGAATAGGGAGAAAACTCCCTAAAACCTGCAATTCAACACTAAAACACAAAACCACAACTATATACGATAATTAGCATAAAATAGCTCCCAAGAGCTCCAATGACGCACAAATTAGCTTGTAAATAAGGGAGAAAAGACTATATAAATACGTGATATCAGTAATTAACCCCAAAAAATGATTTGAAAGGTGTTCATACACCACAAATCCCTTAAGAGACTATGATGGTTTTACCCTTTGATTTGATTTGAGTTAGATCCAAGGGCTTCATATGATTGAAATATACCTAATACCAATTCAAGGAGTGAAAAGTATTTGGTAATTAAGCACCAAAAATGATTTTAAAGGTGTTCATACACCAAAAATCGCCTAAGAGACTATGACGGTTTTACCCTTTGCTTTGAATTGAGTTAGATCCAATGGCTTCATATGATTTTAATATATCTAATATCCATTCAAGAACTCAAATTTTTTTAGTAATGATTCAATACAAATTAATTAAAAGGTTTTCATACACCACAAATCGTCTAAGAGACTATGACGGTTTTACTCTTTGATATGAAATAAGTTTGATCCAAGGGTTTCATATGATTGAAATATATCTAATACCTATTGAAGGATTCAAAAGTATTTGGTAATTAACCACAAAGAATGATTTGAAAGGTGTTCATATACCACAAATCCACTAAGAGACTATGACGGTTTTACCCTTTGATTTGAATTGAGGTTGATCCAAGGACTTCATATGCTTTAAATAGACCTAATACCTATTCAAGGACTCAAAAAATATTTGGTAGTTATTCCCAACAAAATGATTTGAAAGGTGTTCATTCACCACATATCGCCTAAGAGACTATGACGGTTTTGCCCTTTGATTTGAATTGAGTTTGATCCAAGGGCTTCATATTCTTTAAATATATATAATTCCTATTCAACGACTCAAAAATATTTGGTAATTATTCACAACAAAATGATTTCAAAGCTGTGCATACACCGCAAATCGCCTAAGAGACTATGACGGTAGTCCTTTTGATTTAAATTGAGTTTGATCCAAGGGCTTCATATGCCTTAAATATAACTAATACCTATTCAAGGAGTCATAAATATTTTGTGAATATTCACAACAAAATAATTTGAAAGGTGTTCATACACCACAAATCGCCTAAGAGACTATGACAGTTTACCTTTTGATTTGAAATAAGTTTAATTCAAGGGCTTCATATGATTGAAATATACCTAATACCAATTCAAGGAGCGAAAAGTATTTGGTAATTAAGGACCAAAAATGATTTGAAAGGTGTTCATACACCAAAAATCGCCTAAGAGACTATGACGGTTTTACCCTTTGATTTGAATTGAGTTAGATCTAAGGACTTCATATGATTTAAATATATCGAATATCTATTCAAGGACTAAAGTTTTTTAGTAATTATTACATACAAAATGATTTGAAAGGTTTTCATACAGCACATTTCGCCTAAGAGACTATGACGGTTTTACCCTTTGATATGAAATAAGTTTGATCCAAGGGTTTCATATGATTGAAATATATCTAATACCAAATGAAGGAGTCAATAATATTTGGTAATTAAGCACAAAAAATGATTTGAAAGGTGTTCATACACCTCAAATCCCCTAAGAGACAATGACGGTTTTACCCTTTGATTTGAATTGAGGTTTATCATGGGACTTCATATGCTTTAAAAAGATCTAATAGCTATTCAAGGACTCAAAAAATATTTGGTAATTATTCCCAACAAAATGATTTGAAAGGTGTTCATTCACCACAAATCGCCTAGGAGACTATGACGGTTTTGCCCTTTGATCTAAATCGAGTTTGATCCAAGGGCTTCATATGCGTTAAATATATCTAATAAATATTCAAGGAGTCATAAATATTTGGTTATTATTCACAACCAAATAATATAAAAGGTGTTCATACACCACAAATCGCCTAAGAGACTATAACGATTTTACCCTTCGATTTGAAATAATTTTAATCCAAGGGCTTCATATGATTGAAATATACCTAATACAATTCAAGGAGTGAAAAGTATTTGGTAATTAAGCACCAAAAATGATTTTAAAGGTGTTCATACACCAAAAATCGCCTAAGAGACTATGACGGTTTTACCCTTTGATTTGAATTGAGTTGGATCCAAGGGCTTCATATGATTTAAATATATCTAATATCTATTCAAGGAATCAATTTTTTTGGTAATTATTCAATACAAAATGATTTGAAAGGTTTTCATCACCAAAAATCGCCTAAGAGACTTTGACGGTTTTACCCTTTGATATGAAATAAGTTTTATCCAAGGGTTTCATATTATTGAAATATATCTAATACCTATTAAAGGACTCAAAAATATTTGGTAATTAAGCACAAACAATGATTTGAAAGGTGTTCAAACACCACAAATCCCCTAAGAGACTATGACGGTTTTACCCTTTGATTTGAATTGAGGTTGATCAAGGGACTTCATATGCTTTAAAGATATCTAATACCTATTCAAGGACTCAAAAATATTTGGTAATTATTCACAACAAAATGATTTGAAAGGTGTTCATACACCACAAATAGCCTAAGAGACTATGACGGTTTTCCCTTTGATTTAAATTGAGTTTGATCCAAGGGCTTCATATGCCTTAAATATATCAAATACCTATTCAAGGAGTCATAAATATTTTGTGAATATTCACAACAAAATAATTTGAAAGGTGTTCATACACCACAAATCGCCTAAGAGACTATGTCAGTTTTACCCTTTGATTTGAAATAAGTTTAATCCAAGGGCTTCATATGATTGAAATATACGTAATACCAATTCAAGGAGCGAAAAGTATTTGGTAATTAAGCACCAAAAATCGCCTAAGAGACTCTGACGGTTTTACCCTTTGATTTGAATTGAGTTAGATCCAAGGGCTTCATATGATTTAAATATATCTAATAACTATTCAAGGACTCAATTTTTTTTGGTAATTATTCAATACAAAATGATTTGAAAGGTTTTCATACTCCACAAATCGCCTAAGAGACTATGACGGTTTTACCCTTTGATATGAAATATGTTTGATCTGAGGTTTCATATGATTGAAATATATCTAATAGCTATTCAAGGAGTAAAAAGTATTTGGTAATTAACCCCAAAAAATGATTTGAAAGGTGTTCATACACCACAAATCCCCTAAGAGACTATGATGGTTTTACCCTTTCATTTGAATTGAGTTAGATCCAAGGGCTTCATATGATTGAAATATACCTAGTACCAATTCAAGTAGTGAAAAGTATTTGGTAATTAAGCTCCAAAAATGATTTGAAAGGTGTTCATGCACCAAAAATCGCCTAAAAGACTATAACGGTTTTACCCTTTGCTTTGAATTGAGTTAGATCCAATGGCTTCATATGATTTAAATATATCTAATATCTATTCAAGAACTCAATTTTTTTTGGTAATGATTCAATACAAAATAAATTAAAAGGTTTTCATACACCACAAATCGCCTAAGAGACTATGACGGTTTTACTATTTGATATGAAATAAGTTTGATCCAAGGGTTTCATATGATTGAAATATATCTAATACCTATTGATGGATTCAAAAGTATTTGGTAATTAACAACAAACAATGATTTGAAAGGTGTTCATATACCACAAATCCACTAAGAGATTATGATGGTTTTACCCTTTGATTTGGATTGAGGTTGATCCAAGGACTTCATATGCTTTAAATAGACTTAATACCTATTCAAGGACTCAAAAAATATTTGGTAATTATTCCCAACAAAATGATTTCAAAGGTGTTCATTCACCACAAATCGCCTAAGAGACTATGACGGTTTTACCCTTTTATCTAAATCGAGTTTGATCCAAGGGATTCATATGCTTTAAATATATCCAATAAATATTCAAGGAGTCATAAATATTTGGTTATGATTTCCAACAAAAATAATTTGAAAGGTTTTCATACAGCAGAAATCACCTAAGAGATTATGACGGTTATACCCTTTAATTTGAATTGAGGTTGATCCAAGGACTTCATATGCTTTAAATAGACTTAATACCTATTCAAGGACTCAAAAAAAAATTGGTAATTATTCCCAACAAAATGATATGAAAGGTGTTCATACACCATAAATCGCCTAAGAGACTATAACGATTTTATCCTTTGATTTGAAATAATTTTAATCCAAGGGCTTCATATGATAGAAATATACCTATTACGAAGTCAAGTAGTGAAAAGTATTTGGTAATTAAGCACCAAAAATTATTTTAAAGGTGTTCATACACCAAAAATCGCCTGAGAGACTATGACGGTTTTACCCATTGATTTGAATTGATTTAGATCCAAGGGCTTCATATGATTTAAATATATCTAATATCTATTCAAGGACACAATTTTTTTGGTAATTATTCAATACAAAATTATTTGAAAGGTTTTTATACAGCACAAATCGCCTAAGAGACTATGACGGTTTTACCCTTTGATATGAAATAAGTTTGATCCAAGGGTTTCATATGATTGAAATATATCTAATACCCTTTGAAGGAGTCAAAAATATTTGGTAATTAAGCAAAAAAATGATTTGAAAGGTGTTCATACACCACAAATCCACTAAGAGACTATGACAGTTTTACCCTTTGATTTGACTTGAGGTTGATCATGGGCCTTCATATGCTTTAAAAATATCTAATACCTATTCAAGGACTCAAAAAATATTTGGTAATTATTCCAAACAAAATGATTTGAGAGGTGTTCATTCACTACAAATCGCCTAAGAGACTATGATGGTTTTGCCCTTTGATTTGAATTGAGTTTGATCCAAGTGCTTCATATGATTGAAATATATCTAATACCCATTCAAGGAGTTATTTTTTTTTGGTAACTAAGCACAAACGATAATTTGAAAGGTGTTTATACACCACAAATCCCTTACGAGACTATGACATTTTTACCCTTTTATTTGAATTGAGTTTGATCGAAGGACTTCATATGCTTTAAATAGATCTAATACCTATTCAAGGACTCAATTTTTTTGGTAATTATTCAATACAAAATGATTTGAAAGGTTTTCATACACCACAAATCGCCTAAGAGACTATGACGGTTTTACCCTTTGATATGAAATAAGTTTGATCCAAGGGTTTCATATGATTGAAATATTTCTAATACCTATTCAAGGAGTCAAAAGTATTTGGTAATTAACAACAAAAAATGATTTCAAAGGTGTTCATACACCACAAATCCCCTACGAGACTATGACGGTTTTACCGTTTAATTTGAATAGAGTTTGATCTAAGGGCTTCATATTCTTTAAATAGACTTAATACCTGTTCAAGGATTCAAAAATATTTGGTAATTATTCACAACAAAATGATTGAAAAGGTGTTCATACACCACAAATCGCCTAAGAGACTATGACGGTGTTACGCTTTGATTTCAATTGAGTTTGATCCAAGGGCTTCATATGCTTTTAATATATCTAATACCTATTCAAGGAGTCATAAATATTTTTTAAATATTCACAACAAAATAATTTGAAAGGTGTTCATACACCACAAATCGCCAAAGAGACTATGATGGTTTTACCCTTTGATTTGAAACAAGTTTAATCCAAGGGCTTCATATGATTGAAATATACCTAATACCAATTCAAGGAGTAAAAAGTATTTGGTAATTCAGCCCCAAAAATTATTTGAAAGGTGTCCATACACCAAAAATTGCCAAAGAGACTATGACGGTTTTACCCTTTGATTTGAATTGAGTTAGATCCAAGGGCTTCATATGATTTAAATATATCTAATATCTATTCAAGGACTCAATTTTTTGTGGTAATTATTCAATACAAAATGATTTGAAAGGTTTTCATACACCACAAATCGCCTAAGAGACTATGACGGTTTTACCCTTTTATATGAAATAAGTTTCATCAAAGGGTTTCATATGATTGAAATACATCTAATACCTATTGAAGGAGTCAAAAATATTTGGTAATTAAGCATAAAAAATGATATGAATGGTGTTCATACACCACAAATCCCCTAAGAGACTATGACGGTTTTACCTTTTGATTTGAATTGAGGTTGATCCAAGGACTTCATATGATTTAAAAATATCTAATACCTGTTGAAGGACTCAAAAATATTTGGTAATTATTCCCAACAAAATGATTTGAAAGGTTTTCATTCACCACAAATCGCGTAAGAGACTATCACGGTTTTGCCGTTTGATTTGAATTGAGTTTGATCCAAGGGCTTCATATGCTTTAAATATATCTAACACCTATTCAAAGACTCAAAAATATTTGGTTATTATTCACAACAAAAATATTTTGAAAGGTGTTCATACACCAAGAATTGCCTAAAAGACTATGACACTTTTACCCTTTGATTTGAATTGAGTTAGATCCAAGGGCTTCATATGATTTAAATATATCTAATAACTATTCAAGGACTCAACTTTTTTTGGTAATTATTCAATACAAAATGATTTGTAAGGTTTTCATACTCCACAAATCGCCTAAGAGACTATGAAGGTTTTACCCTTTGATATGAAATAGGTTTGATCTGAGGGTTCATATGATTGAAATATATCTAATAGCTATTCAAGGAGTGAAAAGTATTTGGTAATTAACCCCAAAAAATGATTTGAAAGGTGTTCATACACCACAAATCCCCTAAGAGACTATGATGGTTTTACCCTTTCATTTGAATTGAGTTAGATCCAAGGGCTTCATATGATTGAAATATACCTAATACCAATTCAAGTAGTGAAAAGTATTTGGTAATTAAGCTCCAAAAATGATCTGAAAGGTGTTCATGCACCAAATATCGCCTAAGAGACTATAACGGTTTTACCCTTTGCTTTGAATTGGGTTAGATCCAATGGCTTCATATGATTTAAATATATCTAATATCTATTCAAGAACTCAATTTTTTTTGGTAATGATTCAATACAAAATAAATTAAAAGGTTTTCATACACCACAAATCGCCTAAGAGACTATGACGGTTTTACTATTTGATATGAAATAAGTTTGATCCAAGGGTTTCATATGATTGAAATATATCTAATACCTATTGATGGATTCAAAAGTATTTCGTAATTAACCACAAACAATGATTTGAAAGGTGTTCATATACCACAAATCCACTAAGAGACTATGATGGTTTTACCCTTTGATTTGGATTGAGGTTGATCCAAGGACTTCATATGCTTTAAATAGACTTAATACCTATTCAAGGACTCAAAAAATATTTGGTAATTATTCCCAACAAAATGATTTCAAAGGTGTTCATTCACCACAAATCGCCTAAGAGACTATGACGGTTTTACCCTTTTATCTAAATTGAGTTTGATCCAAGGGATTCATATGCTTTAAATATATCCAATAAATATTCAAGGAGTCATAAATATTTGGTTATGATTTCCAACAAAAATAATTTGAAAGGTGTTCATACAGTAGAAATCACCTAAGAGATTATGACGGTTATACCCTTTGATTTGAATTGAGGTTGATCCAAGGACTTCATATGCTTTAAATAGACTTAATACCTATTCAAGGACTCAAAAAAAAATTGGTAATTATTCCCAACAAAATGATATGAAAGGTGTTCATACACCACAAATCGCCTAAGAGACTATAACGATTTTATCCTTTGATTTGAAATAATTTTAATCCAAGGGCTTCATATGATAGAAATATACCTAATACGAATTCAAGGAGTGAAAAGTATTTGGTAATTAAGCACCAAAAATGATTTTAAAGGTGTTCATACACCAAAAATCGCCTGAGAGACTATGACGGTTTTACCTATTGATTTGAATTGATTTAGATCCAAGGGCTTCATATGATTTAAATATATCTAATATCTATTCAAGGACTCAATTTTTTTGGTAATTATTCAATACAAAATTATTTGAAAGGTTTTTATACACCACAAATCGCCTAAGAGACTATGACGGTTTTACCCTTTTATATGAAATAAGTTTGATCCAAGGGTTTCATATGATTGAAATATATCTAATACCCTTTGAAGGAGTCAAAAATATTTGGTAATTAATCAAAAAAATGATTTGAAAGGTGTTCATACACCACAAATCCACTAAGAGACTATGACAATTTTACCCTTTGATTTGACTTGAGGTTGATCATGGGACTTCATATGCTTTAAAAATATCTAATACCTATTCAAGGACTCAAAAAAATTTGGTAATTATTCCAAACAAAACGATTTGAGAGGTGTTCATTCACCACAAATCGCCTAAGAGACTATGACGGTTTTGCCCTTTGATTTGAATTGAGTTTGATCCAAGTGCTTCATATGATTGAAATATATCTAATACCCATTCAAGGAGTTGAATTTTTTTGGTAACTAAGCACAAACGATAATTTGAAAGGTGTTTATACACCACAAATCCCTTACGAGACTATGACATTTTTACCCTTTTATTTGAATTGAGTTTGATCGAAGGACTTCATATGCTTTAAATAGATCTAATACCTATTCAAGGACTCAATTTTTTTGGTAATTATTCAATACAAAATGATTTGAAAGGTTTTCATACACCACAAATCGCCTAAGAGACTATGACGGTTTTACCCTTTGATATGAAATAAGTTTGATCCAAGGGTTTCATATGATTGAAATATATCTAATACCTATTCAAGGAGTCAAAAGTATTTGGTAATTAACCACAAAAAATGATTTGAAAGGTGTTCATACACCACAAATCCCCTACGAGACTATGACGGTTTTACCGTTTAATTTGAATTGAGTTTGATCTACGGGCTTCATATGCTTTAAATAGACTTAATACCTGTTCAAGGATTCAAAAATATTTGGTAATTATTCACAACAAAATGATTGGAAAGGTGTTCATACACCACAAATCGCCTAAGAGACTATGACGGTGTTACGCTTTGATTTCAATTGAGTTTGATCCAAGGGCTTCATATGCTTTTAATATATCTAATACCTATTCAAGGAGTCATAAATATTTTTTAAATATTCACAACAAAATAATTTGAAAGGTGTTCATACACCACAAATCGCCAAAGAGACTATGATGGTTTTACCCTTTGATTTGAAATAAGTTTAATCCAAGGGCTTCATATGATTGAAATATACCTAATACCAATTCAAGGAGTGAAAAGTATTTGGTAATTAACCCCAAAAAATGATTTGAAAGGTGTTCATACACCACAAATCCCCTAAGAGACTATGATGGTTTTACCCTTTCATTTGAATTGAGTTAGATCCAAGGGCTTCATATGATTGAAATATACCTAGTACCAATTCAAGTAGTGAAAAGTATTTGGTAATTAAGCTCCAAAAATGATCTGAAAGGTGTTCATGCACCAAATATCGCCTAAGAGACTATAACGGTTTTACCCTTTGCTTTGAATTGGGTTAGATCCAATGGCTTCATATGATTTAAATATATCTAATATCTATTCAAGAACTCAATTTTTTTTGGTAATGATTCAATACAAAATAAATTAAAAGGTTTTCATACACCACAAATCGCCTAAGAGACTATGACGGTTTTACTATTTGATATGAAATAAGTTTGATCCAAGGGTTTCATATGATTGAAATATATCTAATACCTATTGATGGATTCAAAAGTATTTGGTAATTAACAACAAACAATGATTTGAAAGGTGTTCATATACCACAAATCCACTAAGAGATTATGATGGTTTTACCCTTTGATTTGGATTGAGGTTGATCCAAGGACTTCATATGCTTTAAATAGACTTAATACCTATTCAAGGACTCAAAAAATATTTGGTAATTATTCCCAACAAAATGATTTCAAAGGTGTTCATTCACCACAAATCGCCTAAGAGACTATGACGGTTTTACCCTTTTATCTAAATCGAGTTTGATCCAAGGGATTCATATGCTTTAAATATATCCAATAAATATTCAAGGAGTCATAAATATTTGGTTATGATTTCCAACAAAAATAATTTGAAAGGTTTTCATACAGCAGAAATCACCTAAGAGATTATGACGGTTATACCCTTTGATTTGAATTGAGGTTGATCCAAGGACTTCATATGCTTTAAATAGACTTAATACCTATTCAAGGACTCAAAAAAAAATTGGTAATTATTCCCAACAAAATGATATGAAAGGTGTTCATACACCATAAATCGCCTAAGAGACTATAACGATTTTATCCTTTGATTTGAAATAATTTTAATCCAAGGGCTTCATATGATAGAAATATACCTAATACGAAGTCAAGTAGTGAAAAGTATTTGGTAATTAAGCACCAAAAATGATTTTAAAGGTGTTCATACACCAAAAATCGCCTGAGAGACTATGACGGTTTTACCCATTGATTTGAATTGATTTAGATCCAAGGGCTTCATATGATTTACATATATCTAATATCTATTCAAGGACACAATTTTTTGGTAATTATTCAATACAAAATTATTTGAAAGGTTTTTATACAGCACAAATCGCCTAAGAGACTATGACGGTTTTACCCTTTGATATGAAATAAGTTTGATCCAAGGGTTTCATATGATTGAAATATATCTAATACCTATTCAAGGAGTCAAAAGTATTTGGTAATTAACAACAAAAAATGATTTCAAAGGTGTTCATACACCACAAATCCCCTACGAGACTATGACGGTTTTACCGTTTAATTTGAATAGAGTTTGATCTAAGGGCTTCATATTCTTTAAATAGACTTAATACCTGTTCAAGGATTCAAAAATATTTGGTAATTATTCACAACAAAATGATTGGAAAGGTGTTCATACACCACAAATCGCCTAAGAGACTATGACGGTGTTACGCTTTGATTTCAATTGAGTTTGATCCAAGGGCTTCATATGCTTTTAATATATCTAATACCTATTCAAGGAGTCATAAATATTTTTTAAATATTCACAACAAAATAATTTGAAAGGTGTTCATACACCACAAATCGCCAAAGAGACTATGATGGTTTTACCCTTTGATTTGAAACAAGTTTAATCCAAGGGCTTCATATGATTGAAATATACCTAATACCAATTCAAGGAGTAAAATGTATTTGGTAATTCAGCCCCAAAAATTATTTGAAAGGTGTTCATACACCAAAAATTGCCAAAGAGACTATGACGGTTTTACCCTTTGATTTGAATTGAGTTAGATCCAAGGGCTTCATATGATTTAAATATATCTAATATCTATTCAAGGACTCAATTTTTTGTGGTAATTATTCAATACAAAATGATTTGAAAGGTTTTCATACATCACAAATCGCCTAAGAGACTATGACGGTTTTACTCTTTTATATGAAATAAGTTTCATCAAAGGGTTTCATATGATTGAAATACATCTAATACCTATTGAAGGAGTCAAAAATATTTGGTAATTAAGCATAAAAAATGATATGAATGGTGTTCATACACCACAAATCCCCTAGGAGACTATGACGGTTTTACCTTTTGATTTGAATTGAGGTTGATCCAAGGACTTCATATGATTTAAAAATATCTAATACCTATTGAAGGACTCAAAAATATTTGGTAATTATTCCCAACAAAATGATTTGAAAGGTTTTCATTCACCACAAATCGCGTAAGAGACTATCACGGTTTTGCCGTTTGATTTGAATTGAGTTTGATCCAAGGGCTTCATATGCTTTAAATATATCTAACACCTATTCAAGGACTCAAAAATATTTGGTTATTATTCACAACAAAAATATTTTGAAAGGTGTTCATACACCAAGAATTGCCTAAAAGACTATGACACTTTTACCCTTTGATTTGAATTGAGTTAGATCCAAGGGCTTCATATGATTTAAATATATCTAATAACTATTCAAGGACTCAACTTTTTTTGGTAATTATTCAATACAAAATGATTTGTAAGGTTTTCATACTCCACAAATCGCCTAAGAGACTATGAAGGTTTTACCCTTTGATATGAAATAGGTTTGATCTGAGGTTTCATATGATTGAAATATATCTAATAGCTATTCAAGGAGTGAAAAGTATTTGGTAATTAACCCCAAAAAATGATTTGAAAGGTGTTCATACACCACAAATCCCCTAAGAGACTATGATGGTTTTACCCTTTCATTTGAATTGAGTTAGATCCAAGGGCTTCATATGATTGAAATATACCTAATACCAATTCAAGTAGTGAAAACTATTTGGTAATTAAGCTCCAAAAATGATCTGAAAGGTGTTCATGCACCAAATATCGCCTAAGAGACTATAACGGTTTTACCCTTTGCTTTGAATTGGGTTAGATCCAATGGCTTCATATGATTTAAATATATCTAATATCTATTCAAGAACTCAATTTTTTTGGTAATGATTCAATACAAAATAAATTAAAAGGTTTTCATACACCACAAATCGCCTAAGAGACTATGACGGTTTTACTATTTGATATGAAATAAGTTTGATCCAAGGGTTTCATATGATTGAAATATATCTAATACCTATTGATGGATTCAAAAGTATTTCGTAATTAACCACAAACAATGATTTGAAAGGTGTTCATATACCACAAATCCACTAAGAGACTATGATGGTTTTACCCTTTGATTTGGATTGAGGTTGATCCAAGGACTTCATATGCTTTAAATAGACTTAATACCTATTCAAGGACTCAAAAAATATTTGGTAATTATTCCCAACAAAATGATTTCAAAGGTGTTCATTCACCACAAATCGCCTAAGAGACTATGACGGTTTTACCCTTTTATCTAAATCGAGTTTGATCCAAGGGATTCATATGCTTTAAATATATCCAATAAATATTCAAGGAGTCATAAATATTTGGTTATGATTTCCAACAAAAATAATTTGAAAGGTGTTCATACAGCAGAAATCACCTAAGAGATTATGACGGTTATACCCTTTGATTTGAATTGAGGTTGATCCAAGGACTTCATATGCTTTAAATAGACTTAATACCTATTCAAGGACTCAAAAAAAAAATGGTAATTATTCCCAACAAAATGATATGAAAGGTGTTCATACACCACAAATCGCCTAAGAGACTATAACGATTTTATCCTTTGATTTGAAATAATTTTAATCCAAGGGCTTCATATGATAGAAATATACCTAATACGAATTCAAGGAGTGAAAAGTATTTGGTAATTAAGCACCAAAAATGATTTTAAAGGTGTTCATACACCAAAAATCGCCTGAGAGACTATGACGGTTTTACCCATTGATTTGAATTGATTTAGATCCAAGGGCTTCATATGATTTAAATATATCTAATATCTATTCAAGGACACAATTTTTTTTGTAATTATTCAATACAAAATTATTTGAAAGGTTTTTATACAGCACAAATCGCCTAAGAGACTATGACGGTTTTACCCTTTGATATGAAATAAGTTTGATCCAAGGGTTTCATATGATTGAAATATATCTAATACCCTTTGAAGGAGTCAAAAATATTTGGTAATTAAGCAAAAAAATGATTTGAAAGGTGTTCATACACCACAAATCCACTAAGAGACTATGACAGTTTTACCCTTTGATTTGACTTGAGGTTGATCATGGGCCTTCATATGCTTTAAAAATATCTAATACCTATTCAAGGACTCAAAAAATATTTGGTAATTATTCCAAACAAAATGATTTGAGAGGTGTTCATTCACTACAAATCGCCTAAGAGACTATGACGGTTTTGCCCTTTGAGTTGAATTGAGTTTGATCCAAGTGCTTCATATGATTGAAATATATCTAATACCCATTCAAGGAGTTAATTTTTTTTTGGTAACTAAGCACAAACGATAATTTGAAAGGTGTTTATACACCACAAATCCCTTACGAGACTATGACATTTTTACCCTTTTATTTGAATTGAGTTTGATCGAAGGACTTCATATGCTTTAAATAGATCTAATACCTATTCAAGGACTCAATTTTTTTGGTAATTATTCAATACAAAATGATTTGAAAGGTTTTCATACACCACAAATCGCCTAAGAGACTATGATGGTTTTACCCTTTGATATGAAATAAGTTTGATCCAAGGGTTTCATATGATTGAAATATTTCTAATACCTATTCAAGGAGTCAAAAGTATTTGGTAATTAACAACAAAAAATGATTTCAAAGCTGTTCATACACCACAAATCCCCTACGAGACTATGACGGTTTTACCGTTTAATTTGAATAGAGTTTGATCTAAGGGCTTCATATTCTTTAAATAGACTTAATACCTGTTCAAGGATTCAAAAATATTTGGTAATTATTCACAACAAAATGATTGGAAAGGTGTTCATACACCACAAATCGCCTAAGAGACTATGACGGTGTTACGCTTTGATTTCAATTGAGTTTGATCCAAGGGCTTCATATGCTTTTAATATATCTAATACCTATTCAAGGAGTCATAAATATTTTTTAAATATTCACAACAAAATAATTTGAAAGGTGTTCATACACCACAAATCGCCAAAGAGACTATGATGGTTTTACCCTTTGATTTGAAACAAGTTTAATCCAAGGGCTTCATATGATTGAAATATACCTAATACCAATTCAAGGAGTAAAAAGTATTTGGTAATTCAGCCCCAAAAATTATTTGAAAGGTGTTCATACACCAAAAATTGCCAAAGAGACTATGACGGTTTTACCCTTTGATTTGAATTGAGTTAGATCCAAGGGCTTCATATGATTTAAATATATCTAATATCTATTCAAGGACTCAATTTTTTGTGGTAATTATTCAATACAAAATGATTTGAAAGGTTTTCATACACCACAAATCGCCTAAGAGACTATGACGGTTTTACCCTTTTATATGAAATAAGTTTCATCAAAGGGTTTCATATGATTGAAATACATCTAATACCTATTGAAGGAGTCAAAAATATTTGGTAATTAAGCATAAAAAATGATATGAATGGTGTTCATACACCACAAATCCCCTAAGAGACTATGACGGTTTTACCTTTTGATTTGAATTGAGGTTGATCCAAGGACTTCATATGATTTAAAAATATCTAATACCTGTTGAAGGACTCAAAAATATTTGGTAATTATTCCCAACAAAATGATTTGAAAGGTTTTCATTCACCACAAATCGCGTAAGAGACTATCACGGTTTTGCCGTTTGATTTGAATTGAGTTTGATCCAAGGGCTTCATATGCTTTAAATATATCTAACACCTATTCAAGGACTCAAAAATATTTGGTTATTATTCACAACAAAAATATTTTGAAAGGTGTTCATACACCAAGAATTGCCTAAAAGACTATGACACTTTTACCCTTTGATTTGAATTGAGTTAGATCCAAGGGCTTCATATGATTTAAATATATCTAATAACTATTCAAGGACTCAACTTTTTTTTGGTAATTATTCAATACAAAATGATTTGTAAGGTTTTCATACTCCACAAATCGCCTAAGAGACTATGAAGGTTTTACCCTTTGATATGAAATAGGTTTGATCTGAGGTTTCATATGATTGAAATATATCTAATAGCTATTCAAGGAGTGAAAAGTATTTGGTAATTAACCCCAAAAAATGATTTGAAAGGTGTTCATACACCACAAATCCCCTAAGAGACTATGATGGTTTTACCCTTTCATTTGAATTGAGTTAGATCCAAGGGCTTCATATGATTGAAATATACCTAATACCAATTCAAGTAGTGAAAAGTATTTGGTAATTAAGCTCCAAAAATGATCTGAAAGGTGTTCATGCACCAAATATCGCCTAAGAGACTATAACGGTTTTACCCTTTGCTTTGAATTGGGTTAGATCCAATGGCTTCATATGATTTAAATATATCTAATATCTATTCAAGAACTCAATTTTTTTTGGTAATGATTCAATACAAAATAAATTAAAAGGTTTTCATACACCACAAATCGCCTAAGAGACTATGACGGTTTTACTATTTGATATGAGTTTGATCCAAGGGTTTCATATGATTGAAATATATCTAATACCTATTGATGGATTCAAAAGTATTTCGTAATTAACCACAAACAATGATTTGAAAGGTGTTCATATACCACAAATCCACTAAGAGACTATGATGGTTTTACCCTTTGATTTGGATTGAGGTTGATCCAAGGACTTCATATGCTTTAAATAGACTTAATACCTATTCAAGGACTCAAAAAATATTTGGTAATTATTCCCAACAAAATGATTTCAAAGGTGTTCATTCACCACAAATCGCCTAAGAGACTATGACGGTTTTACCCTTTTATCTAAATCGAGTTTGATCCAAGGGATTCATATGCTTTAAATATATCCAATAAATATTCAAGGAGTCATAAATATTTGGTTATGATTTCCAACAAAAATAATTTGAAAGGTGTTCATACAGCAGAAATCACCTAAGAGATTATGACGGTTATACCCTTTGATTTGAATTGAGGTTGATCCAAGGACTTCATATGCTTTAAATAGACTTAATACCTATTCAAGGACTCAAAAAAAAAATGGTAATTATTCCCAACAAAATGATATGAAAGGTGTTCATACACCACAAATCGCCTAAGAGACTATAACGATTTTATCCTTTGATTTGAAATAATTTTAATCCAAGGGCTTCATATGATAGAAATATACCTAATACGAATTCAAGGAGTGAAAAGTATTTGGTAATTAAGCACCAAAAATGATTTTAAAGGTGTTCATACACCAAAAATCGCCTGAGAGACTATGACGGTTTTACCCATTGATTTGAATTGATTTAGATCCAAGGGCTTCATATGATTTAAATATATCTAATATCTATTCAAGGACACAATTTTTTTGGTAATTATTCAATACAAAATTATTTGAAAGGTTTTTATACAGCACAAATCGCCTAAGAGACTATGACGGTTTTACCCTTTGATATGAAATAAGTTTGATCCAAGGGTTTCATATGATTGAAATATATCTAATACCCTTTGAAGGAGTCAAAAATATTTGGTAATTAAGCAAAAAAATGATTTGAAAGGTGTTCATACACCACAAATCCACTAAGAGACTATGACAGTTTTACCCTTTGATTTGACTTGAGGTTGATCATGGGCCTTCATATGCTTTAAAAATATCTAATACCTATTCAAGGACTCAAAAAATATTTGGTAATTATTCCAAACAAAATGATTTGAGAGGTGTTCATTCACCACAAATCGCCTAAGAGACTATGACGGTTTTGCCCTTTGATTTGAATTGAGTTTGATCCAAGTGCTTCATATGATTGAAATATATCTAATACCCATTCAAGGAGTTAATTTTTTTTTGGTAACTAAGCACAAACGATAATTTGAAAGGTGTTTATACACCACAAATCCCTTACGAGACTATGACATTTTTACCCTTTTATTTGAATTGAGTTTGATCGAAGGACTTCATATGCTTTAAATAGATCTAATACCTATTCAAGGACTCAATTTTTTTGGTAATTATTCAATACAAAATGATTTGAAAGGTTTTCATACACCACAAATCGCCTAAGAGACTATGACGGTTTTACCCTTTGATATGAAATAAGTTTGATCCAAGGGTTTCATATGATTGAAATATTTCTAATACCTATTCAAGGAGTCAAAAGTATTTGGTAATTAACCACAAAAAATGATTTGAAAGGTGTTCATACACCACAAATCCCCTACGAGACTATGACGGTTTTACCGTTTAATTTGAATTGAGTTTGATCTACGGGCTTCATATGCTTTAAATAGACTTAATACCTGTTCAAGGATTCAAAAATATTTGGTAATTATTCACAACAAAATGATTGGAAAGGTGTTCATACACCACAAATCGCCTAAGAGACTATGACGGTGTTACGCTTTGATTTCAATTGAGTTTGATCCAAGGGCTTCATATGCTTTTAATATATCTAATACCTATTCAAGGAGTCATAAATATTTTTTAAATATTCACTACGAAATAATTTGAAAGGTGTTCATACACCACAAATCGCCAAAGAGACTATGATGGTTTTACCCTTTGATTTGAAATAAGTTTAATCCAAGGGCTTCATATGATTGAAATATACCTAATACCAATTCAAGGAGTGAAAAGTATTGGGTAATTAAGCCCCAAAAATGATTTGAAAGGTGTTCATACACCAAAAATTGCCAAAGAGACTATGACGGTTTTACCCTTTGATTTGAATTGAGTTAGATCCAAGGGCTTCATATGATTTAAATATATCTAATATCTATTCAAGGACTCAATTTTTTGTCGTAATTATTCAATACAAAATGATTTGAAAGGTTTTCATACACCACAAATCGCCTAAGAGACTATGATGGTTTTACCCTTTTATATGAAATAAGTTTGATCAAAGGGTTTCATATGATTGAAATACATCTAATACCTATTGAAGGAGTCAAAAATATTTGGTAATTAAGCATAAAAAATGATTTGAATGGTGTTCATACACCACAAATCCCCTAAGAGACTTTGACGGTTTTACCTTTTGATTTGAATTGAGGTTGATCCAAGGACTTCATATGATTTAAAAATATCTAATACCTATTGAAGGACTCAAAAATATTTGGTAATTATTCCCAACAAAATGATTTGAAAGGTTTTCATTCACCACAAATCGCGTAAGAGACTATCACAGTTTTGCCGTTTGATTTGAATTGAGTTTGATCCAGGGCTTCATATGCTTTAAATATATCTAACACCTATTCAAGGACTCAAAAATATTTGGTTATTATTCACAACAAAAATTTTTTGAAAGGTGTTCATACACCAAAAATTGCCTAAAAGACTACGACACTTTTACCCTTTGATTTGAATTAAGTTAGATCCAAGGGCTTCGTATGATTTAAATATATCTAATATATATTCAAGGACTCAAATAATTTTGGTAATTATTCAATACAAAATGATTTGAAAGGTTTTCGTACACCACAAATCGCGTAAGAGACTATGATGGTTTTACCCTTTGATATGAAATAGGTTTGATCCGAGGGTTCATATGATTGATATATATCTAATAGTTATTCAAGGTGTCAAAAGTATTTGGTAATTAACCACAAAAAATGATTTGAAAGGTGCTCATACACCACAAATCCCCTAAGAGACTATGACGGTTTTACCCTTTAATTTGAATTGAGTTAGATCCAAGGGCTTCATATGATTTTAATATATCTAATATCTATTCAAGAACTCAAATTTTTTTTGTAATTGATTCAATTCAAAATGATTTAAAAGGTTTTCATACACCACAAATCGCCTAAGAGACTATGACGGTTTTACCCTTTGATATGAAATAAGTTTGATCCAAGGGTTTCATATGATTGAAATATATCTAATACCTATTTAAGGAGTCAAAATTATTTGGTAATTAACCACAAAGAATGATTTGAAAGGTTTGCATACACCACAAATTCACTTAGAGACTATGACGGTTTTACACTTTGATTTGAATTGACGTTGATCAAAGTACTTCATATGCTTTAAATAGACTTAATAACTATTCAAGGACTCAAAAAATATTTGGTAATTATTCCCAACAAAATGATTTGAAAGGTGTTCATTAACCACAAATCACCTAAGAGACTATGACTGTTTTACCTCTTTATCCAAATCGAGTTTGATCCCAGAGCTTCATATGATTTAAATATATATAATACATTTTCAAGATGTCATAAATATTTGGTTATTATTCCCAACCAAAATAACTTGAAAGGTGTTCATACACCACAAATCACCTAAGAGACTATGACCGTTTTACCCTTTGATTTGAAATAAGTTTGATCCAAGGGCTTCATATGCTTTATAAATGTATAATACCTATTCAAGGACTCAAAAATATTTGGTAATTATTCACAACAAAATAATATGAAAGGTGTTCATACACCACAAATCGCCTAAGAGACTATAACGATTTTACCCTTTGATTTGAAATAATTTTAATTCAAGGGCTTCATATGATTGAAATATACCTAATACCAATTCAAGGAGTGAAAAGTATTTTGTAATTAAGCACCAAAAATGATTTTAAAGGTTTTCATACACCAAAAATCGCCTAAGAGACTATGAAGGTTTTACCCTTTGATTTGAATTGAGTTAGATCCAAGGGATTCATATGATTTAAATATATCTAATATATATTCAAGGACTCAAATAATTTTGGTAATTATTCAATAGAAAATGATTTGAAAGGTTTTCATACACCACAAATCGCGTAAGAGACTATGATGGTTTTACCCTTTGATATGAAATAGGTTTGATCCGAGGGTTCATATGATTGATATATATCTAATAGTTATTCAAGGTGTCAAAAGTATTTGGTAATTAACCACAAAAAATGATTTGAAAGGTGCTCATACACCACAAATCCCCTAAGAGACTATGACGGTTTTACCCTTTGATTTGAATTGAGTTAGATCCAAGGGCTTCATATGATTTTAATATATCTAATATCTATTCAAAAACTCAATTTTTTTTTGTAATGATTCAATACAAAATGATTTAAAAGGTTTTCATACACCACAAATCGCCTAAGAGACTATGACGGTTTTACCCTTTGATATGAAATAAGTTTGATCCAAGGGTTTCATATGATTGAAATATATCTAATACCTATTTAAGGAGTCAAAATTATTTTGTAATTAACCACAAAGAATGATTTGAAAGGTGTTCATACACCACAAATTCACTAAGAGACTATGACGGTTTTACACTTTGATTTGAATTGACGTTGATCCAAGGACTTCATATGATTTAAATAGACTTAATACCTATTCAAGGACTCAAAAACTATTTGGTAATTATTCCCAACAAAATGATTTGAAAGGTGTTCATTAACCACAAATCACCTAAGAGACTATGACTGTTTTACCTATTTATCTAAATCGAGTTTGATCCAAGGGGTTCATATGATTTAAATATATCTAATACATTTTCAAGAAGTCATAAATATTTTGTTATTATTCCCAACCAAAATAACTTGAAAGGTGTTCATACACCACAAATCACCTAAGAGACTATGACGGTTTTACCCTTTGATTTGAAATAAGTTTGATCCAAGGGCTTCATATGCTTTATACATGTATAATACCTATTCAAGGACTCAAAAATATTTGGTAATTATTCACAACAAAATAATATGAAAGGTGTTCATACACCACAAATCGCCTAAGAGACTATAATGATTTTACCCTTTGATTTGAAATAATTTTAATTCAAGGGCTTCATATGATTGAAATATACCTAATACCAATTCAAGGAGTGAAAAGTATTTTGTAATTAAGCACCAAAAATGATTTTAAAGGTTTTCATACACCAAAAATCGCCTAAGAGACTATGAAGGTTTTACCCTTTGATTTGAATTGAGTTAGATCCAAGGGATTCATATGATTTAAATATATCTAATATATATTCCAGGACGAATTTTTTTTTGGTAATTATTCAATACAAAATGATTTGAAAGGTTTTCATACACCACAAATCGCCTAAGAGACTATGACGGTTTACCCTTTGATATGAAATAACTTTGATCCAAGGGTTACATATGATTGAAATATATCTAATACCTATTGAAGGAGTCAAAAATATTTGGTAATTAAGTCAATAAATGATTTGAAAGGTGTTCATACACCACAAATCCCCTAAGAGACTATGACGGTTTTACTCTTTGATTTGAATTGAGGTTGATCCAAGGACTTTATATGTTTTAAAAAGATCTAATACCTATTCAAGGACTCAAAAAATATTTGGTAATTATTCCCAACAAAATGATTTGAAAGGTGTTCATTCACCACAAATCGCCTAAGAGACTATGACGGTTTTGCGCTTTAATTTGAATTGAGTTTGATCCAAGGGATTCATATGCTTTAAATATATCTAACACCTATTCAAGGACTCAAAAATATTTGGTTATTATTCACAACCAAATTAAATTGAAAGGTGTTCATACACCACAAATCCCCTAAGAGACTATGACGGTTTTACCCTTTGATTTGAATTGAGTTTGATCTAAGGGCTTCATATGCTTTAAATATACTTAATACGTGTTCAAGGACTCAAAAATATTTTGTAATTATTCACAACATAATGATTTGAAAGGTGTTCATACACCACAAATCGCCTAAGAGACTATGACGGTTTTACCCTTTGATTTAAATTGAGTTTGATCCAAGGGATTCATATGCTTTAAATATATCTAATACCTATTCAAGGAGTCATAAATATTTTGTAAATATTCACAAAAAATTAATTTGAAAGGTGTTCATACACCACAAATCGCCTAAGAGACTATGATGGTTTTACCCTTTGATTTGAAATAAGTTTAATCCAAGGGCTTCATATGATTTAAATATACCTAATACCAATTCAAGGAGTGAAAAGTATTTGGTAATTAAGCACCAAAAATGATTTGAAAGGTGTTCATGCACCAAAAATCGCCTAAGAGACTATAACGGTTTTACCCTTTGATCTGAATTGAGTTAGATCCAAGGGTTCATATGATTTAAATATATCTAATATCTATTCAAGGACTCAATTTTTTTTGGTAATTATTCAATACAAAATGATTTGAAATGTTTTCATACACCACAAATCGCCTAAGAGACTATGACGGTTTTACCTTTTGATATGAAATAGGTTTGATCTGAGGGTTCATAAGATTGAAATATATCTAATAGTTATTCAAGGAGTCAAAAGTATTTGGTAATTAACCACAAAAAATGATTTGAAAGGTGCTCATACACCACAAATCCCCTAAGAGACTATGACGGTTTTACCCTTTGATTTGAATTGAGTTAGATCCAAGGGGTTAATATGATTTTAAAAAGATCTAATACCTATTCATGGACTCAAAAAATATTTGGTAATTATTCCCAACAAAATGATTTGAAAGGTGTTCATTCACCACAAATCGCCTAAAAGACTATGCCGGTTTTACCCTTTGTTTTGAATTGAGTTTGATCCAAGGGATTCATATGCATTAAATAGATCTAATACCTATTCAAGGATTCAAAAATATTTGGTAATTATTCACAACAAAATGATTTGAAAGGTGTTCATACTCCACAAATCGCCTAAGAGACGATGCCGGTTTTACCCTTTGATTTAAATTGAGTTTTATCCAAGGGCTTCATATGCTTTATATATCTAATACCTATTCAAGGTGTCATAAATATTTTGTAAATATTCACAACAAAATAATTTGAAAGGTGTTCATACACCACAAATCGCCTAAGAGACTTAGACAGTTTTACCCTTTAATTTGAATTGAGTTTGATCCAAGGGCTTCATATGCTTTAAACATATCTAATACCTATTCAAGGACTCAAAAATATTTGGTAATTATTCATAACAAAATAATATGAAAGGTGTTCAGACATCACAACTCGCCTTAGAGACTATGACGGTTTTACCCTTTGATTTAAATGAAGTATGATCCAAGGGCTTCATACTCTTTAAATATATCTAACACCTATTCAAGGACTCAAAAATATTTGGTTATTATTCACAACCAAAATAATTTGAAAGGTGTTCGTACACCACAAATCGCGTAAGAGACTATGACGGTTTTACCCTTTGATTTGAAATAAGTTTAATCCAAGGGCTTCATATTATTGAAATATACCTAACACCAATTCATGGAGTGAAAAGTATTTGGAAATTAAGCACCAAAAATGATTTGAAAGATGTTCATACACCAAAAATCGCCTAAGAGACTATGACGATTTTACACTTTGATATTAATTGACTTAGATCCAAGGGTTTCATATGATTTAAATATATCTAATATCTATTCAAGGACTTAATTTTTTTGGTAATTATTCAATACAAAATGATTTGAAAGGTTTTCATACACCATAAATCATCGAAGAGACAATGACGGTTTTACCCTTTGATATGAAATAAGTTTGATCCAAGGGTTTCATATGATTGAAGTATATCTAATACCTATTGAAGGAGTCAAACATATTTGGTTATTATGCACAAAAAATGATTTAAAAGGTGTTCATACACCAGAAATCCCCTAAGAGACTATAACGGTTTTACCTTTTGATTTGAATTGAGGTTGATCCAAGGACTTCATATGCTTTAAAAAGATATAATACCTATTCAAGGACTCAAAAAATATTTGGTAATTATTCCCAACAAAATGATTTGAAAGGTGTTCATTCACCACAAATCGCCCAAGAGACTATGACGTATTTACCCTTTGATTTAAAATGAGTTTGATCCAAGGGCTTCATATGATTTAAATATATCTAATACCTATTCAAGGTGTCATAAATATTTTGTAAATATTCACAACAAAATAATTTGAAAGGTGTTCATACACCACAAGTCGCCTAAGAGACTATGACGGTTTTACCCTTTGGTTTGAAATAAGTTTATGCCAAGGGCTTCATATGATTGAAATATACCTAATAACAATTCAAGGATTGAAATATACCTAATAACCATTTTGCCCTTTGATTTAAATGGAGTTTGATCCAAGGGCTTCATACGCTTTAAATATATCTAACACCTATTCAAGGACTCAAAAATATTTGGTTATTATTCACAACCAAAATAATTTGAAAGGTGTTCATACACCACAAATCACTTAAGAGACTATGACGGTTTTACCCTTTGATTTGAAATAAGTTTGATCCAAATGCTTCATATGATTAAAATATATCTAATACCCATTCAAGTAGTTAAAAATATTTTTGTAATTAAGCACAAACAATGATTTGAAAGGAGTTTATACACCACAAATCCCCTCCGAGACTATAACGGTTTTACCCTTTGATTTGAATTGAGTTTGATCGAAGGACTTCATATGCTTTAAATAGATCAAATACCTATTCAAGGACTCAAAAAAATTTGGTCATTATTCACAACAAAATGATTTGAAAGATGTTCATTCACCACAAATCGTCTAAGGGACCATGACGGTTTAACCATTTGTTTTGAATTGAGTTTGATCCAAGGGCTTAATATGCTCTAAATAGATCTAACACCAATTCAAGGACGCAAAAATATTTGGTTATTATTCACAACCAAAATAATTTGAATGGTGTTCATACACCACAAATCCCCTAAGACACTATGACGGTTTTACCCTTTGATTTGAATTCAGTTTGATCTAAGGGTTTCATATGCTTTAAATAGACTTAATACATGTTCAAGGACTCAAAAATATTTGGTAATTATTCACAACAAAATGATTTGAAAGGTGTTCATACACCACAAATCGCCTAAGAGACTATGACGGTTTTACCCTTTGATTTAAATTGAGTTTAATCCAAGGGCTTCATATGCTTTAAATATATCTAATACGTATTCAAGGAGTCATAGATATTTTGTAAATATTCATAAAAAAATAATTTGAAAGGTGTTCATACACCACAAATCGCCTAAGAGACTATAATGGTTTTACCCTTTGATTGGCAATAAGTTGAATCCAAGGGCTTCATATGATTGAAATATACCTAATATCAATTCAAGGAGTGAAAAGTATTTGGTAATTAAGCACCACAAATGATTTAAAAGGTGTTCATAGACCAAAAATTGCATAAGAGACTATGACGGTTTTACCCTTTGATCTGAATTGAGTTAGATCCAAGGGCCTCATATGATTTAAATATATCTAATATCTATTCAAGGACTCAATTTTTTTGGTAATTATTCAATACAAAAATATTTGAAAGGTTTTCATACACCACAAATCGCCTAAGAGACTATGACGGTTTTACCCTTTAATTTGAATTGAGTTTGATCCAAGGGCTTCATATGCTTTAAACATATCTAATACCTATTCAAGGACTCAAAAATATTTGGTAATTATTCACAACAAAATAATATGAAAGGTGTTCAGACATCACAACTCGCCTTAGAGACTATGACGGTTTTACCCTTTGATTTAAATGAAGTTTGATCCAAGGGATTCATATGATTGAAATATACCTAATACCAATTCAAGGAGTTAAAAGTATTTGGAAATTAAGCACCAAAAATGATTTGAAAGATGTTCATACACCAAAAATAGCCTAAGAGACTATGACGGTTTTACAATTTGATTTTAATTGACTTAGATCCAAGGGCTTCATATGATTTAAATATATCTAATATCTATTCAAGGAATTAATTTTTTTTTGGTAATTATTCTATACAAAATGATTTGAAAGCTTTTCATACACCATAAATCGCCGAAGAGACTATGACGGTTTTACCCTTTGATATGAAATAAGTTTGATCCAAGGGTTTCATATGATTGAAATATATCTAATACCTATTTAAGGAGTCAAAAATATTTGGTAATTAAGCACAAAAAAAGATTTAAAAGGTGTTCATACACCAGAAATCCCCTAAGAGACTATGACGGTTTTACCTTTTGATTTGAATTGAGGTTGATCCAGGGAGTTCATATGCTTTAAAAAGATATAATACCTATTCAAGGACTCAAAAAATATTTGGTAATTATTCCCAACAAAATGATTTGAAAGGTGTTCATTCACCACAAATCGTCTAAGAGACTATGACGGTTTTGCCCTTTGATTTGAATTGAGTTTGAACCAAGGGCTTCATATGCTTTAAATAGATCTAGTACCTATTCAAGGACTCAAAAATAATTGGTAATTAATCACAACCAACATGATTTGAAAGGTGTTCATACACCACAAATCACCTCAGAGACTATGACGGCTTTACCCTTTGATTTAAATGGAGTTTGATCCAAGGGCTTCATACGCTTTAAAAATATCTAACAGCTATTCACGGACTCAAAAATATTTGGTTATTATTCACAACCAAAATAATTTGAAAGGTGTTCGTACACCACATATCGCCTAAGAGACTATGACGGTTTTACCCTTTGATTTGAAATAAGTTTGATCCAAATACCTCATATGAGTAAAATAGATCAAGTACCCATTCAAGGAGTTAATTTTTTTTTGGTAATTAAGCACAAACAATGATTTGAAAGGTGTTTATACACCACAAATCCCCTATGAGACTATGACGATTTTACCCTTTTATTTGAATTGAGTTTGATCGAAGGACTTCATATGCTTTAAATAGATCAAATGATTTGAAAGATGTTCATTCACCACAAATCGTCTAAGAGACGATGACGGTTTTACCATTTGTTTTGAATTGAGTTTGAACCAAGGGCTTCATATGCTTTAAATAGATCTAGTACCTATTGAAGGACTCAAAAATATTTTGTAATTATTTACAACAAAATGATTTGAAAGGTGTTCATACACCAAAAATCGCCTAAGAGACTATGACGGTTTTACCCTTTGATTTAAATGGAGTTTGATCCAAGGGCTTCATACGCTTTAAATAAATCTAACACCTATTCAAGGACTCAAAAATAATTGGTTATTATTCACAACCAAAATAATTTGAAAGGTGTTCATACACCACAAATCGCATAAGCGACTATGACGGTTTTACCCTTTGATTTGAAATAAGTTTGATCCAAATGCTTCATATGATTAAAATATATCTAATACCCATTCAAGGAGTTAAAAATATTTTGGTTATTAAGCACAAACAATGATTTGAAAGGTGTTTATACACCACAAATCGCCTACGAGACTATGACGGTTTTACCATTTGTTTTGAATTGAGTTTGAACCAAGGGCTTCATATGCTTTAAATAGATCTAGTACCTAATTAAGGACTTAAAAATAATTGGTAACTATTCACAACCAAATGATTTGAAAGGTTTTCATACACCACATATCGCCTCAGAGACTATGACGGTTTTACCCTTTGATTTAAATGGAGTTTGATCTAAGGGCTTCATACGCTTTAAAAATATCAAACAGTTATTCACGGACTCAAAAATATTTGGTTATTATTCACAACCAAAATAATTTGAAACGTGTTCATACACCACGAATCGCCTAAGAGACTATGACGGTTTTACCATTTGATTTGAAATAAGTTTGATCCAAATACCTCATATGAGTAAAATAGATCGAATACCCATTCAAGGAGTTAAAAATATTTTGGTAATTAAGCACAAACAATGATTTGAAAGGTGTCTATACACCACAAATCCCCTACGAGACTATGACGGTTTTACCCTTTGATTTGAATTGAGTTTGATTGAAGGACTTCATATGCTTTAAATAGATCAAATACCTATTCAAGGACTCAAAATAATTTTTGTAATTATTCACAACAAAATGATTTGAAAGATGTTCATTCACCACAAATCGTCTAAGAGACGATGACGGTTTTACCATTTGTTTTGAATTGAGTTTGAACCAAGGGCTTCATATGCTTTAAATAGATCTAGTACCTATTCAAGGACTCAAAAATATTTGGTAATTATTTACAACAAAATGATTTGAAAGGTGTTCATACACCAAAAATCGCTAAGAGACTATGATGGTTTTACCCTTTGATTTAAATGGAGTTTGATCAAAGGGCTTCATACGCTTTAAATATATCTAACACCTATTCAAGGACTCAAAAATATTTGGTTATTATTCACAACCAAAATAATTTGAAAGGTGTTCATACCCCACAAATCACTTAAGAGACTATGACGGTTTTACCCTTTGATTTGAAATAAGTTTGATCCAAATGCTTCATATGATTAAAATATATTTAATACCCATTCAAGGAGTTAAAAATATTTTTGTAATTAAGCACAAACAATGATTTGAAAGGTGTTTATACACCACAAATCCCCTACGAGACTATGATGATTTTACTCTTTGATTTGAATTGAGTTTGATCGAAGGACTTCATATGCTTTAAATAGATCTAATACCTATTAAGGGACTCAAAATTTTTTGGTATTTATTCACAACAAAATGATTTGAAAGATGTTCATTCACCACAAATCGTCTATGCGACCACGACGGTTTTACCATTTGTTTTGAATTGAGTTTGAACCAAGGGCTTCATATGCTTTAAATAGATCTAGTACCTAATCAAGGACTCAAAAATATTTGGTAATTATTCACAACAAAATGATTTGAAAGGTGTTCATACACCACAAATCGCCTAAGAGGCTATGACGGTTTTACCCTTTGATTTAAATTGAGTTTGATCCAAGGGCTTCATATGCTTTAAATATATCTAATACCTATTCAAGGAGTCATAAATATTTTGTAAATATTCACAAAAAAATAATTTGAAAGGTGTTCATACACCACAAATCGCCTAAGAGACTATAATGGTTTTACCCTTTAATTTGCAATAATTTTAATCCAAGGGCTTCATATGATTGAAATATACCTAATACCAATTCAAGGAGTGCAAAAGTATTTGGTAATTAAGCACCACAAATGATTTAAAAGGTGTTCATACACCAAAAATTGCCTAAGAGACTATGACGGTTTTACCCTTTGATCTGAATTGAGTTAGATCGAAGGGCCTCATATGATTTAAATATATCTAATATCTATTCAAGGACTCAATTTTTTTGGTAATTATTCAATACAAAAATATTTGAAAGGTTTTCATACACCATAAATCGCCTAAGAGACTATGACGGTTTTACCTTTTGATATGAAATAGGTTTGATCCGAGGGTTCATATGATTGAAATATATCTAATAGTTATTCAAGAAGTCAAAAGTATTTGGTAATTGACCACAAAAAATGATTTGAAAGGTGCTCATACACCACAAATCCCCTAAGAGACTATGACGGTTTTACCCTTTGACTTGAATTGAGTTAGATCCAAGGGCTTCATATGATTTTAAAAAGATCTAATACCTATTCAAGGACTCAAAAAAATATTTGGTAATTATTCCCAAGAAAATGATTTGAAAGGTGTTCATTCACCACAAATCGCCTAAGAGACTATGACGGTTTTACCCTTTGTTTGGAATTGAGTTTGATCCAAGGGATTCATATGCATTCAATAGATCTAATACCTATTCAAGGACTCAAAAATATATGGTAATTATTCACAACAAAATGATTTGAAAGGTGTTCATACACCACAAATCGCCTAAGAGACGATGCCGGTTTTACCCTTTGATTTAAATTGAGTTTTATCCAAGGGCTTCATATGCTTTATATATCTAATACCTATTCAAGGTGTCATAAATATTTTGTAAATATTCACAACAAAATAGTTTGAAAGGTGTTCATACACCACAAATCGCTTAAGAGACTATGACAGTTTTACCCTTTAATTTGATTTGAGTTTGATGCAAGGGCTTCATATTCTTTAAACATATATAATACCTATTCAAGCACTCAAAAATATTTGGTAATTATTCACAACAAAATAATATGAAAGGTGTTCAGACATAACAACTCGCCTTAGAGACTATGACGGTTTTACCCTTTGATTTAAATGAAGTTTGATCCAAGGGCTTCATACGCTTTAAAAATATCAAACAGCTATTCACGGACTCAAAAATATTTGGTTATTATTCACAACCAAAATAATTTGAAAGGTGTTCATACACCACAAATCGCCTAAGAGACTATGACGGTTTTACCCTTTGATTTGAAACAAGTTTGATCCAAATACCTCATTTGAGTAAAATAGATCTAATACCCATTCAAGGAGTTAAAAATATTTTGGTAATTAAGCACAAACAATGATTTGAAAGGTGTTTATACACCACAAATCCCCTCCGAGACTATAACGGTTTTACCCTTTGATTTGAATTGAGTTTGATCGAAGGACTTCATATGCTTTAAATAGATCAAATACCTATTCAAGGACTCAAAAATTTTTGGTCATTATTCACAACAAAATGATTTGAAAGATGTTCATTCACCACAAATCGTCTAAGGGACCATGACGGTTTAACCATTTGTTTTGAATGGAGTTTGATCCAAGGGCTTAATATGCTTTAAATAGATCTAACACCAATTCAAGGACTCAAAAATATTTGGTTATTATTCACAACCAAAATAATTTGAATGGTGTTCATACACCACAAATCCTCTAAGAGACTATGACGGTTTTACCCTTTGATTTGAATTGAGTTTGATCTAAGGGTTTCATATGCTTTAAATAGACTTAATACATGTTCAAGGACTCAAAAATATTTGGTAATTATTCACAACAAAATGATTTGAAAGGTGTTCATACACCACAAATCGCCTAAGAGACTATGACGGTTTTACCCTTTGATTTAAATTGAGTTTGATCCAAGGGCTTCATATGCTTTAAATATATCTAATACCTATTCAAGGAGTCATAAATATTTTGTAAATATTCACAAAAAAATAATTTGAAAGGTGTTCATACACCACAAATCGCCTAAGAGACTATAATGGTTTTACCCTTTGATTTGCAATAATCTTAATCCAAGGGCTTCATATGATTGAAATATACCTAATGCCAATTCAAGGAGTGAAAGGTATTTGGAAATTAAGCACCAAAAATGATTTGAAAGATGTTCATACACCAAAAATCGCCTAAGAGACTATGACGGTTTTACACTTTGATTTGAATTGACTTAGATCCAAGGGCTTCATATGATTTTATTATATCTAATATCTATTCAAGGACTTTATTTTTTTTGGTAATTATTCAATACAAAATGATTTGAAAGGTGTTCATACACCACAAATCGTCTAAGAGACTATGACGGTTTTACCCTTTGTTTTAAATGGGCTTTAGGCAAAGGGCTTCATACACATTAAAATAATCTAACACCTATTCAACGACTCAAAAATATTTGGTAATTATTCACAACAAAATGATTTGAAAGGTGTTCATTCACCACAAATGGTCTAAGAGACTATGACGGTTTTACCCTTTGTTTTGAATTGAGTTTGATCCAAGGGATTCATATCCATTAAATAGATCTAATTCCTATTCAAGGACTCAAAAATATTTTGTAATTATTCACAACAAAATAATTTGAAAGGTGTTCATACACCACAAATCGCCTAAGAGACTATGACGGTTTTACCCTTTGATTTAAATTGAGTTTGATCCAAGGGCTTCATATGCTTTAAATAGACTTAATACATGTTCAAGGACTCAAAAATATTTGGTAATTATTCACAACAAAATGATTTGAAAGGTGTTCATACACCACAAATCGCCTAAGAGACTATGACGGTTTTACCCTTTGATTTAAATTGAGTTTGATCCAAGGGCTTCATATGCTTTAAATATATCTAATACCTATTCAAGGAGTCATAAATATTTTGTAAATATTCACAAAAAAATAATTTGAAAGGTGTTGATACACCACAAATCGCCTAAGAGACTATAATGGTTTTACCGTTTGATTTGCAATAAGTTTAATCCAAGGGCTTCATATGATTGAAATATACCTAATACCACTTCAAGGAGTGAAAAGTATTTGGTAATTAAGCACCACAAATGATTTAAAAGGTGTTCATACACCAAAAATTGCCTAAGAGACTATGACGGTTTTACCCTTTGATCTGAATTGAGTTAGATCGAAGGGCCTCACATGATTTAAATATATCTAATATCTATTCAAGGACTCAATTTTTTTGGTAATTATTCAATACTAAAATATTTGAAAGGTTTTCATACACCACAAATCGCCTAAGAGACTATGACGGTTTTACCTTTTGATATGAAATAGGTTAGATCCGAGGGTTCATATGATTGAAATATCTCTAATAGTTATTCAAGGAGTCAAAAGTATTTGGTAATTGACCACAAAAAATGATTTGAAAGGTGTTCATACACCACAAATCGCATAAGCGACTATAACGGTTTTACCCTTTGATTTGAAATAAGTTTGATCCAAATGCTTCATATGATTAAAATATATCTAATACCCATTCAAGGAGTTAAAAATATTTTGGTTATTAAGCACAAACAATGATTTGAAAGGTGTTTATACACCACAAATCGCCTACGAGACTATGACGGTTTTACCATTTGTTTTGAATTGAGTTTGAACCAAGGGCTTCATATGCTTTAAATAGATCTAGTACTTAATTAAGGACTTAAAAATAATTGGTAATTATTCACAACAAAATGATTTGAAAGGTTTTCATACACCACATATCGCCTCAGAGACTATGACGGTTTTACCCTTTGATTTAAATGGAGTTTGATCTAAGGGCTTCATACGCTTTAAAAATATCAAACAGTTATTCACGGACTCAAAAATATTTGGTTATTATTCACAACCAAAATAATTTGAAAGGTGTTCATACACCACGAATCGCCTAAGAGACTATGACGGTTTTACCATTTGATTTGAAATAAGTTTGATCCAAATACCTCATATGAGTAAAATAGATCTAATACCCATTCAAGGAGTTAAAAATATTTTGGTAATTAAGCACAAACAATGATTTGAAAGGTGTTTATACACCACAAATCCCCTCCGAGACTATAACGGTTTTACCCTTTGATTTGAATTGAGTTTGATCGAAGAACTTCATATGCTTTAAATAGATCAAATACCTATTCAAGGACTCAAAAAAATTTGGTTATTATTTACAACAAAATGATTTGAAAGGTGTTCATACACCACAAATCGCCTAAGAGACTATGACGGTTTTACCCTTTGATTTAAATGAAGTTTAATCCAAGGGCTTAATACGCTTTAAATATATCAAACACCTATTCAAGGACTCAAAAATAATTGGTAATTATTCACAACAAAATGATTTGAAAGGTGTTCATTCACCACAAATCGTCTACGAGACTATGACTGTTTTATCCTTTGTTTTGAATTGAGTTTGATCTAAGGGCTTCATATGCTTTAAATATATCTAATACCTATTCAAGGAGTCATAAATATTTTGTATATATTCACAAAATAATTTGAAAGGTGTTCATACACTACAAATCGCCTTAGAGACTATGACAGTCTTACCCTTTAATTTGAATTGAGTTTGATCCAAGGGCTTCATATGCTTTAAACATATCTAATACCTTGTCAAGGACTCAAAAATACTTGGTAATTATTCACAACAAAATAATATGAAAGGTGTTCAGACACCACAACTCGGCTAAGAGACTATGACGGTTTTACCCTTTGATTTAAATGGAGTTTGATCCAAGGGCTTCATACGCTTTAAATATATCTAACACCTATTCAAGGACTCAAAAATATTTCGTTATTATTCACAACCAAAATAATTTGAAAGGTGTTCATACACCACAAATCGCCTAAGAGACTATGACGGTTTTACCCTTTGATTTGAAATAAGTTTAATCCAAGGGCTTCATATGATTTAAATATACCTAATACAAATTCAAGGAGTGAAAAGTATTGGGAAATTAAGCACCAAAAATGATTTGAAAGATGTTCATACACCAAAAATTGCCTAAGAGACAATGACGGTTTTACCCTTTGATTTGAATTGAGTTAGATCCAAGGGCTTCATTTGATTTAAATATATCTAATATATATTCAAAGACTCAATTTTTTTTGGTAATTATTCAATACAAAATGATTTGAAAGGTTTTGATACACCACAAATCGTCGAAGATACTATGACGGTTTTACCCTTTGATATGAAATAAGTTTGATCCAAGGGTTTCATATGATTGAAATATATCTAATACCTATTGAAGGAGTCAAAATTATTTGGTAATTAAGCACAAAAAATGATTTGAAAGGTGTTCATACACCACAAATCCCCTAAGAGACTATGACGGTTTTACCTTTTGATTTGAATTGAGTTTGATCGAAGGACTTCATATGCTTCAAAAAGATCTAATACCTATTCAAGAACTCAAAAAATATTTGGTAATTAGTCCAAACAAAATGATTTGAAAGGTGTTCATTCACCACAAATCGCCTAAGAGACTATGACGGTTTTGCCCTTTGATTTTAATTGAGTTTGATCCTTGATAGGTTTAGTCGTATCACCTATTCAAAGATAAACCTACAGTCCTCTAACTATTGTAGTCAATGGAAGCAGGGTCGAATCCACAGGGAGACAGAGTTTCTAAATTAATACTCAATTAATCAGCTACTTCAGATGAAATCAGGGAAGAATTAACTGAACTAATGAATAAACTACAGAAGACGGAATAAATCGAGGATTTAACTATGGACTAAAAACCTAGGGTATTAGGTTGGTCCACCATGCTTATACCAATCAAATAGGGTCAAATACTATCAAAACCTAAGTCAAGAGTCGGGGGATTAGAGCATGTGTTGAGCTATGGTTAAGACTCAACGCTCATAGTTCAACATACGCCGCATGTTCACTAACGTAATCAGAACTACTGACGTGTCCTAGACCTCTAGTCGTAAGACGGATCTGTGCAAACAACTAATAACCACAAGCAATCAATGAAATTGTACACTGACACCAATCACTAATTAAGAACAAACCACATCACAATCACCCTAATCAAGCCCTAGCAATTGATAGAAATCTAAATAACAATCATGGTATAAACATGGCTTTCCTATCTAACACCCTAGAAAGAGAACTACTCACTCATAATCGAATTAACAATAACAAAACTAATTGGAAACCCTAATAATTGCATCATGAATAATTAAATATTTAAGCTAAGCAATTAAGAATAATAAAAGAGATTAGAGTAAAGAAGAATACCAATTGACAGAAAGCAGGAACTTTTATTGAAATCGAATAGGTTCAATCACCTTTAATCTAATCTAAAGTGTTTAAACTAAGCTAATAACTATGAGAAATAAAACTGAATAAAGATCCCTCTAAAATAATGAGGAAAAGGTATTTATAATACCCCTCAAAATCTAATTAAAACGGAATCAAAAGAGAGAATTTCCGCGAATACGAGCACGGGACCCGATCGGGCAATGGACCACCCGATCGGGTCCATAGTAATAAAAAATCAAACAACTTCAATTCTTCATCCCACGCAGCAGCATAGCAAAAATAGGCTAATATGGGCCCACCCGATCGCATGCCCGATCGGGTCATGGATCGGGTGCATAGTAAAAAGTTCACCAGCAGACCCAGCACCTTTGGCGTAACAGCTGCAATATTAACAAATCACACACCACTAACATTAACAAATCAGTGGGCCCCCTCATGTCCCCTTATCACACAACACTAACATTAACCAATTAGTGGCTTTGTCCTCTTGCATGTTGTAGCTGGCAGCAACATTTTAGTGAAGAGCAGCCCAGCTCACGCGGACAGCACGCACAACACAATTCCAGGCCTGCCCGAAGTGGATCGGCTACCTGCGCCCGATCGGGCCGCGAGCAGCTTTGGGCCCAGCAGCTTCTTGGACTTTGTTCAACGCAGCGAGCACCATTTGACTCAAAATTGAGTTCGCCCGATCACCCACCCGATTGGGTCATGTTTGCCCGATCGGGTCTGGGCACTTCGTCTCTCGCCCGATTAGATCGGGCAAGCCTTGCCTGATCGGGCCATTTTTGCCCGATCAGAGTACGGAAACCTCCTTTTTGACTCTTTGGCTCTCAATTCTTCACGTTTAGAGGTCTTGGGACCTCCTAAACTACCCATAAAGCTCGTGAGCAATCCAACGTGCCTCGTAACATCTCGTAGAGCCGTGGTTGCTTCCAAATAGCTCGGAAATAAGGAGAAAACTCTCTAAAGCCTGCAATTCAACACTAAAACACAAAACTATAACTATATACGATAGTTAGCATAAAATAGCTCCCAAGAGCTCCAATGACGCACAAATTAGCTTGTAAATAAGGGAGAAAACTCTATATAAATACGTGATATCAAACCTAGGGCTTCATATGCTTTAAATATATCTAACACCTATTCAAGGACTCAAAAATATTTGGTTATTAATCACAACAAAAATAATTTGAAAGGTGTTCATACACCATAAATCGCTTAAGAGACTATGACAGTTTTACCCTTTGATTTGAAATAAGTTTGATCCAAATGCTTAATATGATTAAAATATATCTAATACCCATTCAAGGAGTTAAAAATATTTTGGTAATTAAGCACAAACAATGATTTGAAATGTGTTTATAAACCACACAACGCCTACGAGACTATGACGGTTTACCCTTTGATTTGAATTGAGTTTGATCGAAGGACTTCATATGCTTTAAATAGATCTAATACCTATTCTAGGACTCAAAAAATATTTTAAAGATGTTTATTCACCACAAATCGTCTAAGAGACCATGACGGTTTTACCCTTAGATTTGAAATAAGTTTTATCAAAATGCTTGATATGCTTTAAATAGATCTAGTACCTATTCAAGGACTCAAAATTTTTTGGTAATTATTCACAACAAAATGATTTGAAAGGTGTTCATACACCACAAATCGCCTCAGAGACTGTGACGGTTTTACCCATTGATTTAAATGGAGTTTGATCCAAGGGCTTCATACGCTTTATATATATATAACACCTATTCAAGGACTCAAAAATATTTGGTTATTATTCACAACCAAAATAATTTGAAAGGTGTTCATACACCACAAATCGCCTAAGAGACTATGCCGGTTTTACCCTTTGATTTAAATTGAGTTTTATCCAAGGTCTTCATATGCTTTAAATATATCTAATACCTATTCAAAGAGTGATAAATATTTAGTATATATTCACAACAAAATAATTTGAAAGGTGTTCATACACCACAAATCGCCTAAGAGACTATGACAGTTTTACCCTTTAATTTGAATTGAGTTTGATCCAAGGGTTTCATATGCTTTAAACATATCTAATACCTATTCAAGGACTCAAAAATACTTGGTAATTATTCACAACAAAATAATATGAAAGGTGTTCAGACACCACAACTCGGCTAAGAGACTATGACGGTTTTACCCTTTGATTTAAATGGAGTTTGATCCAAGGGCTTCATACGCTTTAAATATATCTAACACCTATTCAAGGACTCAAAAATATTTCGTTATTATTCACAACCAAAATAATTTGAAAGGTGTTCATACACCACAAATCGCCTAAGAGACTATGACGGTTTTACCCTTTGATTTGAAATAAGTTTAATCCAAGGGCTTCATATGATTTAAATATACCGAATACAAATTCAAGGAGTGAAAAGTATTGGGAAATTAAGCACCAAAAATGATTTGAAAGATGTTCATACACACATAATTGCCTAAGAGACAATGACGGTTTTACCCTTTGATTTGAATTGAGTTAGATCCAAGGGCTTCATTTGATTTAAATATATCTAATATATATTCAAAGACTCAATTTTTTTGGTAATTATTCAATACAAAATGATTTAAAAGGTTTTGATACACCACAAATCGTCGAAGATACTATGACGGTTTTACCCTTTGATATGAAATAAGTTTGATCCAAGGGTTTCATATGATTGAAATATATCTAATACCTATTGAAGGAGTCAAAATTATTTGGTAATTAAGCACAAAAAATGATTTGAAAGGTGTTCATACACCACAAATCCCCTAAGAGACTATAACGGTTTTACCTTTTGATTTGAATTGAGTTTGATCGAAGGACTTCATATGCTTCAAAAAGATCTAATACCTATTCAAGGACTCAAAAAATATTTGGTAATTATTCCAAACAAAATGATTTGAAAGGTGTTCATTCACCACAAATCGCCTAAGAGACTATGACGGTTTTGCCCTTTGATTTTAATTGA